>JAWNOD010000575.1:0-22514 GCA_035046225.1 Drosophila pegasa | reverse complement strand
CGCATATTTCAGAGACGTCACCGTGGTCAGCTGCTACTTGACACCCAGCAACGACATAAACGCGTTTCAAGCGAAGTTGAACGCAATCGAGGATACGCTCGTAGAAAAACAACATCTATTCATTGTGGCAGGCGATCTTAACGCTCGAGCAGTAGATTGGGGAAAGCCCTATAGACGTAAAATAATGACCTGTCTAGCGGTCAATCAGGGAAGCAAAGCTACCTTCAACATTCCGTGAAGGCACAATACCAGATATAACCTTAGGATCCGAACAAAACGTGGACCGGATAAAGGACTGGAAAGTAATTGATGATTTTACTGATAGTGACTATCCAGGACATAAATCAGCAAATCTCCCTAACACACCACGCAAACACATCCCATAGATGGGATATAACCAAAATAGATGCGGAAAAACTGCTTTCCGAAATAGACAGACGAGAACGTCGATTGGATAGTACACTAAGTACAAAAGACGTCGTCAAACTGGGTCTTAATACTATTAAGAAGGCATGCAACGCTTCAATGCCAAAAGCGCACCGCAAACATGGTGGCAAACGGCAAGCGTACTGGTGGAACAATGACATCGCGGAGAAAAGAAAAGTATTTATACATTGCAGGCGAAAGCTAATGAGGGCACGACGAGCGCGAGAAAGGAGAAAGGATAGCTCCTTGGAGGCGTGGCTACAAAATAGTCATGAAAAAGCTAAGGAACTACGGAGGAGCACTAAATGTTGGGGATGAAACATCCATCGTATGTGATCCATCACATACCGGCGGAAGTACTGAAGCTAATAGCAATAGGACGGCCTGCTTTTCTTTTCTTTCTTTTCTTTTCCCTAGCATAAATGATGACTCCCCTCTTAGGTCGTATTGCGTTAGGTATTACCTCGCAATCAAGACGGACAATAATACTAAACCCTGGAATATAAAAACTTCGTTTGCGTATGTAGACGCTTCAACGCAACAAAGAACGACTGGAGTATTAATCTGTCAGATCGAATGTCTTCAATATGACAATTAATGCTCTGAGTAATGTACGACTGTCAACTAAGTGATCATAATGTGATCCGTTGTATTTGTACTAAAGAGATGAATTGCATCATCGGGAACATTCGAAGGCTGACAAATGCGGGACCGGATAAGCGTAATATATTTTCAAATTTTGGAAAATGGGGCCCGGTATCCAAAATCGAAAAATTACAAAAAGTGCGCATTCATCACAGTAATATACACCGCAAATCTGAAGTATCTAGCTTTAACGGTTACAAAGTTACGGTTGAAAAACAAAGTCAAATTATCGATTGTTATCGATAATAAGAAAATGATATTAGTTATCGAAAATTTAAGAAAAACTCGTTCAGCGTATGATATACATGAGTATTAATGACAAATTTCAAGTCTCTAGCTTTTGCGGTTTAGGAAATTGCTGCGTTCATACGGATGGACGGACGGACAGACGGACAGGGCTTAAACAATTTCGTCCTGATCAAGAATATATATACTTTATGGGGTCTGCTACGCCTCCTTCTGCCTGTTACATACATTTTCACAAAACCATTATTCGCTGAATTCCCATTTTCAATGGGTTCAGGGTACAACAATGAAGATCCTCCAAGCCAAACTACACCTTAGGAAAACTGCAGACGCAATGTTGACGCAGATCGTAGCGGAAAACGCTATCGACCTAGTGGTCATCAGTGAACAGTATAAACAGAAGAGAAGCGATGTTTGGTTGTAGGATGAAACCAAAACTGCAGCCATATGGCTCCCCTGTAGTTGCGGCCCGCTTCCATAGAAGAGTAAAAAAGGAAATTGCTACGCTTACGCATATTTCAGAGACGTCACAGTGGTCAGCTGCTACTTAACACCCAGCAACGACATAAACGCGTTCCAAGCGAAGTTGAACGCAATCGAGGATACGCTCGTAGAACAACAACAGCCATTCATTGTGGCAGGCGATCTTAACGCTCGAGCAGTAGACTGGGGAAAGCCCTCGACAAACTCTAGAGGACGTAAAATAATGACCGGTCTAGCGGTCAATCAGGGAAGCAAAGCTACCTTCAACATTCCGTGAAGGCACAATACCAGATATAACCTTAGGATCCGAACAAATCGTGGACCGGATAAAGGACTGGAAAGGAATTGATGATTTTACTGGTAGTGACCATGAGTATATCTCATACACTATCCAGGACATAAATCAGCAAATCTCCCTAACACACCACGCAAACACATCCCAAAGATGGGATATAACCAAAATAGATGCGGAAAAACTGCTTTCCGAAATAGACAGACCAGAACGTCGATTGGATAGTACACTAAGTACAAAAGACGTCGTCAAACTGGGTCTTAATACTATTAAGAAGGCATGCAACGCTTCAATGCCAAAAGCGCACCGCAAACATGGTGGCAAACGGCAAGCGTACTGGTGGAACAATGACATCGCGGAGAAAAGAAAAGTATTTATACATTGCAGGCGAAAGCTAATGAGGGCACGAGGAACTAGAAACTTTTTAGCGGAAGAGATTCATCTAGGAGCGCGAGAAAGGAGAAAGGATAGCTCCTTGGAGGCGTGGCTACAAAATAGTCATGAAAAAGCTGAGGAACTACGGAGGAGCACCAAATGTTGGGGATGAAACATCCATCGTATGTGATCCATCACATACCGGCGGAAGTACTGAAGCTAATAGCAATAGGACGGCCTGCTTTTCTTTTCTTTCTTTTCTTTCCCTAGCATAAATGATGACTCCCCTCTTAGGTCGTATTGCGTTAGGTATTACCTCGCAATCAAGACGGACAATAATACTAAACCCTGGAATATAAAAACTTCGTTTGCGTATGTAGACGCTTCAACGCAACAAAGAACGACTGGAGTATTAATCTGTCAGATCGAATGTCTTCAATATGACAATTAATGCTCTGAGTATTATGAAAAAATATATCTAATGTACGACTGTCAACTAAGTGATCATAATGTGATCCGTTGTATTTGTACTAAAGAGATGAATTGCATCATCGGGAACATTCGAAGGCTGACAAATGCGGGACCGGATAAGCGTAATATATTTTCAAATTTTGGAAAATGGGGCCCGGTATCCAAAATCGAAAAATTACAAAAAGTGCGCATTCATCACAGTAATATACACCGCAAATCTGAAGTATCTAGCTTTAACGGTTACAAAGTTACGGTTGAAAAACAAAGTCAAATTATCGATTGTTATCGATAATAAGAAAATGATATGAGTTATCGAAAATTTAAGAAAAACTCTTTCAGCGTATGATATACACGAGTATTAATGACAAATTTCAAGTCTCTAGCTTTTGCGGTTTAGGAAATTGCTGCGTTCATACGGATGGACGGACGGACAGACGGACAGGGCTTAAACAATTTCGTCCTGATCAAGAATATATATACTTTATGGGGTCTGCTACGCCTCCTTCTGCCTGTTACATACATTTTCACAAAACCATTATTCGCTGAATTCCCATTTTCAATGGGTTCAGGGTACAACAATGAAGATCCTCCAAGCCAAACTACACCTTAGGAAAACTGCAGACGCAATGTTGACGCAGATCGTAGCGGAAAACGCTATCGACCTAGTGGTCATCAGTGAACAGTATAAACAGAAGAGAAGCGATGTTTGGTTGGAGGATGAAACCAAAACTGCAGCCATATGGCTCCCCTGTAGTTGCGGCCCGCTTCCATAGAAGAGTAAAAAAGGAAATTGCTACGCTTACGCATATTTCAGAGACGTCACAGTGGTCAGCTGCTACTTAACACCCAGCAACGACATAAACGCGTTCCAAGCGAAGTTGAACGCAATCGAGGATACGCTCGTAGAACAACAACAGCCATTCATTGTGGCAGGCGATCTTAACGCTCGAGCAGTAGACTGGGGAAAGCCCTCGACAAACTCTAGAGGACGTAAAATAATGACCGGTCTAGCGGTCAATCAGGGAAGCAAAGCTACCTTCAACATTCCGTGAAGGCACAATACCAGATATAACCTTAGGATCCGAACAAATCGTGGACCGGATAAAGGACTGGAAAGGAATTGATGATTTTACTGGTAGTGACCATGAGTATATCTCATACACTATCCAGGACATAAATCAGCAAATCTCCCTAACACACCACGCAAACACATCCCATAGATGGGATATAACCAAAATAGATGCGGAAAAACTGCTTTCCGAAATAGACAGACGAGAACGTCGATTGGATAGTACACTAAGTACAAAAGACGTCGTCAAACTGGGTCTTAATACTATTAAGAAGGCATGCAACGCTTCAATGCCAAAAGCGCACCGCAAACATGGTGACAAACGGCAAGCGTACTGGTGGAACAATGACATCGCGGAGAAAAGAAAAGTATTTATACATTGCAGGCGAAAGCTAATGAGGGCACGAGGAACTAGAAACTTTTTAGCGGAAGAGATTCATCTAGGAGCGCGAGAAAGGAGAAAGGATAGCTCCTTGGAGGCGTGGCTACAAAATAGTCATGAAAAAGCTGAGGAACTACGGAGGAGCACCAAATGTTGGGGATGAAACATCCATCGTATGTGATCCATCACATACCGGCGGAAGTACTGAAGCTAATAGCAATAGGACGGCCTGCTTTTCTTTTCTTTCTTTTCTTTCCCTAGCATAAATGATGACTCCCCTCTTAGGTCGTATTGCGTTAGGTATTACCTCGCAATCAAGACGGACAATAATACTAAACCCTGGAATATAAAAGCTTCGTTTGCGTATGTAGACGCTTCAACGCAACAAAGAACGACTGGAGCATTAATCTGTCAGATCGAATGTCTTCAATATGACAATTAATGTTCTGAGTATTATGAAAAAATATATCTAAGTGATCATAATGTGATCCGTTTTATTTGTACTAAACAGATGAATTGCATCATCGGAAACATCCGACGGCTGACAAATGCGGGACCGGATAAGCGTAATATTATCGGCTGTCATATTTCCCAATGCCATATTATTCAAAGCAGAAGCAAAACTTTGATCATCCCCCTGTCGCATTATTTCTGTGAGCTAAAATATTGCGTATATTGCGCTGTAGAGATCATGAGAGTTGGATTCGAAAATCCGAAGATCGCCTACTGGTGACAACGGCCGTAGATCCCCAAATACTAAGACAGAAATGCCACCAAATGGAGTAGTATTTTAAAAAAATTGCTTTAGACGGGAGTCTAACTGCAAACAAATGTTGGAGCCTACCATAGATATTTCTATAATAATCAATTTGAGGTCAATTAGCCTTGAATGCAAACCATTGACTAAGTCATTACTTAAAGCTCTCAAATTAGAACCGGATTGGTTAACTGGTGGAGAGAACATGGAATGTAGTGTCGAACCACTAATTCCGAAAGCAGCTTTACCTGTTGGGGCACAGAGTAAAGTCATTACTCCCAGGCCTACTGTTATAAATATGGGATAATGCTTGGAAAATGGAAGTGATTAGTCGGCTCTTTCCGACACCAGCACCACCTCCAACGAATTCATAAAATATTTTCTTACTTCTCACATTATGCAATACATGTGTATAGTAAGTCTTCTGCTTTAAATTTATAGATCTAACAATATCTTTAATTCTATCGGCCAAAAATAAAGCTGGAAGCTTTATAACTCGGACATTGGTACTTTTGAAGTCCTGATTCTCCTCATTTCCATTAATATTTAATAAATTAGTTCTAGGGTCTATTACAACCCTAACACTCTAAACCTATCATCTACTACCTCTCTATTCTCAATATGGTCCTCACTCTTTTCCTGTACTGCATCGTTAATACGGTTTGTTTCTACGGTTTGTTTCTACTAGCTGCTGATTTTGACTACAGAACGATTCACAGTCCCTCATGACTAGTTCTACCTCCTCGTCCCTCCATGGGACATACAACATAACTAATTCCCTAAAATATTGGCTTCTCTCAGTATTTAAATTAAATCTCCTATACCTAATTATACTGGGAGTTCGCCTTCTCCTAACGACGCCGCTACCATTGCGAAGTGCAAAAACTAATGATTGGGGTGCTGATGTTTCAGTGTTCTCGTGTTCCTCTAAGTCTTGGCGGGCTCTAACATGCTGTTTGCTGTAGCTATAAAAAGCAGCAAAACAGCCAAACATAAATTATCTAAAACGTCAGGTCGCTGAATATAATGGTCTAGAAGACCTAATAAGAAAATATCTGTAGAGTCATCGGGTAAATTTTCTAACTGTTGCCTAGATTTAAACATCCTAACCCGATGCTCTGGTAATGAAGTATTTATATATACTTCAGTGTAACTGCTTTCTGACAAATGCAGTAACAGGAGTAAACGGCTTCCTGGGCAGATATTTCAGTGCCCCAAACAAATTTGTGCCCTATATATTGTAACTTTTGCGTAAGGGGCATAGCTTCACGATCAAACGTTTTCTCCAAGAAGCGCTGAATTTTTCATAATTTCTACTTCTACGATGCTCATCTAGATTTTGAGCCTCCCTGTCAAAAGGGAGGGTATGGAATACCGATTCCGCAGATTTTTTCACAAGGACCTAGTAATTTAAATTGTTTCACTTTTTATACCCTGAACCCATTAAAAATGGGAATTCTTGATCAGGACGACAAGAGAAATTGTTTAAGCCCTGTCCGTCCGTCCGTTCGGATAACCGCGCCGATTTCTTAAACCGCAAAAGCTAGAGACTTGAAATTTAACACGAATACTTGTGTATACCATACGCTTAACGAGTTTATCTTAAATTTTCAATAACTCATCCCGTTTTCTTATTATCGATAACAATCTCGGTAACCGTAAAATTCCCCCAAAATTTTCAAATTTCTCCAGAAGTCGTGTATCAACAACTAGAGAATTGTGTTTTGGCAAATACAAACATATGTACCATCTTATATACTCTGAAAGTTTCAAGTTTCCAAGCAGAAAAAAAGTTATTCAACAATCAATTTACCAAAAAAAAAAAAATCATATTGTAGCCCAAGCGCTGACGCAGCGTCAACTGCGCAGTAAGCAGAGCGCGTGCCTACGCATAACAGTGTATGTATGTGTGTACGCATAGTTCGTTTATGTATTTGTGTGCGATTTCCGCGATACGCATAAACACTAGGAAATTCCAATTATGCCCTTTTTTAGCTACCAACTTCAGATTTCTAAAAGGGTCAGCAGGTACCAAAAATATATAACATTCGCACCCCTATGCATACGCATAACTGTGTATGTACATGTGTAAATTATTTAAGTATATCCGCTCCAGTAGTCCTCGTAAGGGGATGCCGTCGGGTAGATCCAGGTTGTTAGTTGATAATGTAGATTAGGTTGAGATACGGTTAAGTATCAGATCACTGGCCTTGTGGCTCAGCGATATATTAATTAATAAATCAAGATTGCCAATTGAAATGAATAAAAGACTAAAGCTAAGTACATAAAAGGGAAATATGAATCCAAACCTAAATACATATTATATAAAGATCACGCCATGGGCTATCGACCGCGCGGAGCTATGCCAGCATATTTATGTTGCAATGTCTGCGATTGCGACATATAACAGAAACGGCCAATGCCCGCAATAGCATATTTTGCAGACGTTGCGTTCGCAGTACAACCGGAATCCGATATGTGGATGTTCTAGCTGCGTGGGTTGCTCCGAACTTAACGCGAGGGTTGTTCGTTAACTTGGTTGTTAACTTATATAGGGATCTACAAAAAAAATTTTAAGTCTCTAGCTCTTCATACATACATACAGTTCATACATACGGACAGACGGACGGACGGACGGACAGACAGACGGACAGGGCCAAATCGATTTCTCTTGTCGTCCTGATCAATAATATATATACTTTATGGGGTCTGCCACGCCTCCTTCTGCCTGTTACATACATCCAACAAAAACATTATACCCTGATTTCCCATTATCAATGGGCTCAGGGTATAAATATACTTTTTGCAAAACGTGTTCTACAAGTATAAAATTGGGCAAAAAACCAATGAGTGCAATATCAAATGGTCTTGATTTCCCAGAGTTTCCTCAATGTCTGAAAGATTTGACACCCTTTAAAGGAACGGCTTATTTCTCCCCGTCTTCCTTTTATGATAATTAAGTCATTAGGATATGGTCGTCAAACTGCAATCAAAGGAGCTGTGGTTAATGTAGCCATTCCGGTTGACAGTGTAGTAACATCCCTTCCAAGGGCGTTTTATGAAGCGGAAGTAGTTCAGATTCACCTGAAACGGAGAATGGAATCTAGCCATGATTTCATGGCTGACACAATAAGGCGCTCTAAAATTGTAGGTGCTATTAGATATTTAGTCCTTTTCGTCCGATAATGTACCATTTTTAGCATCTAGAGATGATAGTGATTTTGTATCGCAACTTTTACAGCAGGCAAATGAAGCTGGTCTTCAGGGTCAAAACGATTTTCAAGATGAAAACTTAAACCCAGGAGTCCAGGAAACATTGTTAGAAAATGTTCCTGTTGAAAATGTTGCTATGCAGAGAGTTATCATCGCACCTGCGGAGGCTCAACGGCCTTTAGATATGATACAATATACTGATGTTGAAGAGCTTTCTTTCCCAACAATCTTTGCCGGTGTGAAAATAAAATGTAAAGAAAGTTTTACTACAATTGTAGGGTCCGAACTTAGGAACTTCGATAGAAAAGGCTGTAGGAGCGATAAATTGTTTCTTAACTTTAAAAAATTGGAAATGATTAACATTAGAAATAATACCTTACGAAAACATATCGAAACCCATGGTATATCTGCAGCAAACGCTCTTTATGAGGATCTTAAAGGGATATTAAAGGATAACAGAACGTCTCCAGCTCATTGGGAAGCAGAAAAAAAGAAAGTAATGGCGATGATAAGGCAATTCGGCTTACTGACGTTTTTTATAACTTTCTCAGCAGCTGAAACCAGATGGACGGACTATTAGTATTATTATCTAAAAATGTAGATGGTTTAACTATCTCCGAAAAACAAGCTGCAAATTTAGCTTTGACGATAAAGCCCGTCTCATTAGAGATGATCCCGTTACTTATGCAAGATATTTTGATTTTCGATATAGGCAGATTTTAAAATTGATGAAAAAGGAAGGCGGCATTTTCGGTAGCCATTATGTAATTAAGTTTTATTGGCGGGTTGAGTTCCAACAGAGAGGCTCGCCCCACATTCATGGAATGTTTTGGCTGAAAGACGCCCCAAAGTTTGACTTGACTGATGCGTCAATAATTCTTCCAGTCAAGGCCTTTGTTGATCAGCTTATTACAACTGAGGTCAATAGCACAGATGTGGCTCCATTTTTGGAGTATCAAATCCAAAATCATGGGCACTCATGTAGACGAGATGTTAGGGCACAGAAAGTATGTAGATTTGGTATTCCATATCCTCTGATGCCCGAAACAGAAATCCTTTTCCCTTTGGTGAAGATGTTCAGGATGTAGAAGTACATCACAGAAATTTCGAAAAAATTCAGTGCATGTTGGAGTATCCATTTGATCGTGAAACTATTGATATTTTATGTGTCTTCAATACTTTCTTGTCACATGAGAATCTGAACCTGTCCTATGAATTCTATAAAAATGCACTTAGGTCTCACTTAAAAAAGCCTAAAATATTTTTAAAGCGATCATTTGCAGCTATATAGCATAACGCATATAATACTCACGCAGCGAGCAAATATTGACATACAATTCATTTTAGATCCCTATGAGTGCTGCAGCTATGTTGTTAATTATATTAACAAGGCGCAGAGTGGTATTCCTAAGCTACTGCGTGAAGCAGTAGATGAAATTAGCAGGGGAAATATTAGTATTAGGCAAAATTTACAGCACATAGGTCATATGTTTATTTCGGGTACGGAAATATCGGCCCAAGAAACTGTGTAGTGCTGTTTAGGAATGTACTTTTCAGAAAGCAGTAATGCTGAAGTTTATATTAATACATCGCTACCAGAACATCGGGTTAGGATACTTAAGTCTAGGCAACAGTTGCAAAATGTACCCGATGATTCAACAAATATATTTTTATTGGGTCTTATAGACTATTATGTTCAGCGCCCTGACGCACTGGAAGATGTATGTCTAGCTGACTTTGCAGCTTTTTATACATTCAGCAAATGAATCCTTGCGCTAGAAAAAATAGGAATAATGTTGATGACGTCGAAATAGCCAAGGCACAGACCGAGTATAATTAGATACAGACGGTTTAATATAAATATAACTAATTTAGGGAGCTCGAAATGTTATATTTCCTATGGAGAAATGAACATACAGAGTTAGTTGTCAGAGACTGTAAATCCTTTTGTTATTTAAATCAGGATCTTATTGATAGCAATCGGATTAAATATAATTGTGTAGATGACGAGCTACAAAATGCTCTTGAAAACGTCGTTCAGACGAAAATGCAGACATCGCAGAAAATCAAGTTGTTGATGAAAGATTTCGAGTATTAGGTTTGCCAGAAATTAATCCCCAATTAAATGTCCTAAACATTAATGAAGGGGACGATAACACTGCATTCCATGTTTTCGCTTCCAGTTAATCAGTCTGGTGCAAGCTTAAGACCTTTAAGTCATGACTTAGTAAACACCTTGCATTCCAGGTTGATTGACCTGAAGATTATTAGTATTGACGAAATTTCAATGGTGGGGTCAAAAATGTTTTTAAAAATGCTTCTCCGTTTGGTGGCATTTCGGTAATAGTTTTCGGTGATTTAAGACAGCTTTCCCCAGTAGGTGACCGTTGGATTTTGGAATCCAATAAAATTGATCCGTACAGTTCAATTTATTCTTCATCCCTGTGGGACCTTTTCAAATATTTTGACCTGGACGAAATTATGAGACAGCGTGAAGACCAACCTTTTGCTACAGCTAATATGGCATCGGGTACCATGGCAGCCGATGACATTAGTTTACTTCGCTCCCGCATTTGTCAGCCATTAGAGGTACCCGATAATGCGATTCATTTATTACTAAGCTAAATCTTATTCCGACGGAGCCATTTTATTCTACAGCTGATGACTTTGTAAAAGCAACTCATTTGAGTAATGCGAATAGACAAAGAATATTAGAAGCTGTTAATAGTTTTAGGCTCTGAAACACAAGGATTGTGTATGTCCCTTCTTTTAAAAACCACTGCAAAGTATATGATTACGGTTAATATCGATACTGGAGATGGTTTAGTTAATGATGCAACAGGAATATTAATGCAAATAGATTTGGATTCATCAAATACTCCCAAAACTTTATGGATTAAATTTGCGGACGATAATATAGGAACACTTGCTAGATCTAAGTATACACATCGTACAGAAGCTTTTTGGTTCCCCATTTAAAAAGAAGTTAAAAGCTTCCAGTATCGACGTAACGAGCAAGTTTCTATTGATCGTCAGCAGTTTCCAGTCGTGCCTGCAGAAGGAATAACCATCCACAAAAGTCAGGGTGCTACATATAGCAAAGTGGTGGTCCACACATGCCCTAGAATGCAGCGGGCTGCAATATGCGTGGCTTGTAGTAGAGCAACATCAGCTTCAGGGTTAGATGTTATAGAAGAATTTGTTCCCCCTAAAACTCTTAAAAATGACGATAAAGTCCAAAATCAAATACTGCAGTTGCGGACTGCAAAACTACTTCGATCACATTATGATCACTTAGTTAATAGTTCCACCCTCGACATATTGTTTCATAATACTGAGAGCATTCATTTTCACATTCAAGACATTCGATCAGACAGATCGACTTGATTGCGAGATAGCACCAAATGCAGTGCGATCCAAAAGGGGTATCATTATTTATGTTAAGAATGAAATTTTACATAATATTTCTAGGTTCTTAAACGGTAGAAAAAGTAGTCGAACAGCAGGTTTTGAATATGCACTCTTTCGATATAAATCGCTAAGCTTTTTGTAGCTTACAAAGGTCTGTAATATTTATTACCACTGTTTAAAACAGAATTTGAGGAACTATTTCAGCAATATTCATTTTTGACTGAAAATTGTATTATTGTAGGAGACTTTAACTTATGTTTGAGCAGGCTCGATACATCTAGAAGTTTTACCTTTAGTGTTCAGGATAGGGTATGATTATAGAGGAAGTAATACAATTATTGAAGTAAATAAAAAATTAATTATTAGTATTAATTATTGGTATTTAAGAAAAAATAATGTTAAGTAATATTAAATAAGTAGAAACAAGTAAGAAAACTCTAGTCGGTCGTAACCGACTAGGGTATTTCCTGAGCCTCGTCGAACCTGTGCTTTCCAATACACTTATATTTAGTGTAAAATTATACAAAAATTTCAAGTTTAAAGATTTAAAAAAAAAATCGGACATTGGCGAGGTTTGAACCAACGTCAGCAATTACGCAACGCGCATCACCTCTACCAACAACGCCACCTGATTTTTATAAAGTTAAAAAAAGCTATATAAATTTAACTCGTCGTCTGGTGTCGAGCCCAGGTCCTCATATTTCGCGTGCGTCGCTTCTACCAACAACGCCACTACACTGTTTGAGAAAGCGGTGGCAAATGTAAACTAAAGCAGCAGCTGATAATTTAACTAAATTCAAACGTAATTCTCGATTCTTTGAATCGACTAGAATACGAGCGTTTGTATGTGTGTGTGCAAGTGCGTTCGCTTGACGCTGCTGCCGCGGATATCGCATACAACACAAACGAACTATGCGTACACACATACATACACAGTTATGTGTGGGCACACGCTCTGCTTACTACGCAGTTGACGCTGCGGCAGTGCTTGGGCTGCAATATGAGCCTTACTATGGGAAATTGATTGTTGAATAATTTATTTTCTGCTTGGACTTTCTTAATGAAACTTTCAGAGTATTATTAGATAATACATATGTTTGTATTTGCCAAAGCACAAGTCTCTAGTATTTGATATACGACTTCTGGAGAAATTTGAAAATTTTGGGGAAAGAGGGGCCGGTATCCAAAATCGAAAAATGACAAAATGTGCGCATTCGTTACAGTAACATACACCGCAAATCAGAAGTATCTAGCTCTTACGGTTACAGAGTTACGCTTGAAAAACGAAGTCAAATTATCGATTGTTATCGATAATAAGAAAATGGGATGACTTTTCGATAAAAAAAGGCTTGTTCAGCGTATAGTATACACGAGTATACACGAGACCCCATAAAGTGTATATATTCTTGATCAGGACGACAAGAGAAATCGATTTGGCCCTGTCCGTCTGTATGAACGGATCGATCACAGCTCGTGTAAGAGCTAGACTTGAAATTTTTTTTGTAAATCCCTATATACAGCGCGCATATCAAGTTAATTTCAGATAATCGATTAAATTATTCGTTTTTTTTTGTTATCAAATAAAAACCTTATCGAAATTCAGTTATAAAATTCTATCTCGCCCATCATTTAAGCTAGAAACACCAAATTTTATATTTAGCTTTATATGTATTTTATGCAATTTCGAATTTTGTTATATTTTGGATACCGGCCCCAAATTTCCCCCAATTGAAGTTCAGTCTTAAATATAGCCAAAATGCGAATGAGTCGGCACTTTTACTAAACTGACAAATATGCCCATAGAATATGTTGATCATATACCGAAAATTTCATTTAAATCCGTTAAATAGCAAAAAAGTTATTAAACAAAACGTTTGGCTACTTTGCAAAAACACGTGGCAGCAGCGCCAAGCGAACGCACTTTTTCTATTCATGCGTATCAAATTACGTTTGAATTTAGTTGAATTATCAGCTGCTGCTTTAGTTTACATTTGCCACCGCTTCCACAAACAGAGGAGTGGCGTCGTTGGTAGAAGCGACGCATGCGAAACATGAGGACCTGGGATCTGGAGCTTCGTGATCTACGGGAATCCCACATCCCCTTATTTTCGATATGAAAGCACCTTTAAGGGCCGCAAAAGGATAGTTTGGATAAATATTATTAACGCCGCCCAATTGCTCTGGATCTTCTACTCGTTTGCCTTTATATGTATTTTATGCAATTTCGAATTTTGTCATATGTTGGATACCGGCCCCAAATTTTCCCCAATTGAAGTTCTTTTATAAAAATTAGGTGGCGTTGTTGGTAGAGACGATGCATGTTGCGTAATTAACGTAGGTTCGAACCTCGCCAATGTCAGTTTTTTAATAAAAAAGTTTTTTGGTTGTTAAAGAGTAAACTTGAAATTTTTTTTATAATTTTACGCAAAAAATAAGTGTATTGAAAAACACAGGTTCGGCGGGGCTCAGGGTATCCCCTATTCGGTTACGCCCGACTAGCGTTTTCTTACTTGTTATCACTTGGCCCTTGCAAATTTCTTGCGGATTGTTTCATATCTACAAAGTTATGCCCTTCGGCCGTCGCGGGCTTTGTACCCAATACTTTCATTTTCCGCAAAATATGCTCTGTATTTTTGTCGAATTCTGAGCTTTGTTCTTTAACACTTTGCCTAATACTTTGAATATTGTGTTGCTTAGTTGCCACTTGACTTGGCAACATTGATTTTTGCGTAGGTTCTGGTTTCGATTCTTCGTTCTCCGCATTACATTTCTTCTCCGTTTCAGCTTTTCGTTTGCTTGACATTGGCGCAAGTGGTTTTTTTTCCACTGAGTATCGCCTGATGGTGTTGCTTTTTATTTAATTTTTTCTTTTATTGCTGCGAATTTTCTTAGATCTTCACTCTCATTCATAGCTGGTCTGAGTTCCTGACTCTGCTGCGGTATTTTAGCTTGCGAGTTAGAGTTCCACTATTCTTGCTTATTCGCTCTAAAAGCTTTTGCCATGGAAAATTTTTGCGCAAGGCTCATTCGACTGTTGTTTTCAGTCAAAATCTTCTCCATGTTGAAACTTTCTGGATTGAGTTGATCAGAGGCATGCAAAGAAATATTTTCTGAGCAATCCGTTTTAGTTTAATCGGTGCTGATTTCTCTTAGTCATTTGGTTGGTTGGTATGAGAATGGATTTTCTGATCAATCCATTTTAGTTTGACCGCTGTTGCTCTCTCTTAGTCGTTTGGATGGTTGGTTGGAGAATGGATTTTGAGTTTGTTCTTGAGTAGTTTTTTCGTAATTTGAAGGATTCTGTTGTGATCCCTGATTTAGTTTATTGTTAAATTCAGTATAAAGTTGATGATTAGTTGAATCATTTTGTCTTGTTAGGGTAGATTGATAGTTATACTGTTTGTAGTTGGTTTGGTTCTGGTTTGATTTGAGTTTGATTTGGAATAAGTTTGGTGACTGTTATCTGTGAAATTATTCTCATATAGAACCTCTCTTTGGGCTACTTGTTTCAAATTAGGCACGGTCGAGATATCAAATTTCGCTAAGGTCATGTAAAGTCTGTCTGGTAATTTTCTGGTAATCACTTTTTTGACTGTGTCGTTCATGGCGTTGGTGTAAATTGTTGTATTAGTGACATCGCATTCTAGTGATAAATTGGTATTAATAATTCTTCGCAAGATGTGTGAGTTTTAAATTCACTGATCAGAGCGGCTCATAGGTTAGCACTGGGCTACACACTGGTGTAGCCTGTGAGAGTTGAGACACTCTCTGTGCTTCTCCAATTAGCTGCATCTCGATGGTCCCGAGAATCACGCAGTGTTGGCGGACGTCTTTCGTTGGGTACAGTTGCATGATGTAGTCGATCCGTCTGATAAATGTGCTTAATGCTGTGGTGTCAGCATCAAACGTAGGCACCTGCCGTAGAAGGGTTAGGTCTCGGTTGAGGTAGGCTTTTGACAACTCCAAAGTCATGTTGAAGCACTTATTCACTTCAGAGTTTTTTTATACCCTGAGCCCATTGAAAATGGGAAATCAGGGTATAATGTTTTTGTTGGATGTATGTAACAGGCAGAAGGAGGCGTGGCAGTCCCCATAAAGTACATATATTCTTGATCAGGACGACAAGAGAAATTGATTTGGCCCTGTCCGTCTGTCTGTCCGTCTGTCTGTCCGTCCGTCCGTCCGTCCGTCCGTCCGTCCGTCTGTCCGTCAGCTCCGTCAGCTCTCAGAAGAGCTAGATACTTGAAATTTTTTGTAGATCCCTATATACAGCACGCATATCGAGTTTATTTTCGATAATCGATTAGTTTATTCGTTTTTTTGTTATCGAATAAAAACATTATCGAAAATCAGTTATAAAATTCTATCTCGCCCATCTTTTAAGGTAGAGACACCAAATTTTATATTTAGCTTTATATGTATTTTATGCAATTTCGAATTTTGCTTTATTTTGGATACCAGCCCCAAATTTTCCCCAATTGAAGTTCAGTCTCAAATATAGCCAAAATGGGAATGAGTTGGCACTTTTACTAAACTGACAAATATGCCCATAGAATATGTTGATCTTATGCCGAAAATTTCATTGAAATCCGTTAAATAGCAAAAAAGTTATTAAACACACGTGGCAGCAGAAGTCCGTGAAAAAAGCTTTTTCTTTGCATTTGTACTAATATAATATCTATATTTACATAATACTTAATTTTTTTAAAGTAATTAAAGTTTAATATTAAATTAAAGCTTTTTTTCGAACTTGCCATTCCCTGCGTGTGCGTGTGAATGGCTGAAACTGGCTCAAAGGCTGAACTTGCCGCACAGTATTTTTGTCCCGTTTGAAAGCCGCCATGTTGCACATTTTGAATTGGCAAATATTTGTAAAGCTGTCTCAATAAGCGACACATGAAAAAAAATACCAATTACAAATATAAACTAAATACTAGACTTTCCCATTCACAAAGGATCATTAAGTTGGCGCCGATCGAGCGTTGCCACCTAGAAAATATTTGTTAGCTGTCAAAACTGCCCAAAAGGCAATAATTTCTCGTTCGTTCATTTTCACTCGGAAAGCAGCCAGAGTGTGCCGTTTTCAAGTGTCAGTACAAACAGTTGCAGGAGCGAGACTATTCACAAATCAGAAACCAGTTTTCATAAATCAGTCGACTGTGAAAGCGTGTATATATTTTATAAAATTTAAAAAAATTGATTTATTAGCTATGACCTCGTATATACTGTGGTTCTTCGCCGTTTGTCACAATTTGTATATGCACGAGTGTCTGAGACTGGAGGGATCGCCGTATTACCTTCGCATCTCTTTTCACGACATATTTATGCCGCCAGAAAACACGGTACTTGATTCCAGCTTTATGGATGATGTAGTGCCGAAAAGACCTGACGACCCTTACTTTGCGGTTTTTGACGCAGACGACCTGCCTGAGGACGTTGGAATGGGCAGTGATTACTACCAAAGCAAATGGCGAAAGGAGCAATGGGAGAGAGAACGCGAGAAGATAAATACAGCGGTCGTTTATCTTCGTATCAACGAAAACTGGAGCTTCGTGATCTACGGGAATCCCACATCCCTTTATTGTCTATATGAAAGCACCTTTAAGGGCCGCAAAAGGATAGTTTGGATTAACGCCGCACAATTGCTCTGGATCTTCTACTCGCTTACCTTGGTCAACGGGGTAGTCGCGCTGTGCTTATATTTAAGCTGTCATATTGTGAAGTCATTAGTCATTCTAGGCCTCAAGGTATTGGATGAGTACCTTCGGCATACTATAACAAAGTTGCCTCACCAGGGACGCCTAGAAGAATTTATATTATTGAAGGCAGTGCGTAGGCATTATGCAGACAACCAGACGGAGGAGCATCCTGTCGAAAGCCATGAGGATGACCAATTGAATGTTGATTGTTCCGAAAAGAGTTCCGAAGGTAACCCTTCAGCTCCTTCGAGCCCGATAGGATCGACTCGCATATCCAACATTCAAGCAGAATATGACAAACGCCTGATGACACTTTGGGATGAAATCATAAACGCAAAGTTTGAATTATCTGAAATATCCGAAGACCTCTTGTGTGACACTAATTTATTGTAGTCCAATAAAGGAACAGCCAGCCAACAGAAAAAAAAACTCGGCAGCTCAGCTCGTCTCGGCACCAAAGCCCCGCCCGATTTGCATCGAAGTCGAGCTGCCAGTCGCCAGTCGCCAGTTGGCAGTGCTCGGCCGTCGATCGTCTGTTTGTTTCTGTTCATTGTTTGTTCCGTTCGGTGATTCCCGTCCTGTGCGAGCACTTGGTATTTGTATAAGCGCTGCTGATCGATCAGGTAGAGCTCGGTTCAATATGATTAAAGCCTGCCTCAAGCTGAAAACTGTAAACTCATGTAAACTGCCGTCTTTATTATCTTGTTCTCTTTCTGTTTCTGTGAACTTCTTATCTTATCTGACAATATGAGTGACGACACGACTTCTAGTCTGGGCTATGGCGATCGCGATGGTGTGCAGCTCGCCTCAGTGGCACCGACGCTCGGCCTAGATGCTGTTGTGGGTGAAAGTGGGTAGGTTGCCCTCGACCCTATCAGCTGCAAAGCGGCTGCGCTGGTTAATTATAGCGCAGTGTGAAAGGTCCGATAACCGATCGTTTATATTACGCGGCCCATTTCAAGCGCCTCTCAACAGAGGATCGCCTGTGATCGCCGCTGATCGCGTGTGTGCGAGAATCAACAACAACAATGCTGCTCGTCTTTGAGCCAACGGAAGCAACTGCAGATATGATATGGGCCTCGGACCGAAAGGTCCGATCGACACGATCGGTTCAAGGATCAGCGATTCAGCGATCGCCTCGGAAATCAACTCAATTACAGCGCAACTATAGGCGCTCACAACTTTTGTTCTCAAGAGAGAGCACTTGCAATCGCTATTGACCTCTGCGATCGATTGACAGCTGCTCGTTGATCGTTGATCGCGACATTTCTTATCAATATCGCGAACGCTTTAAGGATCAGCTTGTCTACGACGAGCTTAACTTGAAATCTGTAAAACTAATAATCTCTAACATTTGCAGCTTCTCGCAATCGCTGTTGACCTTTGCGGCCATCACTACCTTTCTGATCATGATCGTCGGCATCTGTGGCAATTTTCTGACCGTTCTCGCGCTGCTCAAGTACCCCAAAGTGCGCAATGTGGCCGCCGCGTTCATTATCAGGTACGTCGAGGCAGAGTTGAATACTGATCGCACTCGCTTATACCCTGTAATCCGTAATCTTTCTGTTGACAGCCTCTGCATAGCCGATTTGCTGTTCTGCGCACTGGTGCTGCCCTTCCAGGGTCTGCGCTTTGTGCAGGGCGGCTGGCGGTACGGCAAGATCCTGTGCCGCGTCATCCCCTTCATACAGTACGGCAACATCGGGGTCTCGCTGCTCTGCATCGCCATGATCACGATCAATCGGTACGTGATGATCACGCATCATAGCTGCTACGCGCGCATCTACAAGCGCCATTGGATCGCCGTCATGATCGCTGCCTGCTGGCTGGTCTCCTACGGCATGCAGCTGCCCACGCTGCTCGGCGCCTGGGGCCGCTTCGGCTACGACCAGCGGCTGCAGACCTGCTCGATCATGAGCGACGCGCACGGGCACAGCAGCAGGACCACGCTGTTCATCACGGCCTTCGTGATACCCTGCCTGGTGATCATCGCCTGCTATGCCAAGATCTTCTGGGTAGTGCACAAGTCGGAGCAGCGTATGAAGCGCCATGCGAACAAGCAGAACTCCATACCCAACAATCTGCGGGCGGTGACCAGCCAGCCCAACAGTCCGTATAACCCGGTCGCAGCACAAACGGTGGCCGGCAATCGCGTCTCCACGGACAGCAGCAGCTGCTCCACGGACGTGCCGGAGACCGTGGTTGTGGCCGGCGGGGGCAAGCAGCCAACGACACGGGTCAAGGACCTGCGCGAGGTGCGCGCCAAGCGCAACGAGTGGCGCATCACGAAGATGGTGCTGGCCATCTTCCTGTCGTTCGTCGTCTGCTATCTGCCGATCACCATCGTCAAGGTGGCCGACAAGGACGTGGATCACCCGAGCCTGCACATCTTCAGCTACATCATGCTCTACCTGTCCGCCTGCATCAATCCGATCATCTATGTGATCATGAACAAGCAGTACCGCAAGGCCTACAAGACGGTAGTGCTGTGCCAGCCGGCGCGCCTCCTGCTGCCCTTCGGCAAGTCGAATGGGGCGAACAGTGCTGCAGGTACATACCAGGTGGATCCACCTTGGATTATTGCATGCGAACTAGTGCTGGGAAAAATATCGATCTAACAAACGATATATCGATGTTTCATATCCATCGAAAATATCGATATAGAAAACTTCGATACTTGATATATCGCCACCACTGGACACAGAGTAAATGAGAGAAGGAGTTGCCTTAAGCCGCAGCAAGTAGATATGCTGCTCTTTATAAATAAAAATGATTGGATGAAGTAAATGATCTCATTAAATAATATAATCTTTGTTACATAGTTTAGTTTAGATTAGTTTATATGAATCGTTTTTTAATTTTAATAAGAAATTCATCTTTTGTTTTTTATATGAAAACTTTTTTTTTTTTTTAATTTTGGGAGCTAAAATATTTTTATGAAAAGATCGATACATCGATCTGAGATCCATACATAATATCGAAATATCGATCTAGGTAAAGATCGATCTTTTCCCAGCACTAATGCGAACCTCATCCGCTAAGTCACGGTCACAATTTGTTTTAGAGATATGGAAAGACACCGGATTGAGCAACAACCACAGCCGTACCCTGGTCTCCCAGAATTGGTTGTAAGCAAATGTAATGCTGAAGACAGTGAAGATATTTTAAGATTATCTTCAGTTTCCCCCTCCAATAATAAATATACCTTTCGCAAAACGTGTTCTACAAGTATAAAATTGGGCAAAAAACCAAAGAGTGCAATATCAAATGATCTTGATTTCCCAGAGTTTCCTCAATGTCTGAAAGATTTGACACCCTTTAAAGGAACGGCTTATTTCTCCCCGTCTTCCTTTTATGATAATTAAGTCATTAGGATATGGTCGTCAAACTGCAATCAAAGGAGCTGTGGTTAATGTAGCCATTCCGGTTGACAGTGTAGTAACATCCCTTCCAAGGGCGTTTTATGAAGCGGAAGTAGTTCAGATTCACCTGAAACGGAGAATGGAATCTAGCCATGATTTCATGGCTGACACAATAAGGCGCTCTAAAATTGTAGGTGCTATTAGATATTTAGTCCTTTTCGTCCGATAATGTACCATTTTTAGCATCTAGAGATGATAGTGATTTTGTATCGCAACTTTTACAGCAGGCAAATGAAGCTGGTCTTCAGGGTCAAAACGATTTTCAAGATGAAAACTTAAACCCAGGAGTCCAGGAAACATTGTTAGAAAATGTTCCTGTTGAAAATGTTGCTATGCAGAGAGTTATCATCGCACCTGCGGAGGCTCAACGGCCTTTAGATATGATACAATATACTGATGTTGAAGAGCTTTCTTTCCCAACAATCTTTGCCGGTGTGAAAATAAAATGTAAAGAAAGTTTTACTACAATTGTAGGGTCCGAACTTAGGAACTTCGATAGAAAAGGCTGTAGGAGCGATAAATTGTTTCTTAACTTTAAAAAATTGGAAATGATTAACATTAGAAATAATACCTTACGAAAACATATCGAAACCCATGGTATATCTGCAGCAAACGCTCTTTATGAGGATAATTGTAAGGTCCGAACTTTGAACTTGATAGAAGAGGCTGTAGGAGCAATAAACTATTTCTTAACTTTAAAAAGTTAAAAATGATTAATATTAGAAACAAGTAAGAAAACTCTTCGGGCGCAACCGACTAGGGGATAACCCTGAGCCCCGTCGAACCTGTGTTTTTCAATACACTTATATTTTGCGTAAAATTATAAAAAAATTCAAAATTTACTCTTTAACAACCAAAAAACTTTTTTATTAAAAAACTGACATTGGCGAGGTTTGAACCTACGTTAATTACGCAACGTGCATCGTCTCTACCAACAACGCCACCTCATTTTTATACCCTGAACCCATTGAAAATGGGAATTCAGGGTATAATAGTTTTGTGAAAATGTATGTAACAGGCAGAAGGAGGCGTGGCAGACCCCATAAAGTATATATATTCTTGATCAGGACGACAAGAGAAATTGTTTAAGCCCTGTCCGTCTGTCCGTCCGTCCGTCCGTATGAACGCACCGATTTCCTAAACTACAAAAGCTAGAGACTTGAAATTTAACATGAATACTCGTGTATACCATACGCTGAACAAGTTTATCATAAATTATCGAAAAGTCATCTCATTTTCTTATTATCGATAAAAATCGATAATTCGACTTATCTTAGAGACGTAACTCTGTAACCGTAAAAGCTTCAAACTTCAGATTTGCGGTGTATGTTACTGTAATGAATGCGCACATTTTGGCATTTTTCGATTTTGGATACCGGCCCCCATTTCCCCAAAATTTGCAAATTTCTCCAGAAGTCGTATATCAAATACTAGAGACTTGTGCTTTGGCAAATACAAACATATGTACCATCTTAATATACTCTGAAAGTTTCATTAAGAAAGTCCAAGCAGAAAAAAAGTTATTCAACAATCAATTTCCCATGGTAATGCTTATATTGCAGCACAAGCGCTGCCGCAGCGTCAACTGCGCAGTAAGCAGAGCCTACACATAACTGTGTATGT
>JAWNOD010000574.1:0-35033 GCA_035046225.1 Drosophila pegasa | reverse complement strand
AAAAAATCGGACCAGAAATGACCAAACTAAAGCCTTTTCATTGACGTTTTCTTGGAACTATGTAATTTCGGTAAAATAGTTAAATTTGAAGTTGGCTTTGAAAAAAGATCAACGCGTTCAGCTGTTTCAAAAAAGCGAAATTACTTAATGAAAACCCAATATATACTCTATGGGATCTGCCCCTCCTCCTTCTGCCTGTTACATACATTTTCACAAATCGATTTTACCCGCATTCCCATTTTCAATGGGCTCAGGGTATGAAAAAAAATTTTAATGGCTATATCGAAGGAGCGCATCATCCCCTTCAAGAATCTTGCTTTGGGAAAAAAATCGGACCAGAAATGACCGAACTAGAGCTTTGCAAAGGTGGCAAAAAACTATGAAATTTCGCCTTTTCATCGACGTTTTCTTGTATATTTTCTAAAGTTTTTGTCCTAGAGCAATTCTGTGAATGGGGATCGACAGCTGGTTTCCATGCGCTTCAAATAAAGTATAGTTCATAAAAATCGGTAAATAATTACGCTAGTGAGAGCTTGTCAAAGTTGACATATAGTTCTGACGGATCGATTTTCGGCGCATGGGCGACGAGTTGCGCTCTATAGGGGAGCCAATAAAATAACAAAAATATGAAAAAAAATTTTAATGGCTATATCGAAGGAGCGCATCATCCCCTTCAAGAATCTTGCTTTGGGAAAAAAATCGGACCAGAAATGACCGAACTAGAGCTTTGCAAAGGTGGCAAAAAACTATGAAATTTCGCCTTTTCATCGACGTTTTCTTGTATATTTTCTAAAGTTTTTGTCCTAGAGCAATTCTGTGAATGGGGATCGACAGCTGGTTTCCATGCGCTTCAAATAAAGTATAGTTCATAAAAATCGGTAAATAATTACGCTAGTGAGAGCTTGTCAAAGTTGACATATAGTTCTGACGGATCGATTTTCGGCGCATGGGCGACGAGTTGCGCTCTATAGGGGAGCCAATAAAATAACAAAAATATGAAAAAAATTTTAATGGCTATATCGAAGGAGCGCATCATCCCCTTCAAGAATCTTGCTTTGGGAAAAAATCGGACCAGAAATGACCGAACTAGAGCTTTGCAAAGGTGGCAAAAAACTATGAAATTTCGCCTTTTCATCGACGTTTTCTTGTATATTTTCTAAAGTTTTTGTCCTAGAGCAATTCTGTGAATGGGGATCGACAGCTGGTTTCCATGCGCTTCAAATAAAGTATAGTTCATAAAAATCGGTAAATAATTACGCTAGTGAGAGCTTGTCAAAGTTGACATATAGTTCTGACGGATCGATTTTCGGCGCATGGGCGACGAGTTGCGCTCTATAGGGGAGCCAATAAAATAACAAAAATATGAAAAAAATTTTAATGGCTATATCGAAGGAGCGCATCATCCCCTTCAAGAATCTTGCTTTGGGAAAAAAATCGGACCAGAAATGACCGAACTAGAGCTTTGCAAAGGTGGCAAAAAACTATGAAATTTCGCCTTTTCATCGACGTTTTCTTGTATATTTTCTAAAGTTTTTGTCCTAGAGCAATTCTGTGAATGGGGATCGACAGCTGGTTTCCATGCGCTTCAAATAAAGTATAGTTCATAAAAATCGGTAAATAATTACGCTAGTGAGAGCTTGTCATAAGTTGACATATAGTTCTGACGGATCGATTTTCGGCGCATGGGCGACGAGTTGCGCTATAGGGGAGCCAATAAAATAACAAAAATATGAAAAAATTTTAATGGCTATATCGAAGGAGCGCATCATCCCCTTCAAGAATCTTGCTTTGGAAAAAAATCGGACCAGAAATGACGAACTAGAGCTTTGCAAAGGTGGCAAAAAACTATGAAATTTCGCCTTTTCATCGACGTTTTCTTGTATATTTTCTAAAGTTTTTGTCCTAGAGCAATTCTGTGAATGGGGATCGACAGCTGGTTTCCATGCGCTTCAAATAAAGTATAGTTCATAAAAATCGGTAAATAATTACGCTAGTGAGAGCTTGTCAAAGTTGACATATAGTTCTGACGGATCGATTTTCGGCGCATGGGCGACGAGTTGCGCTCTATAGGGGAGCCAATAAAATAACAAAAATATGAAAAAAATTTTAATGGCTATATCGAAGGAGCGCATCATCCCCTTCAAGAATCTTGCTTTGGGAAAAAAATCGGACCAGAAATGACCGAACTAGAGCTTTGCAAAGGTGGCAAAAAACTATGAAATTTCGCCTTTTCATCGACGTTTTCTTGTATATTTTCTAAAGTTTTTGTCCTAGCGCAATTCTGTGAATGGGGATCGACAGCTGGTTTCCATGCGCTTCAAATAAAGTATAGTTCATAAAAATCGGTAAATAATTACGCTAGTGAGAGCTTGTCAAAGTTGACATATAGTTCTGACGGATCGATTTTCGGCGCATGGGCGACGAGTTGCGCTCTATAGGGGAGCCAATAAAATAACAAAAATATGAAAAAAATTTTAATGGCTATATCGAAGGAGCGCATCATCCCCTTCAAGAATCTTGCTTTGGGAAAAAAATCGGACCAGAAATGACCGAACTAGAGCTTTGCAAAGGTGGCAAAAAACTATGAAATTTCGCCTTTTCATCGACGTTTTCTTGTATATTTTCTAAAGTTTTTGTCCTAGAGCAATTCTGTGAATGGGGATCGACAGCTGGTTTCCATGCGCTTCAAATAAAGTATAGTTCATAAAAATCGGTAAATAATTACGCTAGTGAGAGCTTGTCAAAGTTGACATATAGTTCTGACGGATCGATTTTCGGCGCATGGGCGACGAGTTGCGCTCTATAGGGGAGCCAATAAAATAACAAAAATATGAAAAAAATTTTAATGGCTATATCGAAGGAGCGCATCATCCCCTTCAAGAATCTTGCTTTGGGAAAAAAATCGGACCAGAAATGACCGAACTAGAGCTTTGCAAAGGTGGCAAAAAACTATGAAATTTCGCCTTTTCATCGACGTTTTCTTGTATATTTTCTAAAGTTTTTGTCCTAGAGCAATTCTGTGAATGGGGATCGACAGCTGGTTTCCATGCGCTTCAAATAAAGTATAGTTCATAAAAATCGGTAAATAATTACGCTAGTGAGAGCTTGTCAAAGTTGACATATAGTTCTGACGGATCGATTTTCGGCGCATGGGCGACGAGTTGCGCTCTATAGGGGAGCCAATAAAATAACAAAAATATGAAAAAAATTTTAATGGCTATATCGAAGGAGCGCATCATCCCCTTCAAGAATCTTGCTTTGGGAAAAAAATCGGACCAGAAATGACCGAACTAGAGCTTTGCAAAGGTGGCAAAAAACTATGAAATTTCGCCTTTTCATCGACGTTTTCTTGTATATTTTCTAAAGTTTTTGTCCTAGAGCAATTCTGTGAATGGGGATCGACAGCTGGTTTCCATGCGCTTCAAATAAAGTATAGTTCATAAAAATCGGTAAATAATTACGCTAGTGAGAGCTTGTCAAAGTTGACATATAGTTCTGACGGATCGATTTTCGGCGCATGGGCGACGAGTTGCGCTCTATAGGGGAGCCAATAAAATAACAAAAATATGAAAAAAATTTTAATGGCTATATCGAAGGAGCGCATCATCCCCTTCAAGAATCTTGCTTTGGGAAAAAAATCGGACCAGAAATGACCGAACTAGAGCTTTGCAAAGGTGGCAAAAAACTATGAAATTTCGCCTTTTCATCGACGTTTTCTTGTATATTTTCTAAAGTTTTTGTCCTAGCGCAATTCTGTGAATGGGGATCGACAGCTGGTTTCCATGCGCTTCAAATAAAGTATAGTTCATAAAAATCGGTAAATAATTACGCTAGGAGAGCTTGTCAAAGTTGACATATAAGCTCTGACATCGATTTTCGGCGCATGGGCGACGAGTTACGCTAGTGAGAGCTTGTCAAAGTTGACATATAGTTCTGACGGATCGATTTTCGGCGCATGGGCGACGAGTTGCGCTCTATAGGGGAGCCAATAAAATAACAAAAATATGAAAAAAATTTTAATGGCTATATCGAAGGAGCGCATCATCCCCTTCAAGAATCTTGCTTTGGGAAAAAAATCGGACCAGAAATGACCGAACTAGAGCTTTGCAAAGGTGGCAAAAAACTATGAAATTTCGCCTTTTCATCGACGTTTTCTTGTATATTTTCTAAAGTTTTTGTCCTAGCGCAATTCTGTGAATGGGGATCGACAGCTGGTTTCCATGCGCTTCAAATAAAGTATAGTTCATAAAAATCGGTAAATAATTACGCTAGTGAGAGCTTGTCAAAGTTGACATATAGTTCTGACGGATCGATTTTCGGCGCATGGGCGACGAGTTGCGCTCTATAGGGGAGCCAATAAAATAACAAAAATATGAAAAAAATTTTAATGGCTATATCGAAGGAGCGCATCATCCCCTTCAAGAATCTTGCTTTGGGAAAAAAATCGGACCAGAAATGACCGAACTAGAGCTTTGCAAAGGTGGCAAAAAACTATGAAATTTCGCCTTTTCATCGACGTTTTCTTGTATATTTTCTAAAGTTTTTGTCCTAGCGCAATTCTGTGAATGGGGATCGACAGCTGGTTTCCATGCGCTTCAAATAAAGTATAGTTCATAAAAATCGGTAAATAATTACGCTAGTGAGAGCTTGTCAAAGTTGACATATAGTTCTGACGGATCGATTTTCGGCGCATGGGCGACGAGTTGCGCTCTATAGGGGAGCCAATAAAATAACAAAAATATGAAAAAAATTTTAATGGCTATATCGAAGGAGCGCATCATCCCCTTCAAGAATCTTGCTTTGGAAAAAATCGGACCAGAAATGACCGAACTAGAGCTTTGCAAAGGTGGCAAAAAACTATGAAATTTCGCCTTTTCATCGACGTTTTCTTGTATATTTTCTAAAGTTTTTGTCCTAGCGCAATTCTGTGAATGGGGATCGACAGCTGGTTTCCATGCGCTTCAAATAAAGTATAGTTCATAAAAATCGGTAAATAATTACGCTAGTGAGAGCTTGTCAAAGTTGACATATAGTTCTGACGGATCGATTTTCGGCGCATGGGCGACGAGTTGCGCTCTATAGGGGAGCCAATAAAATAACAAAAATATGAAAAAAATTTTAATGGCTATATCGAAGGAGCGCATCATCCCCTTCAAGAATCTTGCTTTGGGAAAAAAATCGGACCAGAAATGACCGAACTAGAGCTTTGCAAAGGTGGCAAAAAACTATGAAATTTCGCCTTTTCATCGACGTTTTCTTGTATATTTTCTAAAGTTTTTGTCCTAGCGCAATTCTGTGAATGGGGATCGACAGCTGGTTTCCATGCGCTTCAAATAAAGTATAGTTCATAAAAATCGGTAAATAATTACGCTAGTGAGAGCTTGTCAAAGTTGACATATAGTTCTGACGGATCGATTTTCGGCGCATGGGCGACGAGTTGCGCTCTATAGGGGAGCCAATAAAATAACAAAAATATGAAAAAAATTTTAATGGCTATATCGAAGGAGCGCATCATCCCCTTCAAGAATCTTGCTTTGGGAAAAAAATCGGACCAGAAATGACCGAACTAGAGCTTTGCAAAGGTGGCAAAAAACTATGAAATTTCGCCTTTTCATCGACGTTTTCTTGTATATTTTCTAAAGTTTTTGTCCTAGCGCAATTCTGTGAATGGGGATCGACAGCTGGTTTCCATGCGCTTCAAATAAAGTATAGTTCATAAAAATCGGTAAATAATTACGCTAGTGAGAGCTTGTCAAAGTTGACATATAGTTCTGACGGATCGATTTTCGGCGCATGGGCGACGAGTTGCGCTCTATAGGGGAGCCAATAAAATAACAAAAATATGAAAAAAATTTTAATGGCTATATCGAAGGAGCGCATCATCCCCTTCAAGAATCTTGCTTTGGGAAAAAAATCGGACCAGAAATGACCGAACTAGAGCTTTGCAAAGGTGGCAAAAAACTATGAAATTTCGCCTTTTCATCGACGTTTTCTTGTATATTTTCTAAAGTTTTTGTCCTAGCGCAATTCTGTGAATGGGGATCGACAGCTGGTTTCCATGCGCTTCAAATAAAGTATAGTTCATAAAAATCGGTAAATAATTACGCTAGTGAGAGCTTGTCAAAGTTGACATATAGTTCTGACGGATCGATTTTCGGCGCATGGGCGACGAGTTGCGCTCTATAGGGGAGCCAATAAAATAACAAAAATATGAAAAAAATTTTAATGGCTATATCGAAGGAGCGCATCATCCCCTTCAAGAATCTTGCTTTGGGAAAAAAATCGGACCAGAAATGACCGAACTAGAGCTTTGCAAAGGTGGCAAAAAACTATGAAATTTCGCCTTTTCATCGACGTTTTCTTGTATATTTTCTAAAGTTTTTGTCCTAGAGCAATTCTGTGAATGGGGATCGACAGCTGGTTTCCATGCGCTTCAAATAAAGTATAGTTCATAAAAATCGGTAAATAATTACGCTAGTGAGAGCTTGTCAAAGTTGACATATAGTTCTGACGGATCGATTTTCGGCGCATGGGCGACGAGTTGCGCTCTATAGGGGAGCCAATAAAATAACAAAAATATGAAAAAAATTTTAATGGCTATATCGAAGGAGCGCATCATCCCCTTCAAGAATCTTGCTTTGGGAAAAAAATCGGACCAGAAATGACCGAACTAGAGCTTTGCAAAGGTGGCAAAAAACTATGAAATTTCGCCTTTTCATCGACGTTTTCTTGTATATTTTCTAAAGTTTTTGTCCTAGCGCAATTCTGTGAATGGGGATCGACAGCTGGTTTCCATGCGCTTCAAATAAAGTATAGTTCATAAAAATCGGTAAATAATTACGCTAGTGAGAGCTTGTCAAAGTTGACATATAGTTCTGACGGATCGATTTTCGGCGCATGGGCGACGAGTTGCGCTCTATAGGGGAGCCAATAAAATAACAAAAATATGAAAAAAATTTTAATGGCTATATCGAAGGAGCGCATCATCCCCTTCAAGAATCTTGCTTTGGGAAAAAAATCGGACCAGAAATGACCGAACTAGAGCTTTGCAAAGGTGGCAAAAAACTATGAAATTTCGCCTTTTCATCGACGTTTTCTTGTATATTTTCTAAAGTTTTTGTCCTAGCGCAATTCTGTGAATGGGGATCGACAGCTGGTTTCCATGCGCTTCAAATAAAGTATAGTTCATAAAAATCGGTAAATAATTACGCTAGTGAGAGCTTGTCAAAGTTGACATATAGTTCTGACGGATCGATTTTCGGCGCATGGGCGACGAGTTGCGCTCTATAGGGGAGCCAATAAAATAACAAAAATATGAAAAAAATTTTAATGGCTATATCGAAGGAGCGCATCATCCCCTTCAAGAATCTTGCTTTGGGAAAAAAATCGGACCAGAAATGACCGAACTAGAGCTTTGCAAAGGTGGCAAAAAACTATGAAATTTCGCCTTTTCATCGACGTTTTCTTGTATATTTTCTAAAGTTTTTGTCCTAGAGCAATTCTGTGAATGGGGATCGACAGCTGGTTTCCATGCGCTTCAAATAAAGTATAGTTCATAAAAATCGGTAAATAATTACGCTAGTGAGAGCTTGTCAAAGTTGACATATAGTTCTGACGGATCGATTTTCGGCGCATGGGCGACGAGTTGCGCTCTATAGGGGAGCCAATAAAATAACAAAAATATGAAAAAAATTTTAATGGCTATATCGAAGGAGCGCATCATCCCCTTCAAGAATCTTGCTTTGGGAAAAAAATCGGACCAGAAATGACCGAACTAGAGCTTTGCAAAGGTGGCAAAAAACTATGAAATTTCGCCTTTTCATCGACGTTTTCTTGTATATTTTCTAAAGTTTTTGTCCTAGCGCAATTCTGTGAATGGGGATCGACAGCTGGTTTCCATGCGCTTCAAATAAAGTATAGTTCATAAAAATCGGTAAATAATTACGCTAGTGAGAGCTTGTCAAAGTTGACATATAGTTCTGACGGATCGATTTTCGGCGCATGGGCGACGAGTTGCGCTCTATAGGGGAGCCAATAAAATAACAAAAATATGAAAAAAATTTTAATGGCTATATCGAAGGAGCGCATCATCCCCTTCAAGAATCTTGCTTTGGGAAAAAAATCGGACCAGAAATGACCGAACTAGAGCTTTGCAAAGGTGGCAAAAAACTATGAAATTTCGCCTTTTCATCGACGTTTTCTTGTATATTTTCTAAAGTTTTTGTCCTAGCGCAATTCTGTGAATGGGGATCGACAGCTGGTTTCCATGCGCTTCAAATAAAGTATAGTTCATAAAAATCGGTAAATAATTACGCTAGTGAGAGCTTGTCAAAGTTGACATATAGTTCTGACGGATCGATTTTCGGCGCATGGGCGACGAGTTGCGCTCTATAGGGGAGCCAATAAAATAACAAAAATATGAAAAAAATTTTAATGGCTACAATATCGAAGAAGCGCATCATCACCCTATCAAGAATCTTGCTTTGGGAAAAACATCGGACCAGAAATGACCGAACTAGAGCTTTGCATATAAGGCATGCACACATAAAAACTCATGAAATTTCGCCTTTTCATCGACGTTTTCTTGTATATTTTCTAAAGTTTTTGTCCTAGAGCAATTCTATGGGAAATTGATTGTTTAATAAACTTTTTCTACTTACGAATAATTTAATTGATATATTTTACAGTATAGTTCTGACGGATCGATTTTCGGCGCATGGGCGACGAGTTGCGCTCTATAGGGGAGCCAATAAAATAACAAAAATATGAAAAAAATTTTAATGGCTATATCGAAGGAGCGCATCATCCCCTTCAAGAATCTTGCTTTGGGAAAAAAATCGGACCAGAAATGACCGAACTAGAGCTTTGCAAAGGTGGCAAAAAACTATGAAATTTCGCCTTTTCATCGACGTTTTCTTGTATATTTTCTAAAGTTTTTGTCCTAGCGCAATTCTGTGAATGGGGATCGACAGCTGGTTTCCATGCGCTTCAAATAAAGTATAGTTCATAAAAATCGGTAAATAATTACGCTAGTGAGAGCTTGTCAAAGTTGACATATAGTTCTGACGGATCGATTTTCGGCGCATGGGCGACGAGTTGCGCTCTATAGGGGAGCCAATAAAATAACAAAAATATGAAAAAAATTTTAATGGCTATATCGAAGGAGCGCATCATCCCCTTCAAGAATCTTGCTTTGGGAAAAAAATCGGACCAGAAATGACCGAACTAGAGCTTTGCAAAGGTGGCAAAAAACTATGAAATTTCGCCTTTTCATCGACGTTTTCTTGTATATTTTCTAAAGTTTTTGTCCTAGAGCAATTCTGTGAATGGGGATCGACAGCTGGTTTCCATGCGCTTCAAATAAAGTATAGTTCATAAAAATCGGTAAATAATTACGCTAGTGAGAGCTTGTCAAAGTTGACATATAGTTCTGACGGATCGATTTTCGGCGCATGGGCGACGAGTTGCGCTCTATAGGGGAGCCAATAAAATAACAAAAATATGAAAAAAATTTTAATGGCTATATCGAAGGAGCGCATCATCCCCTTCAAGAATCTTGCTTTGGGAAAAAAATCGGACCAGAAATGACCGAACTAGAGCTTTGCAAAGGTGGCAAAAAACTATGAAATTTCGCCTTTTCATCGACGTTTTCTTGTATATTTTCTAAAGTTTTTGTCCTAGAGCAATTCTGTGAATGGGGATCGACAGCTGGTTTCCATGCGCTTCAAATAAAGTATAGTTCATAAAAATCGGTAAATAATTACGCTAGTGAGAGCTTGTCAAAGTTGACATATAGTTCTGACGGATCGATTTTCGGCGCATGGGCGACGAGTTGCGCTCTATAGGGGAGCCAATAAAATAACAAAAATATGAAAAAAATTTTAATGGCTATATCGAAGGAGCGCATCATCCCCTTCAAGAATCTTGCTTTGGGAAAAAAATCGGACCAGAAATGACCGAACTAGAGCTTTGCAAAGGTGGCAAAAAACTATGAAATTTCGCCTTTTCATCGACGTTTTCTTGTATATTTTCTAAAGTTTTTGTCCTAGCGCAATTCTGTGAATGGGGATCGACAGCTGGTTTCCATGCGCTTCAAATAAAGTATAGTTCATAAAAATCGGTAAATAATTACGCTAGTGAGAGCTTGTCAAAGTTGACATATAGTTCTGACGGATCGATTTTCGGCGCATGGGCGACGAGTTGCGCTCTATAGGGGAGCCAATAAAATAACAAAAATATGAAAAAAATTTTAATGGCTATATCGAAGGAGCGCATCATCCCCTTCAAGAATCTTGCTTTGGGAAAAAAATCGGACCAGAAATGACCGAACTAGAGCTTTGCAAAGGTGGCAAAAAACTATGAAATTTCGCCTTTTCATCGACGTTTTCTTGTATATTTTCTAAAGTTTTTGTCCTAGCGCAATTCTGTGAATGGGGATCGACAGCTGGTTTCCATGCGCTTCAAATAAAGTATAGTTCATAAAAATCGGTAAATAATTACGCTAGTGAGAGCTTGTCAAAGTTGACATATAGTTCTGACGGATCGATTTTCGGCGCATGGGCGACGAGTTGCGCTCTATAGGGGAGCCAATAAAATAACAAAAATATGAAAAAAATTTTAATGGCTATATCGAAGGAGCGCATCATCCCCTTCAAGAATCTTGCTTTGGGAAAAAAATCGGACCAGAAATGACCGAACTAGAGCTTTGCAAAGGTGGCAAAAAACTATGAAATTTCGCCTTTTCATCGACGTTTTCTTGTATATTTTCTAAAGTTTTTGTCCTAGCGCAATTCTGTGAATGGGGATCGACAGCTGGTTTCCATGCGCTTCAAATAAAGTATAGTTCATAAAAATCGGTAAATAATTACGCTAGTGAGAGCTTGTCAAAGTTGACATATAGTTCTGACGGATCGATTTTCGGCGCATGGGCGACGAGTTGCGCTCTATAGGGGAGCCAATAAAATAACAAAAATATGAAAAAAATTTTAATGGCTATATCGAAGGAGCGCATCATCCCCTTCAAGAATCTTGCTTTGGGAAAAAAATCGGACCAGAAATGACCGAACTAGAGCTTTGCAAAGGTGGCAAAAAACTATGAAATTTCGCCTTTTCATCGACGTTTTCTTGTATATTTTCTAAAGTTTTTGTCCTAGAGCAATTCTGTGAATGGGGATCGACAGCTGGTTTCCATGCGCTTCAAACATTGCGCTCTATAGGGGAGCCAATAAATAACAAAAATATGAAAAAAATTTTAATGGCTATATCGAAGGAGCGCATCATCCCCTTCAAGAATCTTGCTTTGGGAAAAAAATCGGACCAGAAATGACCGAACTAGAGCTTTGCAAAGGTGGCAAAAAACTATGAAATTTCGCCTTTTCATCGACGTTTTCTTGTATATTTTCTAAAGTTTTTGTCCTAGAGCAATTCTGTGAATGGGGATCGACAGCTGGTTTCCATGCGCTTCAAATAAAGTATAGTTCATAAAAATCGGTAAATAATTACGCTAGTGAGAGCTTGTCAAAGTTGACATATAGTTCTGACGGATCGATTTTCGGCGCATGGGCGACGAGTTGCGCTCTATAGGGGAGCCAATAAAATAACAAAAATATGAAAAAAATTTTAATGGCTATATCGAAGGAGCGCATCATCCCCTTCAAGAATCTTGCTTTGGGAAAAAAATCGGACCAGAAATGACCGAACTAGAGCTTTGCAAAGGTGGCAAAAAACTATGAAATTTCGCCTTTTCATCGACGTTTTCTTGTATATTTTCTAAAGTTTTTGTCCTAGAGCAATTCTGTGAATGGGGATCGACAGCTGGTTTCCATGCGCTTCAAATAAAGTATAGTTCATAAAAATCGGTAAATAATTACGCTAGTGAGAGCTTGTCAAAGTTGACATATAGTTCTGACGGATCGATTTTCGGCGCATGGGCGACGAGTTGCGCTCTATAGGGGAGCCAATAAAATAACAAAAATATGAAAAAAATTTTAATGGCTATATCGAAGGAGCGCATCATCCCCTTCAAGAATCTTGCTTTGGGAAAAAAATCGGACCAGAAATGACCGAACTAGAGCTTTGCAAAGGTGGCAAAAAACTATGAAATTTCGCCTTTTCATCGACGTTTTCTTGTATATTTTCTAAAGTTTTTGTCCTAGAGCAATTCTGTGAATGGGGATCGACAGCTGGTTTCCATGCGCTTCAAATAAAGTATAGTTCATAAAAATCGGTAAATAATTACGCTAGTGAGAGCTTGTCAAAGTTGACATATAGTTCTGACGGATCGATTTTCGGCGCATGGGCGACGAGTTGCGCTCTATAGGGGAGCCAATAAAATAACAAAAATATGAAAAAAATTTTAATGGCTATATCGAAGGAGCGCATCATCCCCTTCAAGAATCTTGCTTTGGGAAAAAAATCGGACCAGAAATGACCGAACTAGAGCTTTGCAAAGGTGGCAAAAAACTATGAAATTTCGCCTTTTCATCGACGTTTTCTTGTATATTTTCTAAAGTTTTTGTCCTAGCGCAATTCTGTGAATGGGGATCGACAGCTGGTTTCCATGCGCTTCAAATAAAGTATAGTTCATAAAAATCGGTAAATAATTACGCTAGTGAGAGCTTGTCAAAGTTGACATATAGTTCTGACGGATCGATTTTCGGCGCATGGGCGACGAGTTGCGCTCTATAGGGGAGCCAATAAAATAACAAAAATATGAAAAAAATTTTAATGGCTATATCGAAGGAGCGCATCATCCCCTTCAAGAATCTTGCTTTGGGAAAAAAATCGGACCAGAAATGACCGAACTAGAGCTTTGCAAAGGTGGCAAAAAACTATGAAATTTCGCCTTTTCATCGACGTTTTCTTGTATATTTTCTAAAGTTTTTGTCCTAGCGCAATTCTGTGAATGGGGATCGACAGCTGGTTTCCATGCGCTTCAAATAAAGTATAGTTCATAAAAATCGGTAAATAATATGAAAAAAAATTTTAATGGCTATATCGAAGGAGCGCATCATCCCCTTCAAGAATCTTGCTTTGGGAAAAAAATCGGACCAGAAATGACCGAACTAGAGCTTTGCAAAGGTGGCAAAAAACTATGAAATTTCGCCTTTTCATCGACGTTTTCTTGTATATTTTCTAAAGTTTTTGTCCTAGCGCAATTCTGTGAATGGGGATCGACAGCTGGTTTCCATGCGCTTCAAATAAAGTATAGTTCATAAAAATCGGTAAATAATTACGCTAGTGAGAGCTTGTCAAAGTTGACATATAGTTCTGACGGATCGATTTTCGGCGCATGGGCGACGAGTTGCGCTCTATAGGGGAGCCAATAAAATAACAAAAATATGAAAAAAATTTTAATGGCTATATCGAAGGAGCGCATCATCCCCTTCAAGAATCTTGCTTTTGGGAAAAAAATCGGACCAGAAATGACCGAACTAGAGCTTTGCAAAGGTGGCAAAAAACTATGAAATTTCGCCTTTTCATCGACGTTTTCTTGTATATTTTCTAAAGTTTTTGTCCTAGAGCAATTCTGTGAATGGGGATCGACAGCTGGTTTCCATGCGCTTCAAATAAAGTATAGTTCATAAAAATCGGTAAATAATTACGCTAGTGAGAGCTTGTCAAAGTTGACATATAGTTCTGACGGATCGATTTTCGGCGCATGGGCGACGAGTTGCGCTCTATAGGGGAGCCAATAAAATAACAAAAATATGAAAAAAATTTTAATGGCTATATCGAAGGAGCGCATCATCCCCTTCAAGAATCTTGCTTTGGGAAAAAAATCGGACCAGAAATGACCGAACTAGAGCTTTGCAAAGGTGGCAAAAAACTATGAAATTTCGCCTTTTCATCGACGTTTTCTTGTATATTTTCTAAAGTTTTTGTCCTAGCGCAATTCTGTGAATGGGGATCGACAGCTGGTTTCCATGCGCTTCAAATAAAGTATAGTTCATAAAAATCGGTAAATAATTACGCTAGTGAGAGCTTGTCAAAGTTGACATATAGTTCTGACGGATCGATTTTCGGCGCATGGGCGACGAGTTGCGCTCTATAGGGGAGCCAATAAAATAACAAAAATATGAAAAAAATTTTAATGGCTATATCGAAGGAGCGCATCATCCCCTTCAAGAATCTTGCTTTGGGAAAAAAATCGGACCAGAAATGACCGAACTAGAGCTTTGCAAAGGTGGCAAAAAACTATGAAATTTCGCCTTTTCATCGACGTTTTCTTGTATATTTTCTAAAGTTTTTGTCCTAGCGCAATTCTGTGAATGGGGATCGACAGCTGGTTTCCATGCGCTTCAAATAAAGTATAGTTCATAAAAATCGGTAAATAATTACGCTAGTGAGAGCTTGTCAAAGTTGACATATAGTTCTGACGGATCGATTTTCGGCGCATGGGCGACGAGTTGCGCTCTATAGGGGAGCCAATAAAATAACAAAAATATGAAAAAAATTTTAATGGCTATATCGAAGGAGCGCATCATCCCCTTCAAGAATCTTGCTTTGGGAAAAAAATCGGACCAGAAATGACCGAACTAGAGCTTTGCAAAGGTGGCAAAAAACTATGAAATTTCGCCTTTTCATCGACGTTTTCTTGTATATTTTCTAAAGTTTTTGTCCTAGCGCAATTCTGTGAATGGGGATCGACAGCTGGTTTCCATGCGCTTCAAATAAAGTATAGTTCATAAAAATCGGTAAATAATTACGCTAGTGAGAGCTTGTCAAAGTTGACATATAGTTCTGACGGATCGATTTTCGGCGCATGGGCGACGAGTTGCGCTCTATAGGGGAGCCAATAAAATAACAAAAATATGAAAAAAATTTTAATGGCTATATCGAAGGAGCGCATCATCCCCTTCAAGAATCTTGCTTTGGGAAAAAAATCGGACCAGAAATGACCGAACTAGAGCTTTGCAAAGGTGGCAAAAAACTATGAAATTTCGCCTTTTCATCGACGTTTTCTTGTATATTTTCTAAAGTTTTTGTCCTAGCGCAATTCTGTGAATGGGGATCGACAGCTGGTTTCCATGCGCTTCAAATAAAGTATAGTTCATAAAAATCGGTAAATAATTACGCTAGTGAGAGCTTGTCAAAGTTGACATATAGTTCTGACGGATCGATTTTCGGCGCATGGGCGACGAGTTGCGCTCTATAGGGGAGCCAATAAAATAACAAAAATATGAAAAAAATTTTAATGGCTATATCGAAGGAGCGCATCATCCCCTTCAAGAATCTTGCTTTGGGAAAAAAATCGGACCAGAAATGACCGAACTAGAGCTTTGCAAAGGTGGCAAAAAACTATGAAATTTCGCCTTTTCATCGACGTTTTCTTGTATATTTTCTAAAGTTTTTGTCCTAGCGCAATTCTGTGAATGGGGATCGACAGCTGGTTTCCATGCGCTTCAAATAAAGTATAGTTCATAAAAATCGGTAAATAATTACGCTAGTGAGAGCTTGTCAAAGTTGACATATAGTTCTGACGGATCGATTTTCGGCGCATGGGCGACGAGTTGCGCTCTATAGGGGAGCCAATAAAATAACAAAAATATGAAAAAAATTTTAATGGCTATATCGAAGGAGCGCATCATCCCCTTCAAGAATCTTGCTTTGGGAAAAAAATCGGACCAGAAATGACCGAACTAGAGCTTTGCAAAGGTGGCAAAAAACTATGAAATTTCGCCTTTTCATCGACGTTTTCTTGTATATTTTCTAAAGTTTTTGTCCTAGCGCAATTCTGTGAATGGGGATCGACAGCTGGTTTCCATGCGCTTCAAATAAAGTATAGTTCATAAAAATCGGTAAATAATTACGCTAGTGAGAGCTTGTCAAAGTTGACATATAGTTCTGACGGATCGATTTTCGGCGCATGGGCGACGAGTTGCGCTCTATAGGGGAGCCAATAAAATAACAAAAATATGAAAAAAATTTTAATGGCTATATCGAAGGAGCGCATCATCCCCTTCAAGAATCTTGCTTTGGGAAAAAAATCGGACCAGAAATGACCGAACTAGAGCTTTGCAAAGGTGGCAAAAAACTATGAAATTTCGCCTTTTCATCGACGTTTTCTTGTATATTTTCTAAAGTTTTTGTCCTAGAGCAATTCTGTGAATGGGGATCGACAGCTGGTTTCCATGCGCTTCAAATAAAGTATAGTTCATAAAAATCGGTAAATAATTACGCTAGTGAGAGCTTGTCAAAGTTGACATATAGTTCTGACGGATCGATTTTCGGCGCATGGGCGACGAGTTGCGCTCTATAGGGGAGCCAATAAAATAACAAAAATATGAAAAAAATTTTAATGGCTATATCGAAGGAGCGCATCATCCCCTTCAAGAATCTTGCTTTGGGAAAAAAATCGGACCAGAAATGACCGAACTAGAGCTTTGCAAAGGTGGCAAAAAACTATGAAATTTCGCCTTTTCATCGACGTTTTCTTGTATATTTTCTAAAGTTTTTGTCCTAGCGCAATTCTGTGAATGGGGATCGACAGCTGGTTTCCATGCGCTTCAAATAAAGTATAGTTCATAAAAATCGGTAAATAATTACGCTAGTGAGAGCTTGTCAAAGTTGACATATAGTTCTGACGGATCGATTTTCGGCGCATGGGCGACGAGTTGCGCTCTATAGGGGAGCCAATAAAATAACATAATTTTGAATCGATTTTCGGCGCATGGGCGACGAGTTGCGCTCTATAGGGGAGCCAATAAAATAACAAAAATATGAAAAAAATTTTAATGGCTATATCGAAGGAGCGCATCATCCCCTTCAAGAATCTTGCTTTGGGAAAAAAATCGGACCAGAAATGACCGAACTAGAGCTTTGCAAAGGTGGCAAAAAACTATGAAATTTCGCCTTTTCATCGACGTTTTCTTGTATATTTTCTAAAGTTTTTGTCCTAGCGCAATTCTGTGAATGGGGATCGACAGCTGGTTTCCATGCGCTTCAAATAAAGTATAGTTCATAAAAATCGGTAAATAATTACGCTAGTGAGAGCTTGTCAAAGTTGACATATAGTTCTGACGGATCGATTTTCGGCGCATGGGCGACGAGTTGCGCTCTATAGGGGAGCCAATAAAATAACAAAAATATGAAAAAAATTTTAATGGCTATATCGAAGGAGCGCATCATCCCCTTCAAGAATCTTGCTTTGGGAAAAAAATCGGACCAGAAATGACCGAACTAGAGCTTTGCAAAGGTGGCAAAAAACTATGAAATTTCGCCTTTTCATCGACGTTTTCTTGTATATTTTCTAAAGTTTTTGTCCTAGCGCAATTCTGTGAATGGGGATCGACAGCTGGTTTCCATGCGCTTCAAATAAAGTATAGTTCATAAAAATCGGTAAATAATTACGCTAGTGAGAGCTTGTCAAAGTTGACATATAGTTCTGACGGATCGATTTTCGGCGCATGGGCGACGAGTTGCGCTCTATAGGGGAGCCAATAAAATAACAAAAATATGAAAAAAATTTTAATGGCTATATCGAAGGAGCGCATCATCCCCTTCAAGAATCTTGCTTTGGGAAAAAAATCGGACCAGAAATGACCGAACTAGAGCTTTGCAAAGGTGGCAAAAAACTATGAAATTTCGCCTTTTCATCGACGTTTTCTTGTATATTTTCTAAAGTTTTTGTCCTAGCGCAATTCTGTGAATGGGGATCGACAGCTGGTTTCCATGCGCTTCAAATAAAGTATAGTTCATAAAAATCGGTAAATAATTACGCTAGTGAGAGCTTGTCAAAGTTGACATATAGTTCTGACGGATCGATTTTCGGCGCATGGGCGACGAGTTGCGCTCTATAGGGGAGCCAATAAAATAACAAAAATATGAAAAAAATTTTAATGGCTATATCGAAGGAGCGCATCATCCCCTTCAAGAATCTTGCTTTGGGAAAAAAATCGGACCAGAAATGACCGAACTAGAGCTTTGCAAAGGTGGCAAAAAACTATGAAATTTCGCCTTTTCATCGACGTTTTCTTGTATATTTTCTAAAGTTTTTGTCCTAGAGCAATTCTGTGAATGGGGATCGACAGCTGGTTTCCATGCGCTTCAAATAAAGTATAGTTCATAAAAATCGGTAAATAATTACGCTAGTGAGAGCTTGTCAAAGTTGACATATAGTTCTGACGGATCGATTTTCGGCGCATGGGCGACGAGTTGCGCTCTATAGGGGAGCCAATAAAATAACAAAAATATGAAAAAAATTTTAATGGCTATATCGAAGGAGCGCATCATCCCCTTCAAGAATCTTGCTTTGGGAAAAAAATCGGACCAGAAATGACCGAACTAGAGCTTTGCAAAGGTGGCAAAAAACTATGAAATTTCGCCTTTTCATCGACGTTTTCTTGTATATTTTCTAAAGTTTTTGTCCTAGAGCAATTCTGTGAATGGGGATCGACAGCTGGTTTCCATGCGCTTCAAATAAAGTATAGTTCATAAAAATCGGTAAATAATTACGCTAGTGAGAGCTTGTCAAAGTTGACATATAGTTCTGACGGATCGATTTTCGGCGCATGGGCGACGAGTTGCGCTCTATAGGGGAGCCAATAAAATAACAAAAATATGAAAAAAATTTTAATGGCTATATCGAAGGAGCGCATCATCCCCTTCAAGAATCTTGCTTTGGGAAAAAAATCGGACCAGAAATGACCGAACTAGAGCTTTGCAAAGGTGGCAAAAAACTATGAAATTTCGCCTTTTCATCGACGTTTTCTTGTATATTTTCTAAAGTTTTTGTCCTAGCGCAATTCTGTGAATGGGGATCGACAGCTGGTTTCCATGCGCTTCAAATAAAGTATAGTTCATAAAAATCGGTAAATAATTACGCTAGTGAGAGCTTGTCAAAGTTGACATATAGTTCTGACGGATCGATTTTCGGCGCATGGGCGACGAGTTGCGCTCTATAGGGGAGCCAATAAAATAACAAAAATATGAAAAAAATTTTAATGGCTATATCGAAGGAGCGCATCATCCCCTTCAAGAATCTTGCTTTGGGAAAAAAATCGGACCAGAAATGACCGAACTAGAGCTTTGCAAAGGTGGCAAAAAACTATGAAATTTCGCCTTTTCATCGACGTTTTCTTGTATATTTTCTAAAGTTTTTGTCCTAGCGCAATTCTGTGAATGGGGATCGACAGCTGGTTTCCATGCGCTTCAAATAAAGTATAGTTCATAAAAATCGGTAAATAATTACGCTAGTGAGAGCTTGTCAAAGTTGACATATAGTTCTGACGGATCGATTTTCGGCGCATGGGCGACGAGTTGCGCTCTATAGGGGAGCCAATAAAATAACAAAAATATGAAAAAAATTTTAATGGCTATATCGAAGGAGCGCATCATCCCCTTCAAGAATCTTGCTTTGGGAAAAAAATCGGACCAGAAATGACCGAACTAGAGCTTTGCAAAGGTGGCAAAAAACTATGAAATTTCGCCTTTTCATCGACGTTTTCTTGTATATTTTCTAAAGTTTTTGTCCTAGAGCAATTCTGTGAATGGGGATCGACAGCTGGTTTCCATGCGCTTCAAATAAAGTATAGTTCATAAAAATCGGTAAATAATTACGCTAGTGAGAGCTTGTCAAAGTTGACATATAGTTCTGACGGATCGATTTTCGGCGCATGGGCGACGAGTTGCGCTCTATAGGGGAGCCAATAAAATAACAAAAATATGAAAAAAATTTTAATGGCTATATCGAAGGAGCGCATCATCCCCTTCAAGAATCTTGCTTTGGGAAAAAAATCGGACCAGAAATGACCGAACTAGAGCTTTGCAAAGGTGGCAAAAAACTATTGATATAAAATAACAAAAATATTAAAAAAATTTTAATGGCTATATCGAAGGAGCGCATCATCCCCTTCAAGAATCTTGCTTTGGGAAAAAAATCGGACCAGAAATGACCGAACTAGAGCTTTGCAAAGGTGGCAAAAAACTATGAAATTTCGCCTTTTCATCGACGTTTTCTTGTATATTTTCTAAAGTTTTTGTCCTAGAGCAATTCTGTGAATGGGGATCGACAGCTGGTTTCCATGCGCTTCAAATAAAGTATAGTTCATAAAAATCGGTAAATAATTACGCTAGTGAGAGCTTGTCAAAGTTGACATATAGTTCTGACGGATCGATTTTCGGCGCATGGGCGACGAGTTGCGCTCTATAGGGGAGCCAATAAAATAACAAAAATATGAAAAAAATTTTAATGGCTATATCGAAGGAGCGCATCATCCCCTTCAAGAATCTTGCTTTGGGAAAAAAATCGGACCAGAAATGACCGAACTAGAGCTTTGCAAAGGTGGCAAAAAACTATGAAATTTCGCCTTTTCATCGACGTTTTCTTGTATATTTTCTAAAGTTTTTGTCCTAGAGCAATTCTGTGAATGGGGATCGACAGCTGGTTTCCATGCGCTTCAAATAAAGTATAGTTCATAAAAATCGGTAAATAATTACGCTAGTGAGAGCTTGTCAAAGTTGACATATAGTTCTGACGGATCGATTTTCGGCGCATGGGCGACGAGTTGCGCTCTATAGGGGAGCCAATAAAATAACAAAAATATGAAAAAAATTTTAATGGCTATATCGAAGGAGCGCATCATCCCCTTCAAGAATCTTGCTTTGGGAAAAAAATCGGACCAGAAATGACCGAACTAGAGCTTTGCAAAGGTGGCAAAAAACTATGAAATTTCGCCTTTTCATCGACGTTTTCTTGTATATTTTCTAAAGTTTTTGTCCTAGAGCAATTCTGTGAATGGGGATCGACAGCTGGTTTCCATGCGCTTCAAATAAAGTATAGTTCATAAAAATCGGTAAATAATTACGCTAGTGAGAGCTTGTCAAAGTTGACATATAGTTCTGACGGATCGATTTTCGGCGCATGGGCGACGAGTTGCGCTCTATAGGGGAGCCAATAAAATAACAAAAATATGAAAAAAATTTTAATGGCTATATCGAAGGAGCGCATCATCCCCTTCAAGAATCTTGCTTTGGGAAAAAAATCGGACCAGAAATGACCGAACTAGAGCTTTGCAAAGGTGGCAAAAAACTATGAAATTTCGCCTTTTCATCGACGTTTTCTTGTATATTTTCTAAAGTTTTTGTCCTAGAGCAATTCTGTGAATGGGGATCGACAGCTGGTTTCCATGCGCTTCAAATAAAGTATAGTTCATAAAAATCGGTAAATAATTACGCTAGTGAGAGCTTGTCAAAGTTGACATATAGTTCTGACGGATCGATTTTCGGCGCATGGGCGACGAGTTGCGCTCTATAGGGGAGCCAATAAAATAACAAAAATATGAAAAAAATTTTAATGGCTATATCGAAGGAGCGCATCATCCCCTTCAAGAATCTTGCTTTGGGAAAAAAATCGGACCAGAAATGACCGAACTAGAGCTTTGCAAAGGTGGCAAAAAACTATGAAATTTCGCCTTTTCATCGACGTTTTCTTGTATATTTTCTAAAGTTTTTGTCCTAGAGCAATTCTGTGAATGGGGATCGACAGCTGGTTTCCATGCGCTTCAAATAAAGTATAGTTCATAAAAATCGGTAAATAATTACGCTAGTGAGAGCTTGTCAAAGTTGACATATAGTTCTGACGGATCGATTTTCGGCGCATGGGCGACGAGTTGCGCTCTATAGGGGAGCCAATAAAATAACAAAAATATGAAAAAAATTTTAATGGCTATATCGAAGGAGCGCATCATCCCCTTCAAGAATCTTGCTTTGGGAAAAAAATCGGACCAGAAATGACCGAACTAGAGCTTTGCAAAGGTGGCAAAAAACTATGAAATTTCGCCTTTTCATCGACGTTTTCTTGTATATTTTCTAAAGTTTTTGTCCTAGAGCAATTCTGTGAATGGGGATCGACAGCTGGTTTCCATGCGCTTCAAATAAAGTATAGTTCATAAAAATCGGTAAATAATTACGCTAGTGAGAGCTTGTCAAAGTTGACATATAGTTCTGACGGATCGATTTTCGGCGCATGGGCGACGAGTTGCGCTCTATAGGGGAGCCAATAAAATAACAAAAATATGAAAAAAATTTTAATGGCTATATCGAAGGAGCGCATCATCCCCTTCAAGAATCTTGCTTTGGGAAAAAAATCGGACCAGAAATGACCGAACTAGAGCTTTGCAAAGGTGGCAAAAAACTATGAAATTTCGCCTTTTCATCGACGTTTTCTTGTATATTTTCTAAAGTTTTTGTCCTAGAGCAATTCTGTGAATGGGGATCGACAGCTGGTTTCCATGCGCTTCAAATAAAGTATAGTTCATAAAAATCGGTAAATAATTACGCTAGTGAGAGCTTGTCAAAGTTGACATATAGTTCTGACGGATCGATTTTCGGCGCATGGGCGACGAGTTGCGCTCTATAGGGGAGCCAATAAAATAACAAAAATATGAAAAAAATTTTAATGGCTATATCGAAGGAGCGCATCATCCCCTTCAAGAATCTTGCTTTGGGAAAAAAATCGGACCAGAAATGACCGAACTAGAGCTTTGCAAAGGTGGCAAAAAACTATGAAATTTCGCCTTTTCATCGACGTTTTCTTGTATATTTTCTAAAGTTTTTGTCCTAGAGCAATTCTGTGAATGGGGATCGACAGCTGGTTTCCATGCGCTTCAAATAAAGTATAGTTCATAAAAATCGGTAAATAATTACGCTAGTGAGAGCTTGTCAAAGTTGACATATAGTTCTGACGGATCGATTTTCGGCGCATGGGCGACGAGTTGCGCTCTATAGGGGAGCCAATAAAATAACAAAAATATGAAAAAAATTTTAATGGCTATATCGAAGGAGCGCATCATCCCCTTCAAGAATCTTGCTTTGGGAAAAAAATCGGACCAGAAATGACCGAACTAGAGCTTTGCAAAGGTGGCAAAAAACTATGAAATTTCGCCTTTTCATCGACGTTTTCTTGTATATTTTCTAAAGTTTTTGTCCTAGAGCAATTCTGTGAATGGGGATCGACAGCTGGTTTCCATGCGCTTCAAATAAAGTATAGTTCATAAAAATCGGTAAATAATTACGCTAGTGAGAGCTTGTCAAAGTTGACATATAGTTCTGACGGATCGATTTTCGGCGCATGGGCGACGAGTTGCGCTCTATAGGGGAGCCAATAAAATAACAAAAATATGAAAAAAATTTTAATGGCTATATCGAAGGAGCGCATCATCCCCTTCAAGAATCTTGCTTTGGGAAAAAAATCGGACCAGAAATGACCGAACTAGAGCTTTGCAAAGGTGGCAAAAAACTATGAAATTTCGCCTTTTCATCGACGTTTTCTTGTATATTTTCTAAAGTTTTTGTCCTAGCGCAATTCTGTGAATGGGGATCGACAGCTGGTTTCCATGCGCTTCAAATAAAGTATAGTTCATAAAAATCGGTAAATAATTACGCTAGTGAGAGCTTGTCAAAGTTGACATATAGTTCTGACGGATCGATTTTCGGCGCATGGGCGACGAGTTGCGCTCTATAGGGGAGCCAATAAAATAACAAAAATATGAAAAAAATTTTAATGGCTATATCGAAGGAGCGCATCATCCCCTTCAAGAATCTTGCTTTGGGAAAAAAATCGGACCAGAAATGACCGAACTAGAGCTTTGCAAAGGTGGCAAAAAACTATGAAATTTCGCCTTTTCATCGACGTTTTCTTGTATATTTTCTAAAGTTTTTGTCCTAGCGCAATTCTGTGAATGGGGATCGACAGCTGGTTTCCATGCGCTTCAAATAAAGTATAGTTCATAAAAATCGGTAAATAATTACGCTAGTGAGAGCTTGTCAAAGTTGACATATAGTTCTGACGGATCGATTTTCGGCGCATGGGCGACGAGTTGCGCTCTATAGGGGAGCCAATAAAATAACAAAAATATGAAAAAAATTTTAATGGCTATATCGAAGGAGCGCATCATCCCCTTCAAGAATCTTGCTTTGGGAAAAAAATCGGACCAGAAATGACCGAACTAGAGCTTTGCAAAGGTGGCAAAAAACTATGAAATTTCGCCTTTTCATCGACGTTTTCTTGTATATTTTCTAAAGTTTTTGTCCTAGAGCAATTCTGTGAATGGGGATCGACAGCTGGTTTCCATGCGCTTCAAATAAAGTATAGTTCATAAAAATCGGTAAATAATTACGCTAGTGAGAGCTTGTCAAAGTTGACATATAGTTCTGACGGATCGATTTTCGGCGCATGGGCGACGAGTTGCGCTCTATAGGGGAGCCAATAAAATAACAAAAATATGAAAAAAATTTTAATGGCTATATCGAAGGAGCGCATCATCCCCTTCAAGAATCTTGCTTTGGGAAAAAAATCGGACCAGAAATGACCGAACTAGAGCTTTGCAAAGGTGGCAAAAAACTATGAAATTTCGCCTTTTCATCGACGTTTTCTTGTATATTTTCTAAAGTTTTTGTCCTAGCGCAATTCTGTGAATGGGGATCGACAGCTGGTTTCCATGCGCTTCAAATAAAGTATAGTTCATAAAAATCGGTAAATAATTACGCTAGTGAGAGCTTGTCAAAGTTGACATATAGTTCTGACGGATCGATTTTCGGCGCATCAAAGTTGACATATAGATCTGATGGATCGATTTCGGCACATGGGCGACGGGTTGCGGTCTATAGGGGCCTCTAAAATAAACAAGTAAGAGTGCTCTAATCGAGACGGCTCGATTAAGAACCCTGAACCCTGTAAGAGCTGTTACTAAAATCATTTTACGCTTCTTTTATATATACATTGTATATAACGCATGCACATAGAAATACACAGTTATGCGTAGGCATAGGGGTGGGAATGTTACATATTTTTGGTACCTGCTGACCCTTTTAGAAATCTGAAGTTGCTAGCGAAAAGGGGCAAAATTGGAATTTCCAAGTGTTTATGCGTATCGCGGATATCGCACACAAATACATAAATGAACTTTACGTAGCGTTCAATTATCATATACATATTTTGGCTCTAGTCTGTACATTTTCACGAGACACGCTCTAACTTCGTCTAATTTGTGATAAAATTAAAAGTTTTAATGGAGGTGATAAAAAAATCTATTAGCTACACATTATCATTAAAATAATAACAATATTTAATTTAAGTTTTATATTATAACTTAAAAAACTAAACACATTCCTAAATTTGAGTCAACAAAAGTCACCGTGCTCTGCCTTGCGCTGAGCTGTCTGGCGCCAGCGTTCTTCTTAGAAGTAACGGGGATCTTTGTATATGCGCCTATGTACATAGGCAGGCGCTCTGCTTGCTGCGTAGTTTGCGCAGCGACTGCGCTTGGGCTGCGATATGAGCATTACTATGGGAAATTGATTGTTGAATAACTTTTTTTCTGGATGGACTTTTTAAATGAAACTTTCAGAGTATAGTTAGACGGACCATATGTTCGTATTTGCCAAAGCACAAGTCTCTAGTATTTGATATACAGCTTTTGGGGAAATTGGCAAATTTTGGGGAAATGACAAAATGTGCGCATTCATTACAGTAATATACACTACAAATCTGAAGTATCTACGGTTACAGAGTTACGTTAGAAAAATAAAGTCAAATTATCGATTTTTATCGATAATAAGAAAATGGGATGACTTTTCGATAATTTATGATAAACTCGTTAAGCGTATGGTATACACGAGTATTGTTGTTAAATTTCAAGTCTCTAGCTTTTGCAGCTTAGGAAATCGGTGCGTTCATCCGGACGGACGGACGGACGGACAGACGGACAGGGCTTAAACAATTTCTCTTGTCGTCCTAATCAAGAATATATATACTTTATGGGGTCTGCCACGCCTCCTTCTGCCTGTTACATACATTTTCACAAAACCATTATACCCTGAATTCCCATTTTCAATGGGTTCAGGGTATAAAATGGATAAGTTTTATTTACTAGGTCGAAGGAGCGCATCGTCCGCTTCTAGAATACTGTTTTGTGAAAAAAAATCCGAGTAGGAATGACCGAGCTCAAGCTATGCAAATGTGGCAAAAAACTATATATACATATATATATATACATTGCATATAACGCATGCACATAGAAATACACAGTTATGCGTAGGCATAGGGGTGGGAATGTTACATATTTTTGGTACCTGCTGACCCTTTTAGAAATCTGAAGTTGCTAGCGAAAAGGGGCAAAATTGGATTTTCTAAGTGTTTATGCGTATCGCGGATATCGCACACAAATACATAAATGAACTTTACGTAGCGTTCAATTATCATATACATATTTTGGCTCTAGTCTGTACATTTTCACGAGACACGCTCTAACTTCGTCTAATTTGTGATAAAATTAAAAGTTTTAATGGAGGTGATAAAAAATCTATTAGCTACACATTATCATTAAAATAATAACAATATTTAATTTAAGTTTTATATTATAACTTAAAAAACTAAACACATTCCTAAATTTGAGTCAACAAAAGTCACCGTGCTCTGCCTTGCGCTGAGCTGTCTGGCGCCAGCGTTCTTCTTAGAAGTAACGGGGATCTTTGAATTTGTATATGCGACTATGTACATAGGCAGGCGCTCTGCTTGCTGCGTAGTTTGCGCAGCGACTGCGCTTGGGCTGCGATATAAGCATTACTATGGAAAATTGATTGTTGAATAACTTTTTTTTTAAATGAAACTTTCAGAGTATAGTTAGACGGACCATATGTTCGTATTTGCCAAAGCACAAGTCTCTAGTATTTGATATACAGCTTTTGGGGAAATTGGCAAATTTTGGGGAAATGGGGGCCGGTATCCAAAATCGAAAAATGACAAAATGTGCGCATTCATTACAGTAATTTACACTGAAAATCTGAAGTATCTAGCTTTTACGGTTACAGAGTTACGTTTGAAAAACAAAGTCAAATTATCGATTTTTATCGATAATAAGAAAATGGGATGACTTTTCGATAATTTATGATAAACTTGTTAAGCGTATGGTATACACGAGTATTCATGTTAAATTTCAAGTCTCTAGCTTTTGTAGTTTAGGAAATCGACGCGTTCATACAGACGGACAGACGGACGGACGGACGGACGGACAGACGGACAGGGCTCAAATCGATTTCTCTTGTCGTCCTGATCAAGAATATATATACTTTATGGGGTCTGCCACGCCTCCTTCTGCCTGTTACATACATTTCCAACAAAAACATTATACCCTGATTTCCCATTTTCAATGGGCTCAGGGTATAAAAAGGTAGAAGCCATTGCCAACTATCCACCACCAAACACGCTTAAACAACTTCGGTCATTTCTCGGCCTATCCGGCTACTATCGCCGTTTCATCAAAGATTATGCAAAATTAGCAAAACCTCTCACCTCGTTGTTACGTGGTGAGAACGGCAGAATATCGAAGCAAGCTTCAAATAAAATATCCATAAAATTAGATTCAGTTGCCCTCGAGGCATTTAATAAATTGAAAAGTTCATTAATATCAGACGATGTTATTCTCAAATATTCCGACTTTAAAAAAGAATTTCACCGACTACCGATGCATCGAATCACGCAATCGGTGCAGTCCTCTGCCAAGACGGACACCCTATTTCTTTCATATCTAGAACATTGTGTAAAGCAGAAGAAAATTACGCAACAAATGAAAAAGAAATGTTAGCTATCGTTTGGGCTCTAAAGTCCCTCAAGAATTACCTTTACGGAAATTCAAAGGTCAAAATATTCACAGACCACCAACCTCTTACACATTCCCTTAGTAGTTGGCATGGGAACGCCAAAATTAAAAGGTGGAAGGCAATCTTAGAAGAATACGACTACCAGCTAGTTTACAAGCCAGGTAAAGAAAATATAGTCGCAGACGCATTGTCCAGAACCCCTAACCAATTAAATAATCAAATAAATTCAATGACAGCCACCATTCATAGTGCAAATAGTTCAAGCCATCATTTGATACCAAGCCTTGAAGCCCCTATCAATGTTTATAAGAATCAAATCATAATTGCAAAGGAAAACAAAGAAACTTACGAATTTAGCATTCCGTTCCCCACCTTCCATAGACACTACATCGCGAAAGAACAGTTTTCAGAAACCGACCTTATCAGCTTACTAAAAAAGTACTTAAACCCATCCGTCATAAACGGAATTCTCACAACTGAAGATATCATGGCCAAGCTACAGAATATCTACCCGTCTCACTTCAATACTTTCAAGATACGATTTTCGCAGAACAGAATTATAGATCTAGAAAAAGACTCGGATCAAGAGGAAGAAATATTAAAAACACACAATAGAGCACATAGAAACGCATACGAAAACCAAAAACAGATCGCAGAAAAGTACTATTTCCCAAGAATGAAAGCCAAAATTACAAACATAGTAAAACAATGTAGGGTTTGCAAAGAAGAAAAATACGATAGACGACCAACAAACCCAAGTCTGAAGGAAACACCGATACCCGAGTATCCAGGCCACATCATTCACATAGACATTTATTCTACCGAAAAGCACCTCGTGCTCACTGCAATAGACAAATTCTCAAAGCTTGCGCAAGGTAGAATTATAAAATCTAAAGCTATAGAAGATATCAGACAACCATTACACGAAATACTTTTCTACTATGGAGTACCAAAATTTGTAGTAGTAGATAACGAAAAATCACTTAATTCAGCTTCCATCTCTTTCATGATGAAAGATCAGCTCAACATTGAAGTTTTCAAAGTACCACCATATAAAAGTTCAGTAAACGGACAGATAGAACGACTACACTCCACATTATCAGAAATAATGAGATGTCTTAAAAGAGAAGGCAAAGATAGAAACTTCGCAGATCTCCTGCAAAGAGCTATTTACGAGTATAACAATTCCATACATTCAGTCACTAAACAACGCCCACTAGATATTTTCTTTGGCAGAAAGATTACCACAGACCCCGAACAATTCGAACAAGCACGCAAAAATAACATAACCAAACTAAAAGAACAGCAGACCAAAGACCTAAAATATCACAACCAATCTAGAAACCCTATACTAACCTACAAAACTAGGATCTAAACTTTCCTCCAGATACAAAAAAGAAATAGTTAAAGAAGACAACGGCACAACCATAAAAACAGAATCAGGAAAAATAGTACATAAAAGCAATATTAAAAATGACTTTTCTCTACAGGATACTGGGAGTAATCCCAATACAGGCACGAGTGGAAATGACTAATTATACAAATAGTCACATACTCACCCTTCATGACGGACTAGGTAAAATAACTAACTCCTCGACCAGGATAATTCATTTGATAGACGTATTACAACTGAAAAAGGCTTTGGACAAACTTGCATATCACATAGACACAGAATTAAAGTCGTCCGATTTACATCATACTCTACATTTCGAAGTAGAACAGTCAAAATCAATATTTCACTCCTTGTTATACGCAAATAAGACCAGACACACAAGATCCATAAATGCTCTAGGCACAGCCTGGAAATTTGTGGCCGGCTCTCCTGACCACGATGACTTAGTCGCTATAGAAGATAACCTAAATAAACTCATTCAGAATACTAACCAACAAACCATCATAAACACACAATTTCAACAACGAATAAATAATCTCACTCAAATTAACAATATGTTAACCAACGCCATCCAAAAACATTCGTACCCTACTAACAATTTAGATACTAACATACAAATCCAAACCCGTCTGATTAAAGAGGAAATAACAAACATAAAATACGCCATTCAATGGGCTAAACTAAACATAGTAAACAGCATCCTCTTAAATGATAAAGATTTAGACTTAATACAAAAACAAATAAATAAAGATGAAATAGATCTAACAATAGAAGAGATGCTAGAGTTAGCAGACGTATCCGTCTTACATAATAATACCATAATCTTATACGTTGTCAAAATTCCTAATCTAGAAAATATAAATTATGAGAACATAATTATTAGACCTATAATTAAAGACAATACAATTGTAAACTTACAATTTAAAGAAATTTTCAAATATAAAAACACAATGTTAGGATTAAGAAACAGCTGTAAAACTTTTAACAACATAAGAATTTGTAATCAAAAAATTTAATAGATTTAAGAGAAAACGATTGTATACCCAAATTAATGTTACGAAAAGATGCAAAATGCGACTACAGCAACGCAGACCACATCGAAAGCGTAGAAGAAATCCAAGAAGACATCATATAACTTAACAACTTCCAAGGCAGAATAAAGTGGGAGGACACCGATCAAATTGTCCAAGGCACTTTACTTATAGGCGAGCTAACAAAAAAGAAGCAATCCTACAAATCGCTTCCGAAATTCCAAATACCGTCAATCACCAAATCACCAACACTTCCGAACGTCTTCCAAATCTTCAATTCAACAACATCCCGTTTCTGACACTTGAGGACAACTGTCAAATTGAGGGTGGAAGAGTTAACGCGAATGCCAAATCTCAGAACTGCGAACAGCAACAACAACAGCAGCAAAACACGAGAAGAAGCGTAAATTCAAAACGAGGCAGCCGAAAGCCCACACTTCACCATAATAGTTACAGTTATTCGCTGCGTGTAAGTTAACGCGAACGCCAAACCACAGAGCTGCGAACAGCAACAACAACAGCAGCAGAACACGAGAAGAAGCGTAAATTCAAAACGAGGCAGCCGAAAGCCCACACTTCACCGGAATAGTGACAGTTATTGCTGTGGTTGCCAGAGCTAAGTTAACGTAAGCAAAGTCGACAGTTTTAATTTTGTATTCGAATAAATAAGTCGCCTTGCCGCGACAAAGTAAAAGAAACAAAACGTTTTTTAACTTACATATGTATATAAAAACAAGTAAGAAAACTCTAGTCGGGCGTAACCTACTAGGGTATACCCTGAGCCTCGTCGAACCTGTGTTTTCCAATACACTTATATTTAGCGTAAAATTTTTTTATTTGTATAATCTTTATACAAAAATTTCAAGTTTAAAGCATTTGTGGCAAATGTAAAATAAAGCAGCAGCTAATAATTCAACAAAATTCAAACGTAATTTGCGATTCTTCGAAGCGACTAGAATGCGAGCGTTTGTATGTGTGTGTGCAAGTGCGTTCGCTTGGCGCTGCTGCCACGTGAGTTTGCAAAGTAGCCAAACGTTTTGTTTAATAACTTTTTTACTATTTAACGGATTTCAATGAAATTTTCGGCATATGATCAACATATTCCATGGGCATATTTGTCAGTTTAGTAAAAGTGCCAACTCATTCGCATTTTGGCTATATTTGAGACTGAACTTCAATTGGGGGAAATTTGGGGCCGGTATCCAAAATGTAACAAAATTCGAAATTGCATAAAATACATATAAAGCTAAATATAAAATTTGGCGTCTCTAGCTTAAAAGATGGGCGAGATAGAATTTTTTAATTGAATTTCGATTTTGTTTTTAATCGATAACAATTAATTGGGGATATTTATCGATTTTTTAGAACAAACTCGATCTGCGCGTGCTATACACGGACCTACAAAAAAAAATTTCAAGTCTCTAGCTCTTATACGGGCTGAAATCGGCGCGTTCAAACATACGGACAGACGGACGGACGGACGGAAGACGGACAGGGCCAAATCGATTTCTCTTGTCGTCCTGATCAAGAATATATATACTTTATGGGGTCTGCCACGCCTCCTTCTGTCTGTTACATACATCCAACAAAAACATTATACCCTGATTTCCCACTTTCAATGGGTTCAGGGTATAAAAATAGTTATAAATATATATGTATATATAAATAATTATTAGAAAATACTAAAATTATATTATAAAATAAAATCCATGCACTGTTTGGATTCGGACCAGAACTTTTCGTTTCATATGCGCCGTCTTTACGACGACGCCACTCCACTGCTTGTAAGACAGGTTGAAAATCTAAACTAAAGCAGCAGATGTGAATTCAAACACAATTCAATCGCAATTCTTCGAATCGACTAGATGCGAGCGTTTGTATGTGTGTGCACATGCATAGAAAAACGTACGCGCGTTTGAATGTGTGTACATGCAAAGAAAAAGTGCGTTTGCTTGGCGCTGTTGCCACGTGAGTTTGCAAAGAAGCCAAACGTTTTGTTTAATAATTCTTTTTTGCTACTTAACGGATTTCCATAAAATTTTCGGCATATGATCAACATATTCGATGGGCATATTTGGTAGTTTAGTAAAAGTACAAACTGATTCACATTTTGGATATATTTACAACTCAACTTCAATTTGAAGACTTTGGGGAAATTTGGGGCCGGTATCCAAAATATAACAAAATTCGAAATTGCATAAAATACATATAAACCTAAGTATAAAATTTGGGGTCTCTAGCTTAAAAGATGGGCGAGATATAATTTTTTCGATTTTGTTTTTAATCGATAACAATTAATTGGGGATAGTTATCGATTTTTTAAAACAAACTCGATCTGCGCGTGCTATACACGGACCTACAAAAAAAATTTCAAGTCTCTAGCTCTTATACGGGCTGAAATCGGCGCGTTCAAACATACGGACAGACGGACGGACGGACGGACGGACAGACGGACAGACGGACAGACGGACGGACGGACAGACGGACAGGGCCAAATCGATTTCTCTTGTCGTCCTGATCAAGAATATATATACTTTATGGGGTCTGCCACGCCTCCTTCTGCCTGTTACATACATCCAACAAAAACATTATACCCTGATTTCCCATTTTCAATGGGCTCAGGGTATAAAAGAAATCGACGCGTTCAAACATACGGACAGACGGACGGACGGACGGACGGACAGACGGACAGACGGACGGACGGACAGACGGACAGGGCCAAATCGATTTCTCTTGTCGTCCTGATCAAGAATATATATACTTTATGGGGTCTGCCACGCCTCCTTCTGCCTGTTACATACATCTCAACAAAAACATTATACCCTGATTTCCCATTTTCAATGGGCTCAGGGTAAACAGAATCAGGAAAAATAGTACATAAAAGCAATATTAAAAATGACTTTTCTCTACAGGATACTGGGAGTAATCCCAATACAGGCACGAGTGGAAATGACTAATTATACAAATAGTCACATACTCACCCTTCATGACGGACTAGGTAAAATAACTAACTCCTCGACCAGGATAATTCATTTGATAGACGTATTACAACTAAAAAAGGCTTTGGACAAACTTGCATATCACATAGACACAGAATTAAAGTCGTCCGATTTACATCATACTCTACATTTCGAAGTAGAACAGTCAAAATCAATATTTCACTCCTTGTTATACGCAAATAAGACCAGACACACAAGATCCATAAATGCTCTAGGCACAGCCTGGAAATTTGTGGCCGGCTTTCCTGACCACGATGACTTAGTCGCTATAGAAGATAACCTAAATAAACTCATTCAGAATACTAACCAACAAACCATCATAAACACACAATTTCAACAACGAATAAATAATCTCACTCAAATTAACAATATGTTAACCAACGCCATCCGAAAACATTCGTACCCTACTAACAATTTATATACTAACATACAAATCCAAACCCGTCTGATTAAAGAGGAAATAACAAACATAAAATACGCCATTCAATGGGCTAAACTAAACATAGTAAACAGCATCCTCTTAAATGATAAAGATTTAGACTTAATACAAAAACAAATAAATAAAGCTGAAATAGATCTAACAATAGAAGAGATGCTAGAGTTAGCAGACGTATCCGTCTTACATAATAATACCATAATCTTATACGTTGTCAAAATTCCTAATCTAGAAAATATAAATTATGAGAACATAATTATTAAAACACAATGTTAGGATTAAGAAACAGCTGTAAAACTTTTAACAACATAAGAATTTGTAATCAAAAAATTTAATAGATTTAAGAGAAAACGATTGTATACCCAAATTAATGTTACGAAAAGATGCAAAATGCGACTACAGCAACGCAGACCACATCGAAAGCGTAGAAGAAATCCAAGAAGACATCATATAACTTAACAACTTCCAAGGCAGAATAAAGTGGGAGGACACCGATCAAATTGTCCAAGGCACTTTACTTATATTCTGACACTTGAGGACAACTGTCAAATTGAGGGTGGAAGAGTTAACGCGAATGCCAAATCTCAGAACTGCGAACAGCAACAACAACAGCAGCAAAACACGAGAAGAAGCGTAAATTCAAAACGAGGCAGCCGAAAGCCCACACTTCACCATAATAGTTACAGTTATTCGCTGCGTGTAAGTTAACGCGAACGCCAAACCACAGAGCTGCGAACAGCAACAACAACAGCAGCAGAACACGAGAAGAAGCGTAAATTCAAAACGAGGCAGCCGAAAGCCCACACTTCACCGGAATAGTGACAGTTATTGCTGTGGTTGCCAGAGCTAAGTTAACGTAAGCAAAGTCGACAGTTTTAATTTTGTATTCGAATAAATAAGTCGCCTTGCCGCGACAAAGTAAAAGAAACAAAACGTTTTTTAACTTATATGCGCCTACAGCAGGCGCTCTGCTTGCTGCGTAGTTTGCGCAGCGACTGCGCTTGGGCTGCGATATAAGCATTACTATGGGAAATTGATTGTTAAATAATTTTTTTTCTGCTTGGACGTTCTTAATGAAACTTTCAGAGTATAGTTAGACGGACCATATGTTCGTATTTGCCAAAGCACAAGTCTCTAGTATTTGATATACAGCTTTTGGGGAAATTGGCAAATTTTGGGGAAATGACAAAATGTGCGCATTCATTACAGTAATATACACTACAAATCTGAAGTATCTAGCTTTTACGGTTACAGAGTTACGTTAGAAAAACAAAGTCAAATTATCGATTTTTATCGATAATAAGAAAATGGGATGACTTTTCGATAATTTATGATTAACTCGTTAAGCGTATGGTATACACGAGTATTGATGTTAAATTTCATGTCTCTAGCTTTTGTAGTTTAGGAAATCGGTGCGTTAATCCGGACGGACGGACATACGGACAGGGCTTAAACAATTTCTCTTGTCGTCCTAATCAAGAATATATATACTTTATGGGGTCTGCCACGCCTCCTTCTGCCTGTTACATAATTTTCACAAAACCATTATACCCTGATTCCCATTTTCAATGGGT
>JAWNOD010000569.1:727500-1007500 GCA_035046225.1 Drosophila pegasa | reverse complement strand
CGGCATACGACGTGCCCATGCCCCACAGGCCCAGGCGCGTCATGTAGACCATGCTCCGCAGATCGGAAGCGCCTGAGGCCGAGGCATAGACGACGCGTGCGAGCGGCAGCATCTGTTGCAGCTTCAGCACTGCGTTACATGTCTTGATGAAAGTTTCGTTTCTATTCAGGCTCCAACGACAAGCCTTGTGGCAATCGTCCAGAATAATGACGGCATTCTTGCCCAGCCACTGGACTACTTGGCTAAGGTGCGTCAGGTGCTTGCAGGATTGATCGTCTGTTTCGTGTGCCAGCTCTGCGTAGGTGGCGCAGATGACGCCCTTCTTGAAAGCCTCGCGGTCTTCGTCGTCCATTGCGATGTCGCTGTAGCTAAAGGTGGCAAGGGGCGACACCTTGACGAGCGTGTCGGCACCGATAATGGCCAATTCTTGCTCCACATAGAAGAACATAGCCTCGGACATGGATACCCAGAGGGCACGCCTGCGGCCCTGCTTGAAGTTCTCAAAGATGATGGCCGACAGGGTTCGACTTTTGCCCACGCCAGCGCCATCGCCCAGCAGGAAGCCGGCTCGCTGACCGTTAGGCAGCATATGCTCATGTGACTGGCAGGCATAGATCAACGCCTCCAACTGCAAGTCGCTAAGGGGGCGCGGATCCTTGAGCTTGTCGGACAACGCCGGTGACGGGGAATACGTCGCTTTGGGCAGGTCCATGGAGAGCAGTGTGGACATCTCCACTACCTTGTAGGGATGCTCTTGGGTGTTGGCCTGCTTCTCGGTCAGATTTTTGGGGCAGTAGCTCTCATAGGTGTCCGGCACACCGATTTCCTCCAAGTCCATCTCATCCTCCTCCGCCAAGTGTGGCTGCACCTGTGCCGCATCCCGTCTCGACGGCATCCTTAAAGCCCTTCCATTTGTTATAATCTTCTTGATAACGCGCGCATTGTAGATTTCATTCACGTACTCCAGTCTATAGTGCTTACCACCACGACCACTTGCTCTACCACCACCACCACCACCACTTGCTCTACCACGTTTTGCTCCACGACCAACAACAGCAACAACACCAGCACCACCACCACCACCTTCACTGTCCGAATTGATTGACTGGGTGGTCAAAATTATTTAAACAGCGTTCTCAATGTCCAATGCTAAGAGACTCGCTCACCTTTGAACGCCGCTTTTTCTCTGCAACCATCTTGCCTTGCTGTTCCTTAAGACCGTGTAGAATCCCATTTGCCTCCGTGGTTTTTCTTTCCAACATCTTAAGTATGGTAAGTGTAGATATATTTTTAACAGATATATGCAATTTAATGATTTTTTACCTTAAGTGCTGCCCACTTTGACTTAGCTTTAGCTTGTCTTTTTCTCTTCTGAACTATAGCTTTCTTCTTAACTATAGCATTATTCTGAACTATAGGTTTCTTCTGAGCTATAGTTTTCTTCTGAGCTATAGGTTTCTTTTGAACTATTGGTTTCTTCTGATCTTCAGATTTCTTCTGAACTATAGGTTTCTTCTGAGCTATAGTTTTCTTCTCATCTTCAGATTTCTTCTGAGCTCTAGTTTTCTTCTTATCTTCAGAGTTCTTCTGAGCCATAGCTTTCTTCTGATCTTCAGAGTTCTTCTGAGCTATAGCTTTCTTCTGATCTTCAGATTTCTTCTGAGCTATAGCTGTCTTCTGATCTTCAGAGTTCTTCTGAGCCATAGCTTTCTTCTGATCTTCAGAGTTCTTCTGAGCTATAGCTTTCTTCTGATCTTCAGATTTCTTCTGAGCTATAGCCATAGCTTTCTTCTGATCTTCAGAGTTCTTCTGAGCTATAGCTTTCTTCTGATCTTCAGATTTCTTCTGAGCTATAGCTGTCTTCTGATCTTCAGAATTCTTCTGAGCTATAGCTGTCTTCTGATCTTCAGAGTTCTTCTGAGCTATAGCTGTCTTCTGATCTTCAGAGTTCTTCTGAGCTATAGCTTTCTTCTGATCTTCAGATTTCTTCTGAGCTATAGCTTTCTTCTGATCTTCAGAGTTCTTCTGAGCTATAGCTTTCTTCTGATCTTCAGATTTCTTCTGAGCTATAGCTGTCTTCTGATCTTCAGAGTTCTTCTGAGCTATAGCTGTCTTCTGATCTTCAGAGTTCTTCTGAGCTATAGCTGTCTTCTGATCTTCAGAGTTCTTCTGAGCTATAGCTTTCTTCTGATCTTCAGATTTCTTCTGAGCTATAGCTGTCTTCTGATCTTCAGAATTCTTCTGAGCTCTAGTTTTCTTCTTATCTTTAGATTTCTTCTGAGCTCTAGTTTTCTTCTTATCTTTAGATTTCTTCTGAGCTCTAGTTTTCTTCTTATCTTTAGATTTCTTCTGAGCTCTAGTTTTCTTCTTATCTTCAGATTTCTTCTGAGCTATAGCTTTCTTCTGATCTTCAGATTTCTTCTGAGCTATAGCTGTCTTCTGATCTTCAGAGTTCTTCTGAGCTCTAGTTTTCTTCTTATCTTTAGATTTCTTCTGAGCTCTAGTTTTCTTCTTATCTTTAGATTTCTTCTGAGCTCTAGTTTTCTTCTTATCTTTAGATTTCTTCTGATCTCTAGTTTTCTTCTTATCTTTAGATTTCTTCTGAGCTATAGCTTTCTTCTGATCTTCAGAGTTCTTCTGAGCCATAGCTTTCTTCTGATCTTCAGATTTCTTCTGAGCTATAGCTGTCTTCTGATCTTCAGAGTTCTTCTGAGCCATAGCTTTCTTCTGATCTTCAGAGTTCTTCTGAGCTATAGCTTTCTTCTGATCTTCAGATTTCTTCTGAGCTATAGCTGTCTTCTGATCTTCAGAGTTCTTCTGAGCTCTAGTTTTCTTCTTATCTTTAGATTTCTTCTGAGCTCTAGTTTTCTTCTTATCTTTAGATTTCTTCTGAGCTCTAGTTTTCTTCTTATCTTTAGATTTCTTCTGATCTCTAGTTTTCTTCTTATCTTTAGATTTCTTCTGAGCTATAGCTTTCTTCTGATCTTCAGATTTCTTCTGAGCCATAGCTTTCTTCTGATCTTCAGAGTTCTTCTGAGCTATAGCTTTCTTCTGATCTTCAGAGTTCTTCTGAGCTATAGCTGTCTTCTGATCTTCAGAGTTCTTCAGAGCTCTAGTTTTCTTCTTATCTTTAGATTTCTTCTGAGCTCTAGTTTTCTTCTTATCTTTAGATTTCTTCTGAGCTCTAGTTTTCTTCTTATCTTTAGATTTCTTCTGATCTCTAGTTTTCTTCTTATCTTTAGATTTCATCTGAGCTATAGCTTTCTTCTGATCTTCAGAGTTCTTCTGAGCTATAGCTTTCTTCTGATCTTCAGAGTTCTTCTGAGCTATAGCTTTCTTCTGATCTTCAGAGTTCTTTTGAGCTATAGCTTTCTTCTGATCTTCAGATTTCTTCTGAGCTATAGCTTTCTTCTGATCTTCATAGTTCTTCTGAGCTATAGCTCTCTTCTGATCTTCATAGTTCTTCTGAGCTATAGCTTTTTTCTGATCTTCAGAGTTCTTCTGAGCTATAGCTTCCTTCTGATCTTCAGAGTTCTTCTGAACTATAGGTTCCTTCTCACCTATAGTTTTCTTCTGATCTTCAGATTTGATCGGCACTTTCTCGGGCACAACGGGCACAACGGACTCAACGGACTCAACGGGCACAACAGGCTCAACAGGCTCATCAGGCTCAACCTCCTGGTTCTGAATGGGTACAGTTTCCTTGCATTCATCAATCCAACGTTTTTTAGCAGCTTCGATTAATTTCTGTTTCTTGAGTAAGCAAGTGAGATTCTTATGTACAAATGAACCGGGAGCCACCTAGCGTAAACCAATAGACCTTTGAACTTACTTTGCACATTTCTATACAGCTCAGTTGTATATGAACTTACCGGCAGTGATAATGGTTTTCCCTTTTTACTTACAGCTGACTTAGTTGCTAGCCGTTCAGTCAATTTCCTAAACTCCGAAAGAGCCTATTTAAGTAAGTAGAAAATCTATAGTAGCTGACTATGTACAATCTAATTATCACCTTTTTAACCAATGGCGTAAACTCCCGCTGGGTCGCCACTATATTGGAGGTAAGAGGCATCTTGTACAGTAATAGAGATGCTTTAGCACCTACTCTGGGCCATAGACACTAATAAGTAAAACGTTGTTAGTCAATCAATTAATTATCAATCCGATGTATCCAATTTACCTCAAGCTTAAGCTTAGCAAATTAGTTAAACCTACCTTTTTGGGATATCTTTTAGGTTGAAGCTTTTTATGTATCTGTGGGATCAAAAATGAAAGCCAATTGGATAAGTGTTGAATATGGAGGATACGGCGTTTCTTTCTTACCGCTTTCTTCTTTACTTTTTTAATAGCAAGCTTCTTCGTCGGCATTGACTTCTTTGATGGTACTCGACAAACTTTACCTTTAGTTTGCTTAGCCTCAGCCTTGATTTTGGACTATAAAGTGGATTAGTAACAGTTATCAAATTAAAGTATATATAGAGGAAAATTTAGAGAAGGTCAATAATCTACACAAACGCAGACACATCCTTAGAGATTAGTGGCATGAAACTTTATGCGTTGTGTTTGCTGTTGCATTATTGATCTCAGACTATTTTAATATAAATTAATATATTTTGTACTCATCCGTAATAAATCTCTTACCTTTGGTAAAGATTTGCTAGAAAGAACGTTCTTTTGGAGTGACTTTGCTGGCTTGCGAGCTTTCCTAACGATCTTTGGGATGATGATCAAATGAAAAGCATTTTGTGATTACCAGGAAAAATAGAGTAAAAACCTATAAACTTTACCTTATTCGATTTCGAGTTGTTTTTCAGCTTTTTCAGCTTAATTTCTTCAAACCTTTTTTGGAGAAATTCACCCATTGGAGTCTTTTGTGTTGAATCCATTATGGGCTATAATTGGAATTTTAAGAATTACAAGAATTAGGGAGTATATCTAGATAAGAAATCCCGGTTCCAACATATGGAACACAATTTTTTTTTTTTGGAAATTATTTTTGATAGTGAATTCTCCAGTGTTTATTCCGACTATCTTACCATTTGAGATTTGCCAAAAAGCTTTTGATTTACGCGATCTGTGGGCTTAGGTGCAGTCGTCGGCATTTGTTTTTTGCCTATGGGCATTGTCCTGGAAACTGGAAGCGCTGGATTTGATTTTTCTTTATTGCTCCAAGTCTATTGGACTACAAATTAGTACCTTTCTTCCCTTACTAAATCCAACTTTCTTACCGGTAGTGAAGATTTGCCATTAGGTTCTTGATTTACGCGATCTGTGGGCTTAGGTGCAGTCGTCGGCATTTTTTTTTGGTCTATGGGCATTGTCCTGGAAACTGGGAGCGCTGGATTTGATTTTTCTTTATTGCTCCAAGTCTATTGGACTACAAATTAGTACCTTTCTTCCCTGACTAAATCCAACTTTCTTACCGGTAGTGAAGATTTGCCATAAGGTTCTTGATGTACGCGATCTGTGGGCTTAGGTGCAGTCGTCGGCATTTTGTTTTGGTCTCTGGGCGCTTGCCCTCCCTATTAGACAACAAATTAATACAGTTCTCACATGTCCATTACGACTTTCTTACCCATATCTGTCTAGGTGCAGTTGTCGGTATTTTCTTCTCGGCTATTGGCACTGTTCGCGGCTATCGGACAACAAATTAATACAATTCTTCCGTACCTATTCTGACTTTCTTACCATTAGCTCCGGAGGTGGAATCATTGGCATAGGCTTCCTGGCTATGGGCATTTTCCTAGGCTATTGGACTACACATTAATACAATTCTCTTTTGTCTATTCCGATATTCTTACCATTATCGGCCAAGGTGCAAGCACTTGCATGCGCTTCTTGGATATCGAAGCTTTCCGCTGATTTTGGACAACAAATTAATAGAATTCTCCCGTATCTATTCTGACAATCTTACCATAAGTCTCATTATCTCCGGACGTGCAAACATTGGCATAGGCTTTCTGGCTATGGGCTTTTTCCTAGGCTATTGGACTACATATTAATACAATTGTCTCCTGTCTATTCCGATTTTCTTACCGATATTTCCGGAGGTGCAACCGTTGGCTTAGGCTTTTCGGCTACGGGCACTTTTGTCGGCTATCGGATTACATGTTAATACAATTTTTCCGTATCTGTTCTGATTGTCTTACCGTTATCTCCGGAGGTGGAATCATTGGCATAGGTTTTTGGGCTACGGGCAGTTTAATAGGCTATTGGACTACATATTAATGTGATTCTCCAATATTTATTCTGACTTTCTTACCATTATCTCCGGAGGTGCAATCATTGGCATAGGTTTTCTGGCCATTGGCGTTTTCCTAGGCTATTGGACTTCACATTAATACAATTCTGTCCTATTTATTCCGATTTTCTTACCGTTATCTCCGGAGGTGCAATCATTGGCATAGGTTTTCTGGCCATTGGCGTTTTCCTAGGCTATTGGACTTCACATTAATACAATTCTGTCCTATTTATTCCGATTTTCTTACCGTTATATCCGGAGGTGCAATCATTGGCATAGGTTTTTGGGCTATGGGCACTATCCAAGGCTATTGGACTGCATATTAATATGATTCTCTCGTATCTATTCTGACTTGCTTACCGTTATCTCCGGAGGTGCAATCATTGGCATAGGTTTTTGGGCTATGGGCACTATCCAAGGCTATTGGACTGCATATTAATATGATTCTCTCGTATCTATTCTGACTTGCTTACCATTATCTCCGGAGGTGCAATCATTGGCATAGGTTTTCTGGCCATTGGCGTTTTCCTAGGCTATTGGACTTCACATTAATACAATTCTGTCCTATTTATTCCGATTTTCTTACCGTTATTTCCGGAGGTGCAATCATTGGCATGGGTTTTTGGGCAATAGGCACTTTCCTAGGCTATTGGACAATAAATTAATACACCTATCTCTAGTCTGTTTCGACTTTCTTACCGTTATCTGCATAGGCGGAATCAGTGGCATACACTTTTGGGCTACAGGCAGTGTCCTCGGATTTGGAATCGCTGAATTTGATTTGTCCACCTCACACGGTTTCTGATTTGCTTCCAGCGTAGGCTGTCCATCCGCTAACCGCTGATTGACAGTTGTATGCCATTCAACCTTATTTTGGATGTTATCTTCTAGGGGCTTGTTCCTTGGTTCGATTGGAGGAATGCTCTCGTTTCTGTCTTTAGGAACTACAACGTCTTTAGTCTGAAAGAATAAATAATGAGTGCATCGAATACACGAATGTATTCGAAATCATTTGTGATATAATAAGAATTAATATAATAGAATCTACACTTACACTAAGTAGACTGATTGCCGCATTGTCCTCAGTTAATGAGGCCTTTTGTTGGTCTCTTCTTTCACCCCGTACTTTTTTCCAAGCTCGGTTATTCTTCTCTTGAAGGACTGGCGCTGGATGCTGAATTGATCTTTCTTCTTCAGTGACTGTATAACTCTGAGCCGAAATCGCGTTTGTTTCCACTCTTATCCTTTTTTTGGGGGGTTCCACTTCCTCCGGCAGAATGTCCTTTTTATTATTTTCGGCTTCATTCATTATATAACAATCTCTTTTTTCCATCAATTGTGTGTTTATTGATTGTTCTTTGACGTTTGTTGGTTGTTGATGTTGTGTTTGTTCTGCAGGTGTCTCCAATTTACGTTTCTTATATGGTGGGTCTGCCAAAGTTTTTTCTTCCTTCTGAGGATTTTGAGACATGGCTTTTCTTTTCAATTCAGGCTTTTCTACGCCCATTTCATCTGTTTTTGAAGTACCCTCGTCCTTAGCTGTTTTCGTTATATTTTTTGGGTCTAGTTGGCATTCTATTTGACCCTCTTGGACCATAGGCATTTTGTTTTCCATCTCTTGTTGTTTAGCTTTTGTCTGTAGCTCCTGCGTCTTCTGCTGTGCAGCTTTCAAGTCGGCTAATTTGTTCGAGTTCGTATTTTGAGCCTGAATCTTTTGTTGGCTGGTCGCTAACAATTTTGCTTGTTGTATTTGATTCAAACTTAATGTAGCTGAACTTTTTTTACAATCTAATAACATTTGTGATAAAACTTTTTGTTTTGCGTCAGAAGCTCTACTCATGTTGCACATTTTGTATTCAAATGTGGGCGTTTCTTCTGCTGTTGTCTTGACAGGAGACAGCTTAGACTTTGCCTGCTTTCTAGGTGCTTTAGTCTTCATATTAGATTTTCTTCCTCCTCTAGCTCCTTTAGATGTTTGAGGAATCGGTAGTATAAGTTGGCTTTCCCTGAGTTTTGGAGTTGAATAACCCAGTTTTGAAGCTTTTGGGTTCCCTAGACCCGCCGCTTGAACATCCTTAGCAGTAGCTGCGGCTTGGCCTAGCTTCTCCAAGACAGTGTTCATTGCTCTTGGTGGATCTTTTGGCAAACTTGGGTTGTGTTGATCTGGACCCACTTGTGTTCCCATATTGTCAGCTGGAACATCCTCATGAGTGGCTGGTGCTTGGCCTCGTCGTCCCAAGATACTCGTATTGGCTCGCATGGAGGATCTCGGCACCCAAAGAGCACGGTCCGTCATACCAACCGGCCTTCCCCTATTGCTAAGTCGTGCTTGCCTAGCAGCAGCTAAAGATGGGCATTTAGGTCTTGTTATTATTGGAGTTTTCGGCAAACATGGATTCTGTTGACTTATATCCATTTGTCTCCCCGTAGTATCAACTTCAATTCCATTAGCAGTAGCTGGGGCTTGGCCTTGCTCTGCTAAGATATTCGTAGTTGCTTCTGTTGTAGCTTTCGGAAAAGATGGATATGGTTGCCCTCGACCCATCTGTCTTCCCATATTGTAAGCTTCATTCTCCTTATTAGCATCTGATGGTTGGCTTTGCTGTCCTAAGTCACTGCCACATATTCTTCTTGGTGCACATTGTCGCCGCACAAATTGGTCTGCATATAATAGGCGTTGATTCTCATTAGACGACTTGCCCATCCAATTTGAATCATTCGTTTTCTGCGCGTGTTTATCACTTGGCTCTTGCGAATTCCTTGCAGATTGGTGCATATCTACAAATTTATGGTCCTCGGCTGTCTCCGGCTTTGTATTCAATGCATTCATGGTCCGCAGAATATGTTCTGTATTTCTGTCGAATTCCGAGCATTGTTCTTCGACACTTTGCCCAATACTTTGAATATTGTGTTGCTCAGTTGCCACTTGACTTGGCAATTGAGCTTCACTCTCGTTCAGAGTTAGCCTCACTTCTTGACTCTGCTGCGGTATTTGTGAGCTAGGGCTCCAGTTATTCTCACTAGAAGCTTTTGCCATGGAGTACTTTTGCGCAAGGCTCATTCGACTGTTGTATTCAGCCAAAGTCTTCTCCATGTTTAATGTTTCTAGATTGGGTTGCGGCTGAAATGAAGCACAAGTATGGCTTTTAGTGATGGAAGTTGAATTTCGTTGCTATCTGACATACCTCAATAGCAGTTGGATCGCCAGTTCGTGATTTATTGGTTTCGCCGTTGTCTGTCCGCTGCTTCTCTGCAGTTGATCCAAGTTCTGGTTGCCTATTTGTTTCTACCTTAGTATTCGCGAACAAATTTTGATAATTCCAGTTTGTAGCTTTACATTCGCCACTCTGAAACTCTAAAATTCGATTACTTTCGCCGTCGTTCTCATTTTTATCCAATTTTTGACTGATCAACTGGCTCTCTATCTCCTCATCCTGGAAATTTATAGAAAGTGCAGTGTGCATTAAGTATTGACAACCTTCTAATATTATTTACCCCTTGCAACTTGTCTGTACCCTCAAGTAACTCAATTAATTGTTCTAATTCAATGTTAGTTTGTGCTGTTTCCCCTTGCTGACTTTGAGCTATCGAAGTAGTTTGATGGTATTGCTTTTGATTTAGTTCGCTTATCGCTGCGAATTCCCACAGAGCACCGCTCTCGTTCATAGTTGGCCTCACTTCCTGACTCTGCTGCGGTATTTGTGAGCTAGGGTTCCAGTTACTCGCACTAGAAACTTTTTCCATGGAATATTTTTGCGCAAGGCTCATTTGAATGTTGTATTCAGCCAAAGTCTTTTCCATGTCTAAGCTTTCTGTATTGGGTTGCGGCTGAAATGAAGCACAAGTATGGTCTGTAATGATGGAAGTTGAATTCCTTTGCTATCTGACATACCCAAATAGCAGTTGGATCACCAGTTCGTGAATTATTGGTTTCACTATTGTCTATTCGCTGCTTCTCTGCAGTTGATCCAAGTTCTGGTTGCCTATATGTTTCTACCTTAGTATTAGCTTCACATTCGCCACTAAGAAACTCTAAGTTTCGATTACTTTCGCCGTCGTTCTCATTTTTATCCAATTTTCGACTGATCAACTGGCTCTCTAGCTCCTCATCCTGGAAATTTATAGAAAGTGCATTTTGCGTTAAGTATTGACATCTTTGTAATAATATTTACCCTTTGCAACACATCTGCTTCCGCAAGTAACTCAATTATTTTTTCTAAAGCATTGTTACTTTGTGCTGTTTCCACTTGCTGATTTTGAGCGTTCGAAGTAGTTTGATCAAGGGGAAAATGTACGTTTTGATTGGTTAGCTCCGTTCTTGATTGTTGATCGCTCGATGACTGCACATTCTGCCGATAGATATTAAGTTTGTGAAGAGACAGATATATATATATCAATATTCAATTCAAGTTACCAAATCATTAAATGCAAGGAAAGTCGAGTTCGCGTCCAATATATCGTCCCAAGTATCAATCAATATCAGCTCCTGTATTTGAATATCATTCTGATTTTCTTTTAATGGTTTGACTTCGCTCGTTTGCTCTTGTAAAATCTGAGATAAAGGTTGTTTCAATCATTTCATTTTGCGAATTCCACAGTGCTTACCAAATCGTCAATTAAAGAATTGTTTTCGTTTTGTTCTGATGAATTTTCTTTCTGATTCTGTTGTACTTCAATTGTTGTTTCAGTAGGAAATCGAAGGCCTTCAATGTCAAAAATGTTTTCTTTATCTTCAATCTTCTGTTGACCTTCTTCGAGTTCCTTCTGTGTCTTCTTTACAGAATTGTTGTCTGCTTTTTCATTCACACTTCTTTCTTTCTTTTCCTTTTCCGCCTGCTTCTTAAGCTTCTCTTCCTCACCTCTTTCATATTCTTTTTCCTCCTGGGCTCTTTCTTTGGTGAACTGATGTACTTCAATCGACGCATTCTCATCTTTTGCAGTCTGCTTATGCTCTTCTATTATAAGTATATTATTGGAATCATTATAGTTCGCTAACTTCTGTTTCTTTGAATCAATATTTTGTTGTTCCTTTTCCCATGACACAAAAAAAAAATTAATTTTATAAAATAATTTCAATTAACTTATCCCTACTTTTTGATCGAGCACGCAAATATTTCTTTTCTGATTTGATTTAATAGCTTTCGCTTCTTTGGGTTGCTCCATTTGCTTAACACTTGCTTCATTCTTTTCCACTTGTTCAACGTTTCCCATTTCTGTTCTTGGTTTTTGAGGAGTTGGTCCTTGAAGCTTCTGACAAACGATTAAATTAGTTTTTTATGTAAAGGAAAATTAAGAATGAAGAAATGCCCACCTTAGAAGATTCCGATTTATATCTACCATCTAATATTTCACATTCTTTTCTAATATTCTTTTGTTTTTCGACAGCAATAGTTTCTAATATTTTCTCAGTTTCATTTCTTTTTTCTGTCTGCCGAAGAGGACGATCCTCTCCAGATTTCAACTCCACTTTATCCTTCAATACGTAATAAAGACACATAGTTATTTACATAGAGAACTTATTATATCGTACCTTAAATGGATCCATGCTTTGGGGCCCATTTGAATTACATTTTTTGCTCTCTCCAGCCCTAACAAATATTTTATATGCATTCATTATTTTCATTTTCGCATCAAGACATGTCTGCTGGAGAGTGAAAGGATACCGGCCACGTTAGGTTAGGTTGGTAAAGGATTTAAGCCATATGCAGTCGTTACCTTTTCAGAATCCTCTTTTAAAATATCTTCATCGCTTGGCTCCGTATGCATCTCATCTAGCGTGGACTTATCTTCCATCTTTGAGCTTATAGCTAATTGAGGTCCTTTCACTTGTAGCCCTTGCGTATCTGAGTACTTTTCAATTTCCGGACAGTTCTGAGCATTGTTAGTTTCCTTCACATCAAGCAGTTGCTCTTTCGTTGTAATAGTTGAGCTAATTTCCTGAGGCTAAACAAGTTTTTGTTATTTAGTTTATAAGTCCTTTGCTCTAAGATGTTTACCTTTACAGAACTTGGTATCAAATCTATTGCAGAGATTGTCACTATATCTGTCTTATCTATCTTTTCCTTTTTCTTATCTTTCTTTTCTTTCTTTTTCTCCTTCTTTTCTTTCTTCTGCTTCTTCTTGTCTTTCATCTTATCTTCTAACCTATCTTTGATCTTGTCTTTTATCTTATTCTTCTTTTCTTTCTTTTTATCCTTTTTAAGCTGCCTAATCTTTAGCTGATCTTCCGTTAAGTTTGCTTTCTTTGGCTTATCTTTTTTTTTAACAATCACAATGTCCTGTACAGTCACTACTTTGTCTTCCGCTGTTGGAAGAACTTCTATTCTTTCAGAGACACTTTGTATTTCTGCATTGTCTACGTTCTGTATAGTAAGGGTTGGCACGTAATCGGACTCACGTTGAATTTTGAATTTTTTGAACTAATTTTTTTATGCTAGAAAAGAATGCTTACCTCTTCAACACCTTGACGTAAGTTAGTATTATTTGCACTGCTCTCTTCATTAAGGGTAATTGGTTTTTTTTCCACGTTTTCATTGCTGTTAGTGGATAAACTTAATTCATCACTCGACTCTGTCCTTACTCTATCCATGCTAGGAGTTGGGCAGCTTTCGAGAACTTTTGCCTCCAATGATTGAATTCCCTGCTGATGACTTGTGTCATTTTCGGATGGCTCTTCACTTTTACCAGCGACTATCTGCTGGTCAGTAGGATTCTGTGTGAAGACTGATTGACACGGTTCCTCCTGTGAGAGACATATATAATACATTTATTTATACTAGTTTGTGTGTTTAAGTATTACCGCCAGCAATGTTGGGAGAACATTGTTTTGCAAGCGTGACATTTCCTTTATCAAGTCTTCTGATGAAATTTCTTTGTCACTTGGGACTGCATCCTTTTCAACAGTTAGACATGGCTCTGTTTCACCCAAAAATGTTTTGTCTTCTAGTTTCGTTGATTTATCATTTAGTATTATCTGCACTTGTTGATCTTTTTCATTTGTTTTTGTAGTGTCTTCATTCTGAGCATCGACTATGTTTGTTAACGGAATTGTTTTGGAATCGTCTTTCTATAAGACCATATCAATTAGGGATTAGAATGTCTGTGACTATACCATCCTTACCTCTTGCAACCCGGGCACAGGGATGGCTATGTTGCCCTTGCTTGCTTCATTACCTTCTCTTAAATTTGACTTAACGTCTTCCGAAAGCATGATGTCTTGACTTTCTTTTTCTTTATAATCTTTACTTGCCGTATTTTCATTTTGACTGTCGATTTTGGTTTTCTCGATCGTCTCCACTGGCTGATTTGACAAGCATTGGTTTTGCTGCGATATAAAAAATGCATATAATTTTTTTACTAATGTCAAACTCTTAAACTTAATGGAAAATGTGTAAAAAGAGGACAGAAATGTGTTTATGTAACTGTTTCTGTTTACCTCTGTTTCTCTTTCTTTTCTCTTATCTTTTTCCCTGTCTTTTTCGTTGTCTTTTTCCTTGTCTTTTTTCTTGTTTTTCTTTTTGTCTTTTTTCTTGTCTTTCTTTTTGTCTTTTTTCTTGTCTTTTTTCTTGTCTTTTTTCTTGTCTTTTTTCTTGTCTTTTTTCTTGTCTTTCTTTTTGTCTGTCTTTTTGTCTTTCTTCTTATCTTTTTTTTTGTATTTCTTCATACTTTTTTTTTTTGCTCTTTTCTTTGCTTCTTTCTGTTTTTTTTTCTTTTCTTTATTTTCTTTCTTTTCTTTTTTTTCTTTCTCTTTTCTCTTAATCTTGTCCATAACATTTTCATTATTGGTTGAAATTATTTTGTCTTCGCTTTGTTTTTGCTTGGCTTCGCCTTGCTCGCCGACTTCGCCAAGGGGTTCTCTAGGGGATGGTTGACTTTGTTCTTTTAGAGCAGGTTTTTCGTGTCCATTTTGCAAAGGAACTGTAATTAACTCCGTGTGTTGTGAAGGCATGCGGATCTCCTTTGCCTTTTCACTCTGCTTCACTCGGTCTAGTGGTCGTTTAAATACGAAACTCTGACTGGTAATCGGTGCCATCATGTCGGCACTCCTAGTCAAGGGTTTGTCAGTTTTATCTTTGCCTTCTGCAATCTTTTTAATTGGTGTAAAAGATCTATTGCTGTCTAGCTGATCTTTCTCACCAGAATCTTTTACTTCTTGTTGTTTGTCGTTGTTGTCCGATTTATTTTCAGTGATTTGGCTCGACTTGTTCACCTTTGCTAATTCGTCTGTATTACTTACATCGTCCTATGGTGAGCAAATTCGATTCATATTTATATTAGTCATCAGTGTAAGCCGTTTTTAATTAAGAGCTAAACGTTCTTACCTCGTTATTCTTCTTTATAGTTTCTTTCGGACATTCAATTATGTTTAATTGGTTTCCTGATAAAGCTGGATTATCCGTTGATTCCTTATTGTCTGTACCCCTTATACTAGTTTCTATGCCTCTGTCATTTATTACAGGTGCTTTTTGTTTTTCATCTGTGGTATGTGGAATCTTTTCTTTATCACTATTTTTTTGCGAAATTGTCTTTTGGGACATTTCTACGTCAGATGTCAGTTTTTCCATTGACAAACTTTGAGCTTCATCTACTTTAGGTATCGGGCAGATCTTTTTCTTGACAAGACCCCTGCCTAATTGCTGAATTTTAATGATGGACGTCTTCTGAGGAGAAAGTATTTCTATTGTATCATTAATTTCAACTGAATTTTTGTTTTTGCTATCGACAATGTCCTTTTGCTCATCTTTCTTGGATTCAACGCGACTTTCCTGTGACTAGATAGCGCCAAAAATTAATTCATTTAGCCATTCGACTTGGCAGATAAATTTTTTACCTGATGCGATACATCGCCGTTCTTTTGCCTGATTTGTTGGTCTATCATTTGTTCTACGGTCGTCGAAATGGAATCTGGGAATATTTCGAAGTTCCTGTATCTTCTTGCAGCCCATTTTTCAGCCCTCATTTTAGCTAAGTTTCTTGGGATTGCAGTTGGGAGATTGGTAGCTTTCTGCTGTTGAAGAATATTATCAGTGGCATCAGAGATTGGTTTTGTATTGTCATTGGTAGCTTTCTGCTGTTGAAGAATATTATCAGTGGCATCAGAGATTGGTTTTGTATTGTCATTGATAGCTTTCTGCTGTTGAAGAATATTATCAGTGGCATCAGAGATTGGTTTTGTATTGTCATTGGTAGCTTTCTGCTGATGATGAGCATGAGAGATCGGCTTGATATTGTTATTGTCGCTATTTTGACAAATTGGTTTCTGCGAATGAGAGGAAGCCTGATGTGTTTTGCCCTAGAATGGAATTATTATATGCCAATCCAATTTTAAGAATTAATCTGGCAGTTGCACTTACCTTCTCAGAACTACGATTGGTGTGAGTTTTTTCTAAGCGATCTTTTGTGTATTTTTTGTCTTTCGTCCCATCACTCATTTTATCCTTTTTCGCGTCTGACTGAACGGCTTTGATAGTTGATATTTCTCTTGGAACATTTTCCTTATTCGACTCTTTCTTATTTTTGTTCTTATCACGATCTTCATTTTTTGATCTGTTATGTGATCTATGCTTGTCGTGAACCACTTTTACTAGATCTTTCAAGCTTTCTCTTTTTTTCGTTTCATCTGTTGGTAATTTGTCGTCCTTTTTAGTCATTTCCTCCAAAATAATTAAGTTCTTTTGCTTTTCCGACTGTGAAGGTTTCTTCTTCGGGGATATTATCGTGTGTTTTTTCTTCTCGATTCTGTGACCCCTTCGATGTCTTTCGGACGTGGGGCTAGCGTCTTTTTTAGATCGATATATGCTTGATGTTGATGGTGTTGCTGGAGCCTTTGGTGGATTTTTCGATACCACTTTTGAAACTTCGCTTGATTCGGGAGTTGCCACAGTTTGCGACGAAGAACGCTTATTGGGTGTATGATTAACGGGAGTATCTAGTCTTCTTTTCTTCTCTGAGCTAGAGGCTGTTTTACTATCAATTGGTAATTTTTTCTTTAGTACATTTTTCTGTTTTTGTTTTTCGTTGGAGTCCTCTCTGAGTGGACTGCCTTTGTGGGCATCTTTATTGCAGTCAGCAGATGCTTTGTCTTTCAGTGATTTATTGCTGTTGTTTTCTGGACTCCTAATGCTTGGAGTTTGTTTCGAAGGAAGTATTACTTCTTTTCCTTTCAAAGATTTTTCTTGACTATCGATTTTCTTTTGCTCTGTGTTGCATTGAGCGATAATATCTTGATATTGTTGTTTTCCAAGTTTTTCTAGTGTTAGGTTCCCCTGTGAGAAACGATATTAGTTTTTTGTTAAACAGCAAATGAGATATAAACAAGGACTAACTTACATTTTGGTCATCATGGGACAGCTTGTCCGTATTGGTAGAGCTTGTAGTACCCTGAACCAGTGATTCTCTTATTATGTTCCGCGCTTCAAATCTCTTGCGGCGTCGGACTCTATTACTAAGCTTGCGTTTTTCGCGTCTTCTCGCTATCGTTATTTCCAAGTGGGCAATTCTTTGTAGTTGTTTCTGAGCCTCATCAAGTTCTTTATCTATGGCTTTTTTTATCTTTGTATTATTGATAACTTGTTTTGCTACACCTATATTTTGGAGAGCCTTCATTTCTTCACGTCTCAATTTGCGTCTGCGCAACTTTTCTTGTTTCCTTGCAATTGTTCTTTCTAACTTCGTCATAACGGGCTTTGCACTTTGCACTGATTTACAAGAATCTGACAACGATTTCGTGGCAGCTTGTGTACTACTACTCAATGGCTCACAAGGAATATTGAGGCCTATGGATTGTTTGCCTTTATCTGAGCTCACGCCTTTATCCTTCTGGCCTTTATCTGAGTTCATGCCATTGTCTTTCTGGCCTCTATCTGAGTTTGTACCGTGGTTCTCCTGGCCTTTATATGAACTCTTGGTAGCTTGCGTATTACTCGAATGTTTGGAATGAGTTGTGCGACCTCTGGAATGTTTGCCTTTATCTGAGCTCACGCCTTTATCCTTCTGGCCTTTATCTGAGTTCATGCCATTGTCTTTCTGGCCTCTATCTGAGTTTGTACCGTGGTTCTCCTGGCCTTTATATGAACTCTTGGTAGCTTGCGTATTACTCGAATGTCTTGAATGAGTTGTGCGACCTCTGGAATGTTTGCCTTTATCTGAGCTCACGCCTTTATCCTTCTGGCCTTTATCTGAGTTCATGCCATTGTCTTTCTGGCCTCTATCTGAGTTTGTACCGTGGTTCTCCTGGCCTTTATATGAACTCTTGGTAGCTTGCGTATTACTCGAATGTTTGGAATGAGTTGTGCGACCTCTGGAATGTTTGCCTTTATCTGAGCTCACGCCTTTATCCTTCTGGCCTTTATCTGAGTTCATGCCATTGTCTTTCTGGCCTCTATCTGAGTTTGTACCGCGGTTCTCCTGGCCTTTATCTGAGCTCTTTGTAGCTTGCGTATTACTCGAATGCCTTGAATGAGTTGTGCGAGCTCTGGAATGTTTGCCTTTATCTGAGATTATGCCGTTGTCCTTCTGGTCTTTTTCTGAGTTCATGCTGGTATTCTTCTGGTCTTTATCTGACTTCTTGGCATCTTGTGCATTACTCAAATGTTTTGAAGGAGCTTTGTGGTCTCTGGAGTCTTTGCCTTTATCTGAGCTCACGTCGTTGTCTTTCTGGTCTTTATCTGAGTCCATGCCGTGATTCTTCTGGCCTTTATCTGAGTCCATGCCGTGATTCCTCTGGCCTTTATCTGAGTTCTTGGCATCTTGTGTATTACTCGAATGCTTGGAATGAGTTGTGCGAGCTCTGGAATGTTTGCCTTTATCTGAGCTTATGCCGTTGTCCTTCTGGTCTTTTTCTGAGTTCATGCTGGTTTTCTTCTGGTCTTTATCTGACTTCTTGGCATCTTGTGCATTACTCAAATTTTTTGAATGAGTTTTGTGGTCTCTGGATTCTTTGTCTTTATCTGAGCTCACGTCATTGACCTTCTGGTCTTTATTTGAGTTCAAGCCGTTGTCCTTCTGGCCTTTATCTGAGTCCATGCCGTGGTTCTCCTGGCCTTTATCTGAGCTCTTGGTAGCTTGCGTATTACTCGAATGCTTGGAATGAGTTGTGCGAGCTCTGGAATGTTTGCCTTTATCTGAGCTCATGCCGTTGTCCTTCTGGTCTTTATTTGAGTTCAAGCCGTTGTCCTTCTGGCCTTTATCTGAGTCCATGCCGTGATTCTTCTGGCCTTTATCTGAGTTCTTGGCATCTTGTGTATTACTTAAATGTTTTGAATGAGTTTTGTGGTGTCTGGAATGCTTGCCTTTATCTGAGCTCATGCCGTTGCCCTTCTGGTCTTTTTCTGAGTTCATGCTGGTATTCTTCTGGCCTTTATCTGAGTTCTTGGCATCTTGTGTATTACTCAAATGTTTTAAAGGAGTTTCGTGGTCTCTGGATTCTTTGCCTTTATCTGAGCTCACGCCGTTCTCCTTCTGGTCTTTATTTGAATTCAAGCCGTTGTCCTTTAGGCCTTTATCTGAGTCCATGCCGTGATTCTTCTGGCCTTTATCTGAGTTCTTGGCATCTTTCGTATTACTCAAATGTTTTGAAGGAGTTTTGAGGTCTCTGGATTCTTTGCCTGTATCTGAGCTTACGTCGTTGACCTTCTGGTCTTTATTTGAGTTCAAGCCGTTGTCCTTCTGGCCTTTATCTGAGTCCATGCCGTGATTCTTCTGGCCTTTATCTGAGTTCTTGGCATCTTGCGTATTACTCAAATGTTTTAAAGGAGTTTCGTGGTCTCTCGATTCTTTGTCTTTATCTGAGCTCACGTCGTTGACCTTCTGGTCTTTATTTGAATTCAAGCCGTTGTCCTTCTGGCCTTTATCTGAGTCCATGCCGTGATTCTTCTGGCCTTTATCTGAGTTCTTGGCATCTTGTGTATTACTCAAATGTTTTGAAGGAGTTTCGTGGTCTCTGGATTCTTTGCCTTTATCTGAGCTCACGTCGTTGTCCTTCTGGTCTTTATTTGAGTTCAAGGCGTTGTCCTTCTGGCCTTTATCTGAGTCCATGCCGTGATTCTTCTGGCCTTTATCTGAGTTCTTGGCATCTTGTGTATTACTCAAATGTTTTGAAGGAGTTTCGTGGTCTCTGGATTCTTTGCCTGTATCTGAGCTTACGTCGTTGACCTTCTGGTCTTTATTTGAGTTCAAGCCGTTGTCCTTCTGGCCTTTATCTGAGTCCATGCCGTGATTCTTCTGGCCTTTATCTGAGTTCTTGGCATCTTGCGTATTACTCAAATGTTTTAAAGGAGTTTCGTGGTCTCTCGATTCTTTGCCTTTATCTGAGCTCACGCCGTTCTCCTTCTGGTCTTTATTTGAATTCAAGCCGTTGTCCTTCTGGCCTTTATCTGAGTCCATGCCGTGATTCTTCTGGCCTTTATCTGAGTTCTTGGCATCTTGTGTATTACTCAAATGTTTTGAAGGAGTTTCGTGGTCTCTGGATTCTTTGCCTTTATCTGAGCTCACGTCGTTGTCCTTCTGGTCTTTATTTGAGTTCAAGGCGTTGTCCTTCTGGCCTTTATCTGAGTCCATGCTGGTATTCTTCTGACCTTTATCTGAGTTCTTGGCATCTTGTGTATTACTCAAATGTTTTGAAGGAGTTTCGTGGTCTCTAGATTCTTTGCCTTTATCTGAGCTCACGTCGTTGTCCTTCTGGTCTTTATTTGAGTTCAAGGCGTTGTCCTTCTGGCCTTTATCTGAGTCCATGCTGGTATTCTTCTGACCTTTATCTGAGTTCTTGGCATCTTGTGTATTACTCAAATGTCTTGAAGGAGTTTCGTGGTCTCTAGATTCTTTGCCTTTATCTGAGCTCACGTCGTTGTCCTTCTGGTCTTTATTTGAGTTCAAGGCGTTGTCCTTCTGGCCTTTATCTGAGTCCATGCCGTGATTCTTCTGGCCTTTATCTGAGTTCTTGGCATCTTGTGTATTACTCAAATGTTTTAAAGGAGTTTCGTGGTCTCTGGATTCTTTGCCTTTATCTGAGCTCACGCCGTTCTCCTTCTGGTCTTTATTTGAATTCAAGGCGTTGTCCTTCTGGCCTTTATCTGAGTCCATGCCGTGATTCTTCTGGCCTTTATCTGAGTTCTTGGCATCTTTCGTATTGCTCAAATGTTTTGAAGGAGTTTTGAGGTCTCTGGATTCTTTGCCTGTATCTGAGCTTACGTCGTTGTCCTTCTGATCTTTATTTGAGTTCAAGGCGTTGTCCTTCTGGCCTTTATCTGAGTCCATGCCGTGATTCTTCTGGACTTTATCTGAGTTCTTGGCATCTTGTGTATTACTCAAATGTTTTGAAGGAGTTTCGTGGTCTCTGGATTCTTTGTCTTTATCTGAGCTCACGTCGTTGACCTTCTGGTCTTTATTTGAATTCAAGGCTTTGTCCTTCTGGCCTTTATCTGAGTCCATGCCGTGATTCTTCTGGCCTTTATCTGAGTTCTTGGCATCTTGTGTATTACTTAAATGTTTTGAATGAGTTTTGTGGTGTTTGGAATGCTTGCCTTTATCTGAGCTCATGCCGTTGTCCTGACCTTTATCTGAGCTCTTAACATCTTTCGTATTACTCAAATGTTTTGAAGGAGTCTTGTGGTCTCTGGATTCTTTGTCTTTATCTGAGCTCACGTCGTTTACCTTCTGGTCTATATTTGAGTTCAAGCCGTTGTCCATCTGGCCTTTATCTGAGTCCATGCCGTGATTCTTCTGGCCTTTATCTGAGTTCTTGGCATCTTGTGTATTATTCAAATGTTTTGAATTAGTTTTGTGATCTCTGGATTGTTTGCCTTTATCTGAGCTCACGCCGTTCTCCTTCTGGTCTTTATCTGAGTTCATGCTGGTATTCTTCTGGCCTTTATCTGAGTCCATGCCGTGATTCTTCTGGCCTTTATCTGAGTTCTTGGCATCTTGTGTATTACTCAAATATTTTGAATGAGTTTTGTGATCTCTGGATTGTTTGCCTTTATCTGAGCTCACGCCGTTCTCCTTCTGGTCTTTATTTGAGTTCAAGCCGTTGCCTTTCTGGCCTTTGTCTGAGTCCATACCGTGGTTCTTCTGGTCCTCATCTGAGCTCTTGGAAGCTTGCGTAGTATTCGAATGTCTTGAATGAGTTTTGCGGCCTATGGATTGTTTGTCTTTATCTGAGCTCATGTCGTTGTCCTTCTGGCCTTTGTTAACTTCTTCGCTTTTTTCGTTTAAATCTGTCCGTTCGGAATCCTGTTTTTGCATTTTTCCTTTGGATTTACTATCCCTTAAGTTGAATTTCATAAAATCAGGCTTTTTGCCAGAATCTGTTGATTTTGGCATTAGGTCCATGGACTTGCGTCTCGGCTGGGTGCAATATTAGATTCGGTTGGTTAAATGAGGTATACACATAGGCATATGATTTAAATCTTACTTTCTGACGGCTCACACTTGATGTGGTCTTTGGGCACTTAGCACTTGCACATCTCCTTTTATTATCATCAATTTCTTTCCTTTCTGGGGTTCTGCAGCCGAGCCGAGTTTCCATCGACTTGGCCTCCCCCTTCATATTGAATGTTATTAAATATAATAGTGTATATATATATAATAAATAAATATAAATATATATAATAAATAATAAAGATAAGCTTCACTCACCTTTTTAGTCGATGTAGCTGGGTCGTAACCATTTGAGCCATTGTTCCTTGACTTGTCCTTTTCTGGGTATTTCGTTGACTTATCTATATCCCTATTCGTATTGTCCTTTTTGCTAGATTCTGTATTTCCATCGGTTAATGATCGTGACAGAGACTGTTTTGCTTCTTCTTTCTTCTTTTCTTCTTGCTCAATTGCCAATTTGGCAGCTTTCTGCCTTGTCATGTACTCGCGAAAAAAGGAAGTGTCAGAATTTTTCTTGTCGCTCGCTTCATTTCGGGCTCTTTCCCCACTGCTTTTTTTACTTTCTGAAACCTTGAAGTGTATAATATAATAACATATGCATTAAGAGCTTCGTTAATAGCTACGTTAATTGGCAAACTGAAAATTTAAGGTTATAGAGCGCTTAATAGCAGCCATTAAGCTCTCTATAACCTTAAAATTGAAAAAATTTACCCTTCGCTAATAACTACGTTAATTGGCAAACTGAAAATTTAAGGTTATAGAGAGCTTAATGGCTGCTTCAACATTAATTGAAAAAATTAACCCTGAAAATGTAAGGTTATGGAGAGCTTAATGGCTACCTCAACATGAATTGAAAAAATTAACCCTTCACAAATTAGAGAAAACAAAATGGAAGCCATTCCCTTATTGAAATAATTCACCATGCATATGGTGAGTTCCACGAAATATGCATCACAATCGACTTACCTTGACTTCCACATTGTCTGCTTTCTTTTTGGCACTGGAGCTCCTTTTCGCTCTAGTGGAACTAGCCGCTTCTAGTTTTTTTTTCTTTTCCTTCATTTTACCACACTTCGCGTTTGAAATAAAATTAAAAAAATGTTTTTTCTCCTTATTTTTTCGTCACACTTGATCTGCGAACTGTTCAATGCGAACTCCAATGTTAAATGAGAAATTGTCTGGAAAAATATCGACTTAGATATGGCAAAATGTGTCAGTGTTACACAACTCGATAACGATAACTCTGCAGAAAGCTTTCTACATTAGCCAACACTTTTGTGTTCAGGCTGCATGACGGAAGTTAACAGTGCTACATGACATTTCTGTATGTTGATAAAAATCAAATATGGCGATCCATTCTAGCAGATCTGGAAATGCTTAACTGAATTGGGCAGCAGCAAACGAGGTGTGTGAGGGCTTGGTTGGGTGGATTGGTAGATGCTAATGTCCGACCGAATACAAATTGCCAAACGCTGGTCATTAATCTTGAATGCCCTGCGAAATATCATGCAAAGCAGCAAAAAGAAAGAATGAGAAAAAAAAGAGAAACCTCTACACATTGTTGGCCAACTGGACGTCGGTCGTATGTTAATGGCGGAGGGGGGCAGCGACAAGTATTTAGGCAAATGTGGTTCTAGCTGACGGGAATCAACGACAGCGACGGCGACAGCGGCAGCTAGGCCAACAATGGCTGGCCATGACAGTAACAGCTACAACAATGGCCACTACGACAACAATGACATCAATAGGCGCAATTGAAACAAGTGTTGTCACACCGCCGCCCCCACCGCCGCCCCCACCGCCGCCCCCACCGCCGCCCCCGCCGTCGACTGTTGTCCTAGCCAAATGGCTGACAAGCAGCGGTCAGCAGCGGCGCATTGTCCAGTTGGTATACCCTAACCAAATAGTGGGATCGCATAAATCTAATTGCCAAAAGCTGTCGGAGTAGTTGAGAGCTTAGCGGCTTCGCTGCATGCAGTTTGTGCCTCGACTTTCACCGCGGGGGAGGGGAATGGGATGCCATGCACGAGCCAAGCTGACAATTTCCTTGGCCAGCAGCTAGCGCATAGCCCTGCTTATTTCAGAGTATGCAGACTTTGGTTTGTTTACGGCTTATTGTTTATTATTGTGCGCGCTTTTATGACCTATATAGACGCGTATGGCTGTGCCTGAGTGGGCACCACTGATAAGGGGGCAGGATGTCAAGGCGCAAAGGACATGCTTGGCTGAGCACGGCTCTGGGGCGCTGCAATTATATAAATTAATTTCTAGACAAAAGCGTTCAGATTCTTTTGCGCAGTTCGCTGTGAGGTGGACAGCCGACAGAGGACAGAGCAAACAGCAGAAGCAAATCGACAGGCAAACATTAGCGCGCAGGGTCCTCGATGGTCTGTCAATAGGGGAGAGCATCTTCTTTAAAACAGCGCGCACAGAAAATGCAAGCGTCAAGCGCTTGCGAAATTGCCATTCCCCATTCCCCAAGTCCCCAATACCCACTCCCCACTACCCACTCCCCATTACCCACTCCCCACTACCCACTCCTCACTGCCCCCTCTCCAAATCCCCATGCTCCCCATTTCTTTTTGCCAAATGAAAACAGCGCCACGGGCGTCCACGCGATATGTGGCGTTATTCTTAGCAGGATTTCGCATAGCTAACATCATTGGCAACCAGAGCACACGCTCGCCCGCGTGGCGCAAGTGCTGGGGGTCAGCACATTCGTTTCGCTGAAAGCATTTGCCATGTTTCCCTTTGTTTTATTTTTGCCCTCCTTCCGCTCTCTTCTCTTTTATTTCATTTTTTTCTTTTTGCGAATGCAATCATGCTGAATTAACCTTCAACTCGTCATCGTTCACGCAATCCATTTAAGCTCTACAGTCGCCAATCGCTTTCGGAAATATGTTTCTTTAAAAGAGACACGTTTCAGCGCTTTGCAGCTGCCCGTGCTTAACAGCGACTTTCATTGCTGTTAGACCTGGCAAAAATCGAAGCTGTGAATACTGTTAAGCAGTTACCAGTGTTGGTTAAGTACAATCGGAATGTGTCCCATTGAAATACAAGTCATTATTAAAAAATGTGCTGACAGCTGCTCATTAACAGACTCTGTTAGATGTGACTCTTAAGATTAAAGTTTAAGCCGTTAAGAGTTAATACTTTCAAAGCTTACCAACACTAGTTAAAAGCAAGTCATTAACATAAAAGTTACTTAACACTGTTTGCTAACAGCTCTGACTGCTAATGGATGCTAAGTGCTAAGACTTTCAGCTAAAAATTTTGTAATGCGCTTGAGACTTATCGACTTTGATTGCTATTAAAATAGTTGGGAGTTAAGCGTAACCGAAATATGATAGATTAAAATGCAGGTCATTATATTTTAGGGGTATTTTAACTGCTGCTCATTAACAGTCTAAACTATGCTGTGACTGTCAAGACTGTTATGTGGAATGTTATGAGCTCGCATAGAAACTATTTATATAGCAAAGGCGACTAGCTAGCTCTCATTACACATAGCCCATAGTAGTTCAATATTCATACCATGAATTTATGCATCAAAGTTATCTTAACAGCTGTTGGAAACTGCAATTAGTACTAACATATGCTGATTGTTATGGCTAGCTAATAGCTCCATCGATAGTCTCCTCTGGGATATATTTAATCTCGTATAACTGCCTCATGCAAACAGCACTTGAATCGTTCTATCAAGTGCTTTATTAATGGGTTCCAGTGCTTGGCTCGCAATTTCTGCGAACGTTGCAGCAAAACTTTTGGCCTGGTTCAAAATGTTGTTTTTCGCCAGTTTTTCCTGCCTTTTTTCTTTTTTTCTACTTTTTGCTATTTTATTTGATATATTTTTTTTTGTATTTTTGTTTTTGGGTTCTCACGCAGCAGTCGCCGCCAACAAGGCGCGGAAATTGGGCAGCCAGCCAGGGCCAGCCAGCGTATCCATGCGTTGCATCGAGACACGGGGCCTGGCGTTTCGCTTTCAAATGCCTATGCAACAATGGGGCTGTGGGGCTGTCGGGGGGGCGGTAGCGTGTGGCGAAGGGAGTGGCCTTTTTTGCAAGTGGTTTGATTTGTGATTTTGGCATTCTTGTGTGTGTCGCGCTGGCTGCTTAAATCTGAGCTGGCTTTCGATTTTGTGGGTCGCACAATTTATGCGCACTTTATGCGTTCGCCCAAGTCGTGACTTGGACCCAACAGATTGTGGAGCATGGAGCCGACGTTATGTAATGTGCGTGTGCGTGTGCGCGTGTCTGTGTGGGGGCTGTGGTGCGCTGCTGAGTGAGAGTTGCACCTAGTTGTTGCACCAGATTCAAGCGGCAGCTGCAACTTGTTCGCTCGCTGCAAGGCAGAACAATTAACCACGCCGACTCTTGCACCCAAATGCATTTTAATAACTCCCAATTAAGTATTTCAATACAAATTGTGTACGCATAATAGAGTTTCCAAAGAATCTGAACTGTTTCAGCAAAGCGGCGACAGCTGTCAAGTGTCGCATAGCGATTGGTAATAGATATTGCAATGGATTCAGAATTGAGAAATAGGTAAAGAAAATTGAGGAATAAATTATGGAGAAACTAATAGATAGTGGGTCTAATGAGTAGATAGCAAGTTACAAATACCGAGTAGAGTGTGGTAAATTTTGAGCAATAAGAAATGAGATTTGCATAATAAATAGCTTATAGAACTTACCAGTGTCATGTATCTGGCAACGAGTAAAGAGTAGCGAGTGATGAGTAGAGTAGAGCAATGAGATTAAATTAAGAATTATAAATATATAGAGCTTTACTTCTCCTTAGAGCACCTAGCAGCAAACAACTAGTAACTTGAACGATTAGTAGCTGAAGAGTATAGAGTACCAAGCAGTGAGTGATGAGAGTCGAAAAACAATAAATATGTAGAACTATCGAGTAACGAGTAGCAAGTGAAGAGTACAGTTGACGAGGCAACGAGGAACATATAATAATATAACGTGTAACGAGTAGTAACGAGCAATAATAATAAATTTATAATAAATATATAGAAAATTAATAAATATATAAAACTATCGATAACCTAGTAGCTAGTGAAGAGTTGCATTGACGAGGTTAAGAGGAACATATAATAATATAATGTGTAGGGAATAGTAACGAGCATAATGAGCAGAGAGTAACGATAAAAGATATAAAAAGTAGCTAAAAAAGAATATTGAATAACTAGTAAAGACAATAGAGTAGAGTATCGATAATATATATATCGATTAGCTAACAAGCAGTAACGAGTAACTACTAACGACAATAGGGTACAGAAAGCCTAATAACTATAGAATATATAGCAAATAGTTAACAAAAAGTAAAGAGTAACTAGTTACGAGTAAAGAATATATCGTGAAAAGTAACGAATAAAGAGCTTTGAGTAACGAATAGAACTATCGATAACCCCGTGGCGCACATCTAGCAAAGTTTAACAAGAAATGCGCGAAGATTAAGGCAAAAGCAACAAGAGATTCAGAAAGCACTGGAAAAACAACAGCGAAAACAATGATGCAATAGACCCAACCAAACAAGCAACGATAATGAAGTGAGTAGAAGTTCATCAAGAGCTAAATAACTACAATATAATGTCTTCAACGGACGACAAGCCAATAAGTGAATGAATGTGCGGGTAAGGCATTGGTCATATTGGCCAAAATGCTGTCATTGATCGTAAACACAAGCTCTTGATGTGTAATTTTTGATTGATTTTCTTTGCTTGTAGGCTTTGTAGTTCACGATGTTGACTATATTGAGGTGAGCATGAAGCGAGTGTGTTTTTCCTGCTGCCGCATGCCGCAGTTGGTGGCATGGAATTTCCTTGACCGGATCAGCGAATTAGTCAACGGCAAAAATAACAATTTCCAATTAAACAATGACGCCTGATGCGATTTCGATTAACTCGAATGTGCAACGCACTGAGCACTGAGAGGCAATCAGCAAATGGGCAGAGCAACAGCATTGAGGCGGGTGTTGGCTTCAAGCTGCAACTGCAACTGCGTCTGCGTCGCGTCACGTTGCGTTGGCCGCGCCTGCGCAGTGCGAACATTCACAATGAGCCGACGGCGGCTTGTCGCTGCGGCTGCCTGCTTTGCCAAAAACTCGGCGTTGCAAACCCGTTTGCCATGGCTGCTGCGACGGCGGCTGCCACAGCCGCTGGACCATATTTTCCCAGCGCTTTTTAATCATGCGTCGCGGTATAAATAGGCGCAAAGAACGCGACACTGAGACAGTTTTCGATTCGAAGCCTAACAGCCCGGTGCAGCAAGACAGTTTCAACCAAAACTAAACCCAATTTTTTTTCACGTGAAGTAAACAAACTCAAAATCCACATTCACAAAATGGCATTCAAGGTGCGTAAGGACTCAAGTGAATGCGTGTGTGTGTGAGAGTGTGCCACAGCTAAGTTAACTTCCTGGCAGGACGCGCTGACAAGGATGCAGCCATTTGCCAAGCTCCTTCTGTCAGCTAGGTGCAACAAGAACCGAGTTCTGCTGAATCTCTGGCAGCATTATTGGCAAATATAGAGAGCTTCCTTATAATTCGGGTACATTAGACCAGAAACAATGTAGAGGGCATAGAGGTATCTGACTTACCCCGTGAAGTCCTGAATTCCAAGTAACTGACAGATCTAATTGCTATGCTTAGCACTGCAGGCAGAATTTTTCCATTCAATTGAGAGCTGAGTCTGAGACGATAAGAAGGGCAAACTGTAAACGGACATGGTCTGCCCAACAATGGGAGAAACTTTCCTGAACTTACCACTTCTCATCCAATTTGAGCTGTAATTCGCCTAACTAGTTGCAGTTTTAAGCAACTTGCAGCTTTGAAAGTTACTTAAAATTTCAATTAAAAGCTCGAAAAGTATGGAGCGAAAAACGAAAAGAAAAACACATTTTCATTTGCAGCGTCTGTGACGGAATAATTTAATAATTTCAGCTGTCAGTGTCAGGCGGGGCTCATCGAATTAAAGTTTCGAAAAATTGGTTAAGTCACGCAAATTGCAAAGTTTTTAAATCCCCGAAGCTCCGGCCAACTTTGGCCGAAACAGATTGACCTCCGTTATGCTCTTTAGCTGGTTTCGAAAGTCAAAGCATAAGCCGTGCTAAATGCGAGGCGCAATCAAACCGTTGAAGGTAATCGAGCGTCTTAATGCTAATTAGCCGCCCCAAGACTGCCAATTAATAAGCCGTAGAATGCGAGAGGAAAAGCCAATCAATATTATAAATATGCAAAGGCCAAATAGCCGCAAGTGGGTCAGTCGCATGCCAATGGGCATGCCTTAAATATCCTCGAGCTGTCCTCCGGCGCTGCTCATGTGTTGCGACTCATCTCACGTCCTGGAGGCAGCTGAGCTGACCAGCGCTCGCCCAACTTAAATTGTCCACTTAAAGCCGCTGCTTAAGCAAATGTTGTCGACTTTTCCTTATGCTTTTGTTTTGCCTTAAACGGACCGTTCGCGCGGCCTTGGCCACGGCTCGGGCCCATTCTTGTCCGGCAGTGAGTTACGCTTAATTAAAATCAGATAAATACCCAAAGACAAATAAAACCCGCGCCAAGTCGAGTGCGAGTCGGGCACGTCAGGCTGCCAGCGAAGAACAACAAAACCAAGCATAGCCAAATAAAACAAAACACAACGGGCGGGCAACGGAAATGATATAAAGTTTAAATAAAATATACGAAAAAAAAAGAGGCCAGCACCATCCCCACCCCCACTCCGTGGTGCCCTGATGCCCTGGTGTCCTGGTGGGGCCCGGTCCACAGACTTTCCAGGCGTTTTTTGCATTTTTACGCGTAAATTGAAATTCAATGGAATTGTTTACAAAAATGTAAAAGTACGGTCACAAAGGACAGCCAAAAAAGTAAAAACAAGCAAAGCCAACCCAAAGTACCGAGACGGACAAAAAGCAAGCAGTCGACATGTCAGGCCAGAGAGATTAGTTTTCAAGGCAGCTAGTGTGATATTACAATTTAAATTCCGCATAGAACTTCTGCAGAAAAGAGAAGAAGAAGAGCAAAGGAATCATTCAATGCGTTTGAGCAAACAGCGGGATGCATGTAACGAGCTTCAGCAAGCAAATGTCGAGCAATGCGGTTGCAGCACTTAGGAAAGTTAAAGGACGTAATAGCGCAGCAAATATTTGATTGGATGTGTGACGAGTGACTTATAACTTGACTTATAGGACAGCGAGTAGACTGCGACGAGTAGCAAATTATAATGAATAACTAAAGATAGACACGAATGAGTTATCATTGCATAGAAGAAAGCAACGAGTAGTAAGTAACGAGTAACTAGCAACGGGTAATTGTTAACTCCTAATTGAGGAGAAGATAATTTCTTAGTATAGCGAGTAAATAGTAACGAGTAATATCGATGAGTAACCAATATATAAATATATATATAAATATAAATCAACAAGTAGTTAGTGACTAGAAACTACTAAAGAAAAGAATGCAACGAGTAGTAGTGACGAGTAACGAGTAGCAAACTGAATCATTGTAAAGAAGAAAATATCTAGTAATAAATGATGAGTAACTAGTAAGGATTAGTAACTAGCAGAGGGTAATAGTTAACAATTGGCAAAGATTGAACACATATCAAGGAGAAGAAAGTAGCGAGTAACCAGTAACGAGTAGCAAACTGAGAGTAACTACTATAGAAAAGAAAATACGGAGTATTATATGATTAGAAACTACTAAGGATAGTAATTAGCAATGGCTAGCAATCAACAATTGACAAAGATCGAGTACATATTAAGAAGAAGAAAGTAGCGAGTGACCAATAACGAGTAACATGCGACGGGTAACTAATAAAGAGGATAAATCAATAACTAGCAAGCGACTAGAAACTATTAAAGAGAGGAATGCAAATAGAAGTAAGTGACGAGTGACACTATTAACGAGAAGAATGCAACGAGTAGTAAAAGACGAAGAGACTAGTAACGAGTATCAAACTAAAAGTAACAAAAAAAAAAAAAGTGCCGAGTAGTATATGATTAGTAACTTATAAGGAGTAGTAAAGAACGATTACATATTGAGGAGAAGAAAGTAGCGAGTAACTGGTAACGAGTAGCATCTTACAACATGCCAATAGTAATAAGTAACATACCAAAATTAGCATGATACAAATTACTCTAAAAGTTAGTCAATGTCAAAAACTAGTAACCACCACCATTTAGCATACGATAAGTAAATATAGTATTGAGCAGTAAGTGGCGAGTAGCTAGTAATAGCTTCTAGAGTAAATAGCAATTAACATGCAATGAATACCTATTAGATAATGAAGCCAGCGAGTAGTAATTGACGAGTGACTATCAAATCGAACAGACTCGAGAACCCCACCAAATACTCCCAGAATTACATGAGCACACTGACAAATGAGCTAATTGCAAGCAAATATTTAAATTGCAGCCAAGTAGACAAAAGCTGTCGACTGACCCTGGGCCAGTTGCTGGCTAAACTCGAGCGAGCTCAATGCTGACAGCGTAATTGATCTGATATTAAGTACCGACTGTCATATGTTAATGCATGAGGCGGCTAGCCAAACAGAGAGTTGCCATGGCAAAGTGCTGGCAAATGAAATTTCTCTAAATATCACGCATACGACGCGGTGGCCAGGCTGTTGCAAGGTTACCGGTGTTGCAACGACAGAGAGAGAGGGGAGAGAGAGAGAGGGAGATAGAGAGAGAGAGAGAAATTTGAATTTCCAACTACTTTGCCAACTTAATTAAAAGTTTATGCGCCTGCAATTTCCTAGCGCGTCGTGTGTTCTCCGTCGATATGCAAACCAAATACAAATGAGTTGTCAGCCGGCTGCAGCACTCACTAAATTATGCATGTCGGGGTGTGTGCATCCGTGTCTCCATGTATCCGTGTGCTTAAAGTTGTCTACTATTTATCTGTTGCAGCTCATCTTCTGCGTGGCCGCCATGGCGATTGCCTGCGCCCAGGCCAAGCCCGGCGGCCCGGCGGCCTACTCGATTAGTGCGCCCAGCGTGGACCACGCCTCCGTGGGCAACACACAGGAGCACACGGTGAAGGGCCACTACGGCCAGTCGTCGCAGTCGGACTACGCCAGCCAGGTGCAGACCGCCCACTCGCAGTCGCACGTGCAGCGCTCCAGCATCAGCAACGACGGCGGCCTGGCGCCCGCTCATTATGCTGGTAAGTCCGCTCCGCCTTGACGCACACACACACACTCACACGCACACACACAGGCACAGCCACTTTGATATTCACGAATACGCACAAAGCACTCACTCACTATTCATTGAATATGCACGTAGTTGAATATGCTAACACAAAAAAAAAAAAAACAAAAAAAATAAATCTCTAGCCGCGCCACAAGTTGCCACCTACGCCGTTGGACACACGGCACCCGCTCCGCTCCAGCTGACCAGCGGCCATGGGGGCTTGGCCTACGGCGGACACTATGCAGCCGCGGCACCCGCCGCCATCGCCTACGGCGGCCACTACGCCGCCTCCGCTGCGCCCGCTCTGTCGTATGGCGGCCACTATGCGGCCACGGCGCCGGCTCTGCAGCTGTCGGGCGCCTCCCATCTGGGCCTGGGCTATAGCTATGGATATAGCCACGGAGCTACCGCACCAGCGCTCTCGCACGGCTATCAGCTGGCCGCCCCAGCAGCCGCTCCGATCGTGAAGTACGCCGCCGCTCCAGCCTATGGTAGGTGCTCGCCGGACCACCCGCAGTAGACTCTAGAGCAGCTGCTAATCTCTGCACCGTAGTCGTAGCTCCACTAGCCCTAACCCTAGCCGTAGTCGTAGCTCTGTTGCTTCTACTAATTTTCCAGCCACGCAAATTCAACATTTCTCTTTCAGCTCAGCGTGCCCCAGTGCCTCCGACTGCCCGACCTTATCTCGTCGGCCTTTCCCCTTTCTCTCGCTGCATTTTATTGCTGTATTTTCGCTTTGCCCAGCCGAGCAGACATGGCCGAGCCGTGGCTGCAGTCGAGCTGAGCAAAACACAAACATTAACTCTGCGCGCCAGCCTGAAGGTCAGCGCGAATCTCAGATAAATTCGTTGAAATTTAGGACAAGTTTAGCCAGCAGATGACAAACAGTCAAGTCAGACCTTCGACTATCTCAGACAATTATTATAGGAGAGTGAGTTTAAGTCTTTGCTTACTACAATATTTAAAACCAGTAAGAAAACCCTAGTCAAGCGTGATCGACTAGGGGATACCCTGAGCCCCGTCGAATCTGTCTCTAGCTCTTATACGGGCTGTAATCGGCGCGTTCAAACATACGGACAGACGGACGGACGGACAGACGAACAGGGCCAAATCGATTTCTCTTTTTGTCCTGATCAAGAATATATATACTTTATGGGGTCTGCCACGCCTCCTTCTGCCTGTTACATACATCCAACAAAAACATTATACCCTGATTTCTTATTTTCAATGCGCTCAGGGTATAACAAGTCGAGACGGCTCGACTAAGAGATTCCCAGAACCCTGCGGGAGCTGATATTAAAATCATTTTATAAAAATCCCTTCATTTCCTACTCTATCTGTGTCCATGTCTAGGGCTAGAACTATTCATTGCCTCAGGCTCGGTCGGCTGTCAGATTCAAGCCTTTGAGTTATGCTAGCTGAAATTATAGACAAGTGCACGATCGATATGCGATTATGCAATTATTTCATAAATATTTGACGACCTAGCTGCGCCAGTTGAAATGTGTTTCATGCATTATCCATACGCAGAGGGCGTGGGCGAGTGGGAGGGAGACATTCGAAAGAGAATTTCGTTGGGGCTGCCATGTCGGTCAAAGCGAGCCGTGTAATCAATCATTCATATATTGTAGCCAACTACTTTAAGCCATTGACATGCGGCCCCCACGAACGCGATGATGTCCTTGCTGATGATAATCATAATGGTGTTCGCATCGCTCTTCAAGTGGGGCCGTAAGTTCGTCAAGTCACTTTGAACAAGTGGCATTTGGCACTGCCAGGCCATGTGCCTCGCTTCGTCAAGTCAACAGGACAGCAGCAGTCGGCGACCATCTGGCCAATCTATGACAACTGCAGCGTTGCCACGCTTCGCGCTGTCTAACCAACTATTTATGTTTCATACTATTTTTTTTGACTTTGTTGCACTTCTGCCCAAGCCAAGAGAACATATAACTCTCATAAGAATGATGAAAATTCGTTTTCATGTGCTCATGTCACATTTCATTTCAATGCGAAAAAGTCTTAGCAAGCTTGACACACCCATCAGCCAGTGTTGAGCAATTTTCTTGTATTCAGTTGCACTGTTGCCCAACTTCAGCAAGCATATACCTTACTTGTATTCAAATTTGATGCACTTACTTCACCATATCACGTTGTTTTGTTGAATATTTGTCGATGTTGATACATTTTATTAAACTGTCATTATACTTAGTAATGTTGCCACATTTCTCAGAGGTCTCGCAACGTTGCCTCACTTCACTCTCTTCATCCTTAGCGATGTTATCACATTTCCTTAAACTGATTGCAACGTTGCCTCACTTCACTCTCCTCATTCTGAGCGATGTTGCCATATTTCCTTTAACTGATTGCAACGTTGCCTCACTTCACTTTCCTCATTCTGAGCGATGTTGCCATATTTCCTTTAACTGCATGCCATGTTGCCTCACTTCACCTATGTTAATGTGCTTGCAGCGTTGCCTCCCTTCACTCTCCTTATATTTAGCAATGTTGCCACATTTCTTAGAGTTCTCGCAACGTTGCCTCACTTCATTTTCCTACATGTTTAGTGATGTTAATTTGCTCGCAACGTTGCCTCACTTCACTCTCCTTATCCTTAGCGACGTTGCCACATTTCGTAAAGTGTCTCACGTTGTCGCACTTCGCTTTCCTTTTCGTAGGGGCACCACCAACCACTGCTTGGTATCCCTTCGCTAACCTCTTGCCACAGTGTGAGGCAGGTTGCCGTATCTCATTTCATGTTGACTTGACAATACAAAATTGCAGACCTTGCGTTGCCAGTTGATTGATGTCGACTTGTCAGTTGCCATGTGCTGGAGCATAGAGCAACCTGCCCAGATCCCGAGGTGTTCGCCTTCGATGGGTGGCTAACGGTTTGGCCCCTCTAACAATGGCCCAATTTGCAACACTTGTGCGGGGACGTGGTCAGCGCCATTGTCACGGCCGACAGTCCGTTGTAGTCGTGTAGTGCCCATTATTGATCGCTGCCGGAATCTGCCTCGCCTTCCCCTCTCATTGGCCTATCGCTCCGACTATGATTATGCATTATCATTGCCATTGGCATTGCAAGGCTGTTGCTAATGCGTCTCTTGTGTGTACTTCTGTTCCACAGCACCTGGCATCATTGGACACGGCATTGGACTGGCTGCAGCACCCGCCTATGCAGCTCCCGCCTACGCAGCACCCGCCTACGCCACGCACCTCGCCGCCGCCCCCGTGCTCAAGTGAGTAATGCCCGCCGGCCTTATGGCTAGAGAGGGATCGCCGCGCGCGGCATGCACATCATGTTCTTGCCACTCTCACATCTAACACATCTATTTACACAGGGCCGCCGTTGCACCCGCCCTGGTGCACACCTCCGTCTCCGGCCATGGCATCCACTACGGCTACTAGGGACTCGGGATGAGCCAACCTGTCCAGCCAGCCCCCTGACATGGAGTGAGCGTCTAAAAATAATATTCGTGTCGAGCTCAAGTGTTTCTAATGCAACTCAAATTCACCACGCCGCAAAGTGGCAACTGCGCAACTGCAACGTTGCCGATTTTCAGTGCAACTTTTCGTTTCGTAATATGTATATAAATATGTATATAACTATGTATATGTATATGTTTTTTTTTCTCTCAATTTTGCACATTTCGTTATTTTATAAGCATTGGCCGCGCTCCATGTCAGCCCACGGAAAGTCTCTTCATTACCTGAATATTAATTGTGTCATTTTCTCTGTATTTTGTGCGTGTGTTTTTTTTTTATCGCGGTTGAATTTACGTTTTATTTAAAAGTTATTTTGTACAGAAAATGCATGTGAAATGTTGGAAAGAATAAAAATCATTTTATACATAACATAAAAACATGAACTTGATGTCCACTCAATGTTAGTTCGAACCTTCTTGTTTTTTTTTTTGCTCTGCTTTTTAGCCATAAACTGGCCGCAGTCGGGACGCAGTAGGGCCGCAGTCCCAGTGCTGCAGTTACACGATGATATATGGGCGCCAAAAACTATGCTACGATTTATTTGCCACGCTCCAGTTGAGCACTTGCCATACGTACACTGCATAGTTTATGGCGCAGTGCGTGGAATTTATCATACGCGCAACATATATGAATACGACTATCTGCCCAGGCCACGGGCTTAGCCCCGGCCCCATGTCTAGCTCTCGCCCCTGCGCCAAATGCCAAGCGAAAGTATTAAAGTTCAAATGACCAAAATCCTTTCTTTTTTTCCCAGCTCGTTTGCATATTACGCATACGCCGCGTGTGCCTCGTCCAGCCGCATTTAGCACAATCGAACGTATTTTTAGATAAGCGCTAAAAAAGGTCGCATTGAACCACGTCAATGTGTCGCAAATAGCTCCCTATTCATAGAGGAAAAACGAACTTAAAAATAAAAATAAAAAAATATTTAGAGCTAATAAATGCGCATCCGGTTGAAGTGAAGTGGCTGGCATTTTTTTTTACCAATATGAATATTTTATAAGCTGACTTCATATGACATGAAGTGGGCAATAGTTGTGATTGGAGTTATTTATATTAAATACTTATATTACTTTCTAAAAATACACAAAAAATTCCTAACTAAGAAAAAAAATTGTAAATATCTCAAATAAAAATACAATGGTTATTTACAGTCAGGATATTTTTGCCAATTTATCCTTAAATGATTGCTGCGGCGACGTAACATCGTTTTCCAACTGAAATATTTACAATTTCGTTAGTTAGGAGTTTAACTATATTTATAAGCGAATATAAGCTTGAATGATGCAGTAGGCTAGTCACATTTCCTCCTTCTCTCAGTTGGCGACGCCTTTAATGTCATTGACATTTGGCACTTGAGAGCGGAGCTCGACGATTTCCTCATTCTACAACGAGAGCTCGTACAGTCAAGTCAAATTATTTGTACAAAATCTTTAAAAGTGAAAACAACACAAACAATTCAATTAATCGTGAGTAATAATTTAATGATTTCTGAAATTGTTGTATCTCTTGTTAAACCCTTCCAGATGGAAGATATAAGCCCTGTGAGTATTGTGAATTTTTTGCGCGACCAAATAGAGCCGGTGACGTACCAAAATATAGTCGATCATTTTTGTGGCTCGGACAAGTATGCCAACATGCGCCTTGTTGTGGCGTTGGCTAAGGCGATCAAGACAGGCGCTATTGTGCATTGTACCAGATTTTTCTACGTGCCGTCTAGTTTAGGGGACACAGAGGCCGCGCTGCAGTCTGATTACAGTTCAACAAGTCTCAGCCAAACTTCGGTTAGCAGCTACGAGAGTGACACCTCGATAGCGACATGTGAAGAAAGTACATCCAATGATGCTGACGACCAAAAAGATTCTTCCGACACGGAATTGGGTCGTGTGGAGTCTGAACCGCTATCGGATGATGCGACCAATGACAAGGAGGAGCACAATTGTAAAGAGCGCTAGAGCGTCGAAATACCTTTGGAACAAAGTTTTAGCTTATTGAAATGTATAATTATAATATATATAATATTATATTATATATAATATATAAGTTTTCTCCCCTATATACTAGTCTAGAAGCTGTGTTGGGCGAATCTACGACAAACAGGTTGGATTCGGAAACTATTCGAGTTGGGGCAAAGAAATGACATTGTATCCTAACTAACATTTAATTTCCTTAGTATTGTAGTATCTAAGGATAGCATTTGTGGATTGTGGAAAAGTCTTTGGGGCAAAGAAATGACATTGTATCCTGACTAACATTTAATTTCCTTAGTATTGTAATATCTAAGGATATCATTTGTCGATTATGGAATAGACTTTGTTGAAAAGTTTTATGTTCAGATCCAATCAGATCATTGCCTCATTCGCCTACTATGATCGATACATATATTAAATGAGCTCTTTGATATAGAGCAGCAGATATGTGTACCTCTAGTTTGTCGGGGAAAAGATCTACAAGACCTTAATGAAGAGAGTGTGATCCTTTGGATTTTGACAATGCAACTGTAATATTATATAAATATTTTAAAATTAAATTTAAATTAAATTTAATTAAAATTAAAATAAGTTTAAATTTAAATTTAAATTAAATTAAATTTAAAAATATGAAAGATTACATATTATTTAAAAATATAAATGTATATACAAAAAAATCAAAATATTAAAATTAAAAACATTTTAAGCAGTGGTTAATGTAGTGTTACCCTCTAGGCATTAATTTGAGTTATGTGTTATTGGAACAAGATATTTACAGTGTAACAGTGAGATGTGTAAGGAAATGGTTGATTAGAGTTAAGTCAAAACCCGGTTAGGTAGGTCTTGAGGGTGGTGTCGCTTGAGTCTTCTTCTGACTCTTGCTCGAGGGTTGGCAGATCTTAGCGCCGTGGTGCTTAATCTTCTTGCAAGGCTGTTAGGGTGACGCTCCAGCCTTGCATTATATTTTAGTGCTATCTCTTGAATTTTGTCTCCGATCTTTGTGACTTTGAGGTCACGCTCGATGTCTCTGGTTCTCATATACCACGGAGCCCCGGTGATTTTTCTAAGCGTCTTGGCTTGAAGAACACGCAGTTTGTTCAGGTGCGTTTTGGCAGCAATTCCGTATACCTGGATGGCATAGAAGAGGCCAGGAACCAGAATACTCTTGTAAATGTTGACTTTGTTGTCAAGAGACAGTTTGTTGGGTGCTGCAAGCAGCCAGGACATTTTTGCCAATTTATCCTTAAATGATTGCTGCGGCGACGTAACATCGTTTTCCAACTGAAATATTTACAATTTAGTTAGGAGTTTATATATATTTATAAGCGAATATAAGCTTGAATGATGCACATTTCCTCCTTCTCTCAGTTGGCGACGCCTTTAATGTCATTGACATTTGGCACTTGAGAGCGGAGCTCGACGATTTCCTCATTCTACAACGAGAGCTCGTACAGTCAAGTCAAATTATTTGTACAAAATCTTTAAAAGTGAAAACAACACAAACAATTCAATTAATCGTGAGTAATAATTTAATGATTTCTGAAACTGTTGTATCTCTTGTTAAACCCTTCCAGATGGAAGATATAAGCCCTGTGAGTATTGTGAATTTTTTGCGCGACCAAATAGAGCCGGTGACGTACCAAAATATAGTCGATCATTTTTGTGGCTCGGACAAGTATGCCAACATGCGCCTTGTTGTGGCGTTGGCTAAGGCGATCAAGACAGGCGCTATTGTGCATTGTACCAGATTTTTCTACGTGCCGTCTAGTTTAAGGGACACAGAGGCCGCGCTGGAGTCTGATTACAGTTCAACAAGTCTCAGCCAAACTTCGGTTAGCAGCTACGAGAGTGACACCTCGATAGCGACATGTGAAGAAAGTACATCCAATGATGCTGACGACCAAAAAGATTCTTCCGACACGGAATTGGGTCGTGTGGAGTCTGAACCGCTATCGGATGATGCGACCAATGACAAGGAGGAGCACAATTGTAAAGAGCGCTAGAGCGTCGAAATACCTTTGGAACAAAGTTTTAGCTTATTGAAATGTATAATTATAATATATATAATATTATATTATATATAATATATAAGTTTTCTCCCCTATATACTAGTCTAGAAGCTGTGTTGGGCGAATCTACGACAAACAGGTTGGATTCGGAAACTATTCGAGTTGGGGCAAAGAAATGACATTGTATCCTAACTAACATTTAATTTCCTTAGTATTGTAGTATCTAAGGATAGCATTTGTGGATTGTGGAAAAGTCTTTGGGGCAAAGAAATGACATTGTATCCTGACTAACATTTAATTTCCTTAGTATTGTAGTATCTAAGGATATCATTTGTCGATTATGGAATAGACTTTGTTGAAAAGTTTTTATGTTCAGATCCAATTAGATCATTGCCTCATTCGCTTACTTAGAGTGCGAATGCCGCTACTATGATCGATGCATATATTAAATGAGCTCTTTGATATGGAGCAGCAGATATGTGTACCTCTAGTTTGTCGGGGAAAAGATCTACAAGACCATAATGAAGAGTGTGTGATCCTTTGGATTTTTAGTTTGCGGCGCTGTCTGACAATGCAACTGTAATATTATATTAATATTTTAAAATTAAACTAAAATAAAATTAAATTAAAATTATAAAAATTCATATTATTTAAAAAAAAATATATATATATACAAAAAATATTAAAATTAAAATTAAAAACATTTAAAGCATAAAATTTATATATATTTATTTTTTTTTTTAAGTGAAATGTGTTTAATATTTACAGTGGTTAATGTAGTGTTACCCTTTAGGCAACTTAACCTAAACAGAATTGTATTATTAATTTGAGTTGTGTTATTGGAACAAGATATTTAAAGTGTGGTGGTTGAGTTGAATCTTGTTGGGTAACAAAGAAAGCATACCAAACAAAATAAAAGAAAATAAATTAATAATTTTAAGTTCCTACACCTGTATCATTCCATATAAACACTTGTTTAATTTTAATTAATATTAATAATCATTCACATTGCATTATCTGGCTGAAGGCAGCTTCTAATTGGAATACGCAAGCAAATTTCTGTGACAATAATAATAATTGTCTGAGGCAACAGGAGGAATTTTGAGTGTAATAAGCAAAAGCAAAGCAGCTTCAATTTATATTGTTTGCTTGCTAAAGTCGCAGTAACTGCAGACACACACACACGCACACACACACACACACACACACACACACACACACACACACACACACACACACACACACACACACACACACACACACACACACACACACACACACACACACACACACACACACACACACACACACACACACACACACACACAGCGACGTATGGCATTTAAATATTGATTCAAGACTTGGCGGGCCCTAAAGTGGAGCGGTGCAAGAATTTCAGACAAACAGCTGGATATCAATTAAGATGCAAAGTTATGCCAGACTCTGGCATAACAAAGTAAGAGCCACGCCTCCGCGCCCCCGCCGGCTGGGTGGCTGCGAGCCATGACTTGTGGCTTATTTGATTTGATTTAGCCAGCATGGTAAATTCGCCTTCGCTCCCGCTCGACGGCAGCAACAGTTGGCCGCCAAATACTGTTGGCATTTTCATTTAGAGCGCGCACAATGCAAATGCAAACAAACAGCGAGTCCTGTGCGCTGGCACACAGGACACCTGGGCCCAAGGTCGGCCCGCGTCGCAATGTAAATAGCTGAAGCCCCGACGAGTCGCGACGGAAGCGAACTCGCAGCCGAAACACAGCAATTTCATTAGCAAATGCAGCTGCGAGACAGCTTCTCAAAATATCAATGAGGGAAGAGAAAAGGGGAGAGGGAGGAGTAGGAGCAGGACCCAGGGGGAGGCAAGGACAGCGCAAGAGGCCAAAGCAGTGCAGGATAAACAAACAACTTTAATACAAAGGTCCTCACTCAACTATTCAAAGTTGGCAATGGAAAACGGAGAATGGAAAATGCTGCACGAAATAAATACGAATCGTTGGCGAATTCCTATTATAGTTGAAGGAGAAGCACTGCAGACCCAGGCGATGACCCTCGTCGAGTAAGTTGGGTAAGTCGGTAATGTGAGGCGGTCTGCAGTACCAGTTGGACTTCAGTCCAGCTCATGTCAATCGACTTCAATTTGGGGCATTTCTTATATATCTTTGGGCAACGTATCCGCTGAGACTCCTCGTTTTATTGCGCAGACTAATTAGGCGAGCGTCGTTGGCAAAGTAAATGAAAAAATCTTTTACTATCAAAGTAAATTTCGTTGCGTGGCCGCTGCCTACGGGCGAGCAAACAAGGCGTGGGCTGTGGGGACTGGGCAATGGATGGGGGCTGGCCATATTTGAGTAAAAAATTTCAATTTGGTGCGTTCGGCAAACAGAAATGTGCAGCAAAAAGCTGGTCAACACGGTCGAAACCACACGCACAGTCACTCGGACTCACACGTAGGCATAGGCAGCTGTCAGACTTGGTACAATGGGCGTGCGGTGCGTCGCTTCCCGTTCATTTCCCCAGTGTTGACAGCGCACACAGAGAGAGACAGAGAGAGAGAGACAGATGGAGCCCAAATGTCTGGCAATATAAAACGTTGCCAAGTCAACACCTTGTCTAATCCGCACCTTACACCTTCGCACAGCTTGACAAACGGCTCGCCACGGACCTGCGCCGTGGCATGCTGCACTGCCTCTGCAGTCCGCATCGCATTTCGGTTACCGGTGGCGTATGCGTAATGCCGCAGACCAACCAGCAAACCAACCAGCCAACCGAACAGCAAACTTCAACTAACTAATTTCGGTGTTTGTCTGTCTGTGTGTGCGCCAGTTGCAATTAGGCAAATAAGTTGGCTCTCATGCATATCAACTGACCAGACCGACTACACTCGAATCACACTCGAATTTGTTTGCCCAATCCGCAGGGCCGCATTCAATTGCGCATAGAAATGATGGGAGATGCGAGACCAAAGGGAAAGGCAATGCGTGGCTTAATATCTAACCATGTGTCAATAATCGATTACCTTACACAGGCCATACAAATCGAAATTGAGTTTGAATCGAATGAAATGCGTTTGCTGTGACGAATAAGGAATTGCCTTTTGAGCATATCTAGCTCCATAAGGTATTCATTCTGTTGAAACTCTACTTCATTTGAGTATTTGCGTTAAGTGTGAAGTGGCAATCAAAAACGGGGGAAAAAGAAGCAATTTCTAGCTGGCTCTACATTATTTTTGAACTGACAAGTAAGGAAACGATAGTCGGATGTGACTGACTAGGGGAAACTGACCCAGAAACCCGTCGACGCTGTTTTTAAATGTACTCCATCATAGCTTTAAATTAGCGTAAACGTATAAAACGAACCGACCAAGACTCGAACCTACGCCAATTACGCAATGTGCATTAGCTCTACCAATACCGCCATTATTAAATATTTGCCTAAATGACTTCGATGTATCATATACAATATTACAATAATAAATAAAATATTCAAAAAAATTTCCATAATAGCTGAAAAAAAGGTAATAAAGCTGGCCATTTATAGTTAGATATATATCAATTCAGTCTTTATCTGGCTTCTTGGTATTGCACAATGGAGGTAAATACTATTTATATATGTAGACCTACTCATAAGAATGGTTTATTTGCCTTTCAATAAAGTACTTTTCTAATAATCTTATATGCTTTTACTTTGTTATAAATTCTGAGTTTTCTTAAATTTCACAATTGTTAAGAATTCTTAAATTTCATAATAAGAATGAGCAGTTGGACCTTACCGACTGCATAATACTTACCTCATGTGGTTTATTTATATACTTATTTATAGATGAATAGAGAAAGTCAATAGTAATTTAGTTTTGATGTTCTGAGTTTTTAATTATAAAACTGTAGAATAGGCAGCTTTTCCCGATTTACCACTAACCTAGAAACCTCATCGGAAAACAGTTTTATCAGATGCTGGACTCCACGAGGATGTATATTCCAAATTTCTCCCTGCCTATAGCTTTGTTTGTATTCATACGCGATAAAGGAACGTGCAGCAGACGGACATTATACAAAGCCAATATACTCATTTCACTTCGGGTCGGTATGACTGGGCGTAGTTCGATTTTTTGGCAATTTTCGAACTTTTTAATAGAAAATAAGCTAATTGGTATGTTGTTCTGGGCACAGCAGTATAGCAAACGAGTTGAAGCCAAGGCAACTCAATAAATAAAAGATCACAATCACTTACTTAGATCTTAAAAACCGCCACTCAAAATTTCAATTTTTTAGCTCTATTTTTAGTCTATCAAAAATATGAAAACGGAATTTCGCCCATAGTGCAATGGTTAGACTTCATGCATACTCATAAACTTCAGTATGCCCAACATTTCGCCCAGAGAGAAGTCTATTTGCCATAGTCCATAGCTGAAACATAGAGATAGATGCATTAAATTTGGGATTATGCAAAGTTTATTATTCACAAATTTGACTCATAGCTACGCTGCTGCAAAATTTTCACATTGTAACAAAAAATGATTATAATAATAATGACTATTACGATAAAAATAAATTAGGACTAAATATGAAAAAAAAGTGTTTTGGGACAAAAAAAAATTTTAGAGTTGATAGTCAGTTTCATTCGGTTTCGGTGGCGGGAACGGGTTGAGGGTTCTGGTCCACTGCTCAGTCGGTTGGTGTTAGCCGAGGTGCAGCAGCGCCTGGCAGCTGGGGTACTTCGGAGCTAGAAGTTGTAGTTGAGGTTGCCGCTGCTGAATCTCACGTGGGATACGGCCGATGCAGGTTGGTACGGTGCAGCACCCAGCTCGGTGGCGTCGGGCACTGCCATGCCATAGTTGGTGCTGGTGGTGGGCGCGAGTTGCCCGGTGGCGAACTGCTGCGCAACGTTCTGCTGCTGGTCGCGGAGCACGTCCTGGTGCTGCTGTTGCATGAAGCCCATGTGCTGCTGGGTCGAGTAGAAGTTGCCCAGTCCGTTGGCTGATGCTGGCGTCGACTGAACCTGCTGCAACTGCGGCTGCTGGCGCAGCTGAGACTGCAATCCATTGCTGCCGCCATAGGATTGGCGCGTGTAGAACCGGTTGCCATCGTTGTCCAGGCCGTTGGGCTGATGCTGCTGCTGTCCGTGCGGCAGCTCGTGTTGCAGCTGGTGCTGCTGTTGGCCTGAGACATCGGGATAGTATGTGTAGAGCTTTTGCAGCAGCTGTTGCTGCTGCTGCTCAAATTCCAGTCGCTGACGCTGGTAATCAAGGAATGCGGCTTGCATCTGATCCGCATAGCTGGGGATGCTGGGGGCTGCTGTCTGCGCCGGTTGCTGCTGCTGCTGTTGCGGTTGCTGCTGCTGTTGCAGTTGCTGCTGTTGCAGCTGCAGCTGTCGCTGTTGCTGCTGTTGCAGCTGCGCAAGATATTGCTGCTGATCTTGCTGCTGCTGCAGGCTCGTCTTGCCGGAGGCTCCTGCGACCTGCTGTGGATATGAAGTTGAATATTGCACTCCCGCGGGCAGTCCAGTGAATTGACTTGAATGATGCTGTGGAAGGGAGAGAATGAACAGTTCGTATAGTCAAGTTACGGCGGGACTGCAATATATACGGGTTGCCTGCTGCTTCCCTGGCATTTCTTTTTTACCAGTCTAGCATGATTTTTGTTGGCTTTGACGGCTCTCATTTTCTGCCAGTCTGCACGGATTCGACCTTTACACACAATCACAATTTGGTAGCGAATCGAAAATTTTAAGTTTTTACTATTTCTACAGACACAAATTCAAAAATTCAGAAATTCGAAATCTAATCTGATTAAGCGAGCGAGCGAGACTGACTGAAACGCCCGGCCCGGAGCTCCCAGCACAGCTCGGACAGTCCGGAAACGTTCAGCACAGCCTGCTTTGCCGCCAACAAAGCGACACGGCAGGCACACACACACACTCAAGCACTCAAACACTTTGACGTGTCAAGCTAAGCTGCTAATTGATCATACGCCCCATCGGCCAGATTCGCTGCACGCAATCCCCGAGTGCGCCATATAACGGACGTCGCCAACGGCCGCCGCACACAGTCGATAGAAATGCATTTGGAATTGCAGCTAATGCTGCTGCCGCTGGCACTGCTGACGGGCGGCGCCTGGTCGCGGGCTAGCCCGCAGAATCCGTTCGAGCGGGTGGCGCTGGGTGCGCTGGCCATCGGCAGCCAGATGATGGAGACCATGCAGGAGGGCGCCATGGCCTCGCAGCAGCTGAACTTCGAGAACGGCCTGGTGAACGTGCGCTCCAAGACGGACGTGGGCTACGGCGACGCGATTCGCCGCGGAGGGGACGATGCGGACTCCTCCGAGTCGGACGAGAAGCGCCGCCGCAGGCGTCGCAGCAGCCGCGGACTGAGCTACCTGCACAGCCGGCTAAGCTGGCATCAGGCGCTGCATCGCATCAAGCGCTCGCCGTGCATGATGATGGGCGCCACCACGGAGTCGCCCGACGACGTGGAGGCGCGCAAGAGACGCGCGCGCAAACGCGCCGCCAACAACAACGCCGCCCGGACGCGCATCAACAAGTCCAGCGGCAAGAAGAAGAAGCTGGCGGCCGAGCGCCGACGTCGCCAGGCACCGCAGCAGCAGCAGCCGGGGGAAATGGGGCCACAGCGTGGCCCCTCGCTGGGCGAGCGGGTCAAGTACTTCTGGCTCTCGTTCGTGGACGACGTGGCCGATGCGGTGCAGCAGATGCGCCAGCGCATGAAGGGAGCAGCCGCCCAAGCCGCCGACGGCATTCAAGCAATATAAACCTTTTTTTTCCAACTTCTTTTTTTTTTGTCTTGAAAATATTAATAAAGAGAGAGAGATTCGCTAAGTCGATCTAAACTATATAGCATTATCTTATTACCATATCCGACAGATGAGCTGATCTGTCGGAAACAAGGGGAAATGTCAAGGGCGCTACCCCTTTCGATAGGGATTTACTAGAGGCGGAACTATTAGCTCAGCCAGAACAAGCTGTTGCGTCACATAACCAGATCAAATTGGTGACATTATAGATACATCTTTCGCGGTGTTAAGCAGGTTAACATTTCCGGTCGATGCTCTATGCTGGCTCTTACAAAAGCCGCCCGGTCTCGGTGGCTGCACGACAGTTGGCAAAATGATTTCCACTTGGCGCTTTGTGTTCGGCCTGGTCTTGGCGCTGGGCTCGCTGGGGCTGCTAGTGAGCTGCCAGAAGGACCTGGAGCTGGACTACTCCAACGAGTATGACAATGTGCGGCCGGTGCTTGCCTTCCCGGACGAGCCGAGGCTAGAGAATCGCCTGGCAGCAGCGGCGCAGCAGTTCGGCGAGGGCATTCGCAATGCCTGGCAGTCCATGGCCGACTCCTTTCACAACTACTTCGAGGAGCTGCGCACTGTTTTCGCCGACGGCGTCGACGACAACATCGAGATGTACCCAGAGGGCAACTGAACACGGATTCGGTTAAATGAATCTCGAAAACCATGAAGATTAAAATTCAATCTTTAACAAACCACTAAGAAACTGAAGTTTCTTGATTATAGGGAATTGAATCAGCTTATGAAGAGGGGGAGTATTTAAGGGGGAATTATATGAGAGTAGCTGAAGGAAAGAAATTGCTCAAGTGATTCCTTAAAAATTCCAAATTAAATGTTTGCTAATTGAGTGAGCTAAAATATAGAAACATATAATGGGAAAAAGTCTAAATTTTTGAGGTATTTTCAGACTCATATTCAAGCTATATTCTCGAATGGAAAATATAAGAAGTAAGGATGTTTTAGCCGAACCTCTGAGCCCCGCAAAGACTTGATATTACAGTCATGTATGTATGTATGCCTAAAAGAAGAGCAGCTCTTTATACACACATATATGCCCACACACACATACGTGCCCACACATACATACATGCCCACATACACACACACACACACCCATACACACACTTAAAGGCACACGCTCAATGCGCAGTTTTCGTAGAGATTGCGCTTAGGGGCTTCACTTTGGAAAGTTAATTGTTGAATAACTTTTCTTCTAGGCGGACTTCTTTAAAGTTTCAGAACGTGATGAAGTCATTTTTAAGTGTGAATTTGCCAAAACACAAATCTTTTGTACTCGAAATAGGTTTCGTGCCAATTTGTGGGGAAAGGGGGAGTTATATAAAAGCAAAATAAACAGGAAACTAAACAGTAAAGCTGAAGTCTTTAAAGCTTAAGGTATTCCAGCGACGCTTAAGCGGCAATGTCGAATTATCGATTTTTATCGATAATAAGGAACTGTTTTATATATATTGCATATAAAGTGATAGACTCGTACTGTATATGAGCTTTAAAACTTAAATCGCTAATCTTTACGGATTACGAGATTGCTGCAGCTATAAGGACGGACAGACTGACGGACGGACAGACGGACGAGCGAGCAAACCGACGGACAACGAGCGGATAAACGGACGAACAGACAAACGGACGAATGGACTGGCGGAAAAGCGGACGAAAGAACGAGCGAACAGACAGACAGACGGACGGATGGACAGATGGACGGACGGACAGACGGATGGATAAACGGATTGACAGGCGGATGCACAGTCGGACGTAAGTACAAACGGACAAGCAGACAGACAAACGAAAGGACGGAGTAATGGACAGACGGACATGGTCATGCTGATTCAGTTCGTCTTGTACTGCTCAAGAATTTATATTTCTTATGCGGTTACGCCTCCTGCCGCCTGTTACATACATCTTCACTAAGCTCTGAACTCGCATTTTCAATGGTAAAAAAATGCTTCGGTTTCTGCATCCATAAATCAGAAACTTGCTTCACAGCTCAGGCCGCAGAGTTCTGATTAAGAGCGACGTTAATTAATCAAGCCATGCCCAAGAAGCTGAGCAAAAACGTTATCAGTCAATACGAAGGGGCTAGACGGAGTCTAATGGCAGCTGACAAGGTATAAATATGTCGAGATTGACGTGTGGTAAATAGCGTAAGATTAATGTACTTTTGCCCCGTGATAAGTGACGCCTCATTAAATATAAATAAAATCGGAGCAGATAACGGTAATTTAGAGTAATCTTTGAATTGTTATTCAGCTGATCAAACAGCTTCCGGGCTTGCGCCGCATTAGAGAGCATCAAGATTTGCCCTTAATTAGTGGACGCTAACATGAATGTTACTACACCCACACATAGAGTCAGACCTACACCCCTTTTTGTATATCCACCTACAATACATTGCTGTCATGTTATTCGGCTAGATGTTGCCTGAGATTAGGATGCCGGATGTGTGTGCAACACGACAGCAACTGTTGACGGTAATTATAACAGATTTGTGTTGCCGGCGTTGGCTGCTGCCAATTAGTCAAATGGCTGGTTGGCTGCCACGCAGACTGCCTGGCTGGTTGGCTGCCTGGCTGGTTGGCTCACCCGACACCTCTGTTAAATAAGCCACGTCAAGAGCGAAGTTAACCAGTCCCAATCCGACAGCTCAGCTATTTCCATGGAAATGTATTTGGTTCTCGTTGCCCTGCTGCTGCTGCTAACCTGCAGTTGCACAGATGCCAGGCCGCAGGTAAGCTCAGCTGCACACACCCACACACAGTAGCACTCCCACACACAGACTCCCACACACACACACATAGACACACTCCCACACACACCCACACCCTCTGAGCTGTACTGATTGTGCTCGTCTTTGGTTACAGGAGCTGGAGAGCAGCATGCTGCTGGCCGCTGCCCAGATGAAGCAGCTGGTGGAGAGCGGCGCCGCGGCACGTAACGAGCACAGCATCGAGGTGCTCGGCCAGAAGATGGGCGGGGCGACATCCTTTGGCTTTGGCGATGCCTTGCGACCAGGCATTGGCCGTCGCCGCCGGCACGCGCTTAGCTAAATAAATGCATAGACAAAACTTACCAACTGTTGTTGTTGCTGTTGTTGTTGCTGTTGCTGCTGCTGCTGCACGGCTGCTTGGGGCTGGGGTTGGGGCTGCGGCTGCTGCTGCTGCTTGGCCCCACCGTAGTAGCGGGTGAAGCTCTGCTGCAGACTCGGCGTCTTCAGTGTGAAGGAATTCGTGTTGGCATCGGTGTGAAAGGATAATTGCGCGTGGCACGCGGACTGCAGGCCGCTGAATAGGGCCAGGCAAAAGGTCAACAGACCGCCGGTATGCCAGAAGCCGAGCATGTTCCGCTTTGTGTGATTTATGTGGGCTGGGGCCAAATGCTAATTGTAATTGATCAGATTGCACGCTGTGCGAGCGGTGCAGTCGTCGTTGGCTGGGCTAATGACTGCTGACTCTGATGGCCGTGATGGCTGCGATGGCTGTGATGGCTGTGATGGCGCGGCTGGCTTAATTAATAGCAACAATGTCCCGTTATCAGCGAGAAAACAAACAAACAGACCGGCTGCAGTTTGGCCAAAATGCGACTGTGCGTTGCCCGCCCGCCGTTCGACCGTTTTATACTTGGTCTCTCTCTCGGGGCGAGGGCCTTGGGCGTCGCTTTGGCCATTTACTTGCTTGGCATGCAGCAAAGACGGCCACAGCTGATGGCACATGGAAAATTTATTTATTGGCTGTGTCTGCGGCAAGTGCCGCAATTCCAGCAGCATTACGACCCAATGTGCGTGAGCTCCACGACGGCCCAGCCCCACAGCGAATTGCATGAAAGTTGCTCGGGGGGCTAATGAGAGTTGCCGGAGCGAAGGGACACACAGACAGCTACAATCGAAGCGAAATTATATAACTTGGAATAATTATGAATGGGCGCAGTTGAGCTAGGCATTTGGGGGGAGGTGTTAGAGGTGAGAGAGTGAGCCTGGGGTTGAGTGGAATGAATGATATAGAATTTAGGGCATGCAGAGAGCAATGGAAATGGGATGGAATGAATGGAATATTATGATATATGAATATATGGTATTTCTCTATAAATGCATACCATATATTCATATATCATTATATATGGAATTGTATGGAATGAATGATATAGAAATTTTTTCTATATTATATTTGTAATTAATGATATAGAACGAATGAACTGAATAGAATGAGTGATATACAATAAAATGAATGATGTATGGAATGCAGAAAGCAATGGAAATAAGATGGAATGAATTGAATATATTTATATAGAATGAATGGAATTAAGATGAATAATGAAATATAATGATAGATAATGAAAGGAATAAATTATATATTATGGAATGAATGATATAGAATTAGTGGAATATAATGATATAGATGTAAATGATATGATAAAGAATGAATGGAATGAATGATATAGAATTAGTGGAATGAATTACATAGAAGGAATGATGTAGAATATTTGTAATAAGTGATATCGAATGAATGGAATGAATACAATGACTGATAGACAGAATGAATGATATAGAATGAATGGGATATAGATTATTCAATATAAAATGAATTTAATGAATAATATAGAGTAAATTTAATGAATAATATAAAATAAATGGAATGATATAGAATGAATTGAGATTCAGCTTTAGAGTAAATAAACGAATCTATTTGAAGTCGTACAATATATATATATATTTTTTTTTGTTTATTTGTTCAATTATAATCTGTCGTATTTGACAATAAATAATTTTAATGATAAGATGGATTTATTCCAGTTTAAATTTTAGGATAGGGCTTAAGGACTAAAACATCAGTCCTATGACGGCAGGAATGGCAGGTCTTACAATATGTAGGTCAGTTATCTAGAAGCTAAAAAACGCTCAGAAAGAAACAAGTTAGATAGATAGATAGAACAAGATAAAAGAAGCTGAAATTAAATTGAAGGAAAAAGTATTGAAGATTGTATGGGTCTATTCCAAGCACAGGCATTACCCAGCTGCAACACTCTCAGTCTGCTCACATACCCGACCGACTCTAACTGTTTTACAAATTCTTGTAATTGAAAAATTAAATATTAAAATAAAACAAAAAATGTATTTAATTTCTTATGAATATTTCACTTTCTTTAAGCGCGCGTCGCGCTTTGAATTTAAATGTGAACAAAGTAATAGCAACAACAACGAGGGGAGCTGGCAGCAGTCTATAATAGGCCCTTTAGACATGGCATTCAATACAAATTGAATACAGTCGTGCTGCTTACATAACACACGCCAAGAAAATCAAAAAAATAAAAATAAAAGTGAGCGAAAAATATCAACAAGAAATGCGAAGTGACCACAGGGCCAACTAACTATAAAGACCGGCATAAAATGCTGTTTATTGGAACGTGCGTGGCATGCGTAAAATGTGAGTGGCTCGCCGTCGTCTCGTCGTCCAGCGGTCTTTCGATATGTGTGTGTGTGTGTGTGTGTGGGGCACTGATAAGAGAGCGAGGTTAAGGCTAAGCAGATATGACGCTCTCCATAATTGCATTGGCGATTGCATTGCCAATTGGCTCAACGTCGCGTCGTTGCCAACTTTTCAAATTGTGTTGTGTTGGCCAAAGCGATTATGAAAGAAAACTATTACGAGTGCACACTCACATTCACACTCACACATATGAGTGTCAAGTGGTCAAGCAGCGGCTGCCCCACTCACACACACACTCGCAACACACGCACACATGGCGTATACGTGATCGACATACACACGCATTACGTTTGGGTCGCGCGCGCGTTTCATTTCGTTTTGAAGACGCAATCGCAATCGCAATCGAAAGCGCATTTCATTTGATTGAAAGTTGTTTATAAGTATGTATGTCCCATTTGTCGCAGCGGCACGTACATGTGTGCCGCCCCACGTGCCCCCAAGTGCCCCACATGCCCCACACACAGCAGTTCATATGTAAATATATCGCATCGCACCGCCTAGCCGCCTGGCCATGTCACGCACTCGCAATTAAGCCAATGAGCCGACAATGAAGACACCAGAACACTCCACACAGTGACCCACTGCACGCATTGCAATATTTATATTTAGCTGTTGCACGCCAGCCAAAGCCGACAGCTGAAGGCTGAAGCCTCGCCAATTGTTGACCGTGTGATGAAGCGCTAGATAAACGGCCAATACGGCCGGAGCAGCGTCAAGTTTTGTGTCAATAAGTAACTGAGCCGTATCGATAGTCTGCCCGCCTGTCGCTACCCGGCTTTGCGCGCCGGACTATGGTCTAACTCTGTGGAACTCTTTTCGTCTGAGAGTTAGACTAACTCTGCCCGGCGTTGCACGGCTACAATCTGACTCCGTTCAAGCTCCACAAGCTGAGATAAAGCAAACCGTTAAAAGTAACTCAAAAAGGTATTTGACTTCGATATAAAAAAAGGTTCCATTTTGAGACAATGCTACGCCATGTTTATTTCCTTTATTTTTAAGAACAATTTAACGATTCTGCACCATAAAACAATAAAATGCTGCAAAAAGGCAAGTAATTATAATAAAAAAAAATTATATATATAATAAAAAAGTCGAAATATCTTCGAACGTGTCGCATGATCCGGAAGTAGCAGATGAGTTTGGCCCGAAACGCGGTTGTTGCTAAATAACGGTACTTAATCATTTTACTGGGTCACAAGTCGAGCCGCCCCAGTGCGGTGCTGCCAACTGACCTCCCGTAACTGGAGCACAACGAGAGACATAGCGAGCCAGAGAGAGAGAGAGAGAGAGGGGAAGAGGTAGAGTCAGTGGTCAGTAACTACGTATAGCTGGATGCCAGGCGACCAGCAGCCGATTTGGGGCTATTAAACCCCAGAGTTTGAACTTTTGAACTCGCACACTGACCTCATTGCACACTCTCTCTCTCACACACATACATACACGCACTTTTGCACCCAATCCTTGGCGCTACGAATTATTTTGGCTACCCTTTTCGCTTTTGCATTTGCACAGATTAAATTGAGGCGACAGGCCACGTGCCATCTGCTCCAGTTTCAGTTTCAGTTTCAGATTCAGATTCAGGTCCTGGTCCAGCTCCAGCTGCTGCTCCCGGCTAGCTGTGGCGCCCCAGTGGCAGCCGCATTCGCATACTATACGCAATTTACCTAGGCTGGTGCCGAAAGACAAACAGCAGGCATCAGCCTTTTTATGTCGTTCTGGCTACAGTGGTCTAACTATGATGCAAATGGGACCAAACGAATTTAATGCAACTTAAATATTTTAATGAAATCAAAAGAAAATATAAATATGTCTTACAAAAATAATAATTGAAAATAAAATATAGTTTTTTCCTTCATAAATATTTGTTAAGAAATGTATAGATAATTTTATTATTAATTTATTTATAAATAATTAATTTTGTTATACATAATTTTTAAGTCTATCTTAGGCATTTTAATTATTTAAAAAAAAAACTCTAGCTAAAATATTATTAGACAACATTTAAAACCCAATATTTATTTTATATCTTTAAGTCTTTGTTTAAAAAAATTTATGAACTTGAAATAATTTAAAAAATATATGAAACTAAAATATTATTAAGAAATGTTCAGAAAATAATTATTTCTTTGTAAAAAATCAAAAAAATCTATATAATGAATAAATTTAAAGCAATCTTATAAATTTATCATTAAAAAATTAAAATGGAAAATATTTTACTTCGTTTTAATATTTAAATCTTTCTTGAAAATTTTATAAAAATTAAAAAATATATGTATTTAAAATTTGATTTTAAAAATATCTATATTTCTTTTAAGTCTTCGTCAAAATGTGCGTGATGTATATTATTAAAAAATGTATTTAATTTAATTTAAGGTAATAAAGATTAAATGATATCAAATAATATGTTAAAATCAAGTAGTAACATTTTGTAGCTGTAAACCTTATACTTACATTTAATTTTCAGTCCACTCGCATCAAATTGTCCTCCTTGTGATGCTCAATATTCATCAGCCTTGCGCCCCTGTGCGCAGCTCAAATACAAATAAAAACGCACCAATGCAGCAGTTTTTTTTGTGGGTTTAACTCACATACAATTTTTTTATTAGTTTCTCTCTTTGTTTCGTACACCAATACAAAAAACCAAACAACAACAACGAAAAAATAAACAGTATTCAATATAAGCAGAAGTATATATGTATATGTCTGTATATATGTAGATATTTATACATATAGCACATATAGATATATTTATTTCGACGGGGGACCTAAATTTTATGGGGCTTTATTGGACTCTGGTTGGATTTGTGTGTTTTTGTGCCTGTATTATTTGCTGCTTAGCTCAAATATTATTAATTTCTTCTTCTTCTTTTTTTATTGGGTATATATATATTATATATATAGGTATATTTGTAGGAATAGTGTAACAATTCAGCCGAGAATCGAGAAGGGCGCGTATACCAGTCGGTTTGATATAGTTTAGAGCTAATACAATATATATCTATATAGAGCGGGTGTATAGTACAAATAAGGAATTGCAATTCTCGGGGCTCACAAGAATCGCAAAATTGTGTTTTGTTTACTTTAATATATAACATATATATATGCATATATCTGTGTGTGTTTAGTTTAACTATTTCTATATATATTTTGGATTTCTGTTGCTTTTTATTCTTTTTTTTTTTGTATTTGATAACATTCAGTAAACTGTTTTCTTTTTCTGATTATTTATTTAATGACAGCTTTAAAAATTCTCTCTTTTTTTTTTTTAAATTGATATTTAAAAAAAAACTTTTACACAATATTTCACCATAAATATGTATTTGTATATGGAGTATAATATTTATTTTCATTGTTTTTTGTTTCGTTTGCGCTTAGCTTGAGTTCTTGTTGACACTGAAACACAAGTGAAATATTATCGTACGTAGTTCTGGTTAAGTTAACAAACAACATTCAATTTGCCACATACAGTGCCTCGCGGCTATATGTGCACTTACGCTACAAATTTGGTATAGAGACTGCTGGGTAGTTCTCCAGCTCGTCTCAAAGGGAAATCGTTAATGCTATTGCTTGGCACAGTTCGCATGCTCCTCAACAATGCTCTAAATATTTGGTTTACCTCCTCTCACTTTAGCTGAGCTTTCAAAATATTTTCGCGTGGCTTATAACAACGTTAATAAATATATTATAGTATGTAACATGAATTCTGCTAACATTTTATTTATTTCTTTGCGGTTTTTTTGTTTTTGTTTGTGTTTTGCTTTTACCATGTTGTAGAGGAATATAAATACTTTATTTAACTTTTTCATATATGTAATATATCTTAGTTATTTGTTTTTCTTTTTATCTTTTGATATTTCGGTATTGGAATAAGTTCTTTAAAAATATGTCAATCGCATTTCATTTCTTCGTTTCGGCTTAACAACTTTGCTGAGCAAATTTTCATGGATCGTTAAAAAATACATGATTTTTCATTATCATTCTCTTTTTCATATCCATTTTCCTCTCCTTTCAGGCACGCCCACCCAACGCCTCTTTGTGCTTTAAAAATTAATCGTATTTTTTGATTAGCATTACGTGTACATAAGCATTTCTTTCGTTCCACGTTCGTCCTTCTCCTCTTTTGTTTTTTTTTATTGTACATTGAGAAAACGCCAATATTTTCTACCTCGCGGAATAAAATTTGTTTATTTCCCATTCGTGCTAAAAATTTTTCCTAAAACTGCTTAAAAAACACTCCTACGATACAGCCGCCTTCGCCCTAATTCCTTCGCTGATTTGTGTTTCCTCCTAACCTAAGCCTCGTACACCCCTCGTACTTCCCTCGTACCTCCCTCGTACATCCCTAAGCTAACACGTAGAAAAGTTCTGGTAGTCCATAAAGATGCGAATACTTACGTCTCATATATATATATATACCAGATGTATATATACTGGAAAAAAAAAAAATTGGAGGAAATGCAGCTGCATTTCCTGCTTGGAGCGGAGCCTGGCCCGTGTCCCGCTTACAGCTCGGCGAATATGTTCTCCCTGAAGTCGAGTTCCGGATGGGCGGAGTGCGCCGAGCCGTGGCCATAGTCGCGCGACTTCATTGAGCTGCGCGCCGAGCTGGAGCTGAAGCTGGTGTTCCGCGGGCTGCTGCGCCGCATGCGACTCTCCAGTCCGGTCATCTTGTTCAGCGGCTGCGTGGGGTCCAGCTCGCAGAAGGCGCCCGCAATCAGATCGGTGCCGTTGAGGGAGTTGAAGCTGTCGCGCTTGGAGCCGCGCGTAGTGCCGCCGCCCGGTCCGTGGTGCGATCCGGCGCCCGAGCTCTTGCGGCTCAGCCGGCGCGTGTACTGATACTGATAGGCGGGCGGGGGCGGAGCGGGCTGCGGGCCCTGCACCAGGGCTGAGCGCGGCAAGTTGTTGTTGCCACCGGGCGTGTAGCTGTCGTAGAAGTCCTGCGGCACCTCCTCCTCCTCGAGCTGGTGCTGGTGCGGCGGCGGCGGCTGCTGCTGTGGCAGCTGCTGTTGCTGCAGCTGGCCGAGCCGCTGCTGGGCCTGGTGCAGGTGCTGCTGCTGCTCCTGCAGATTGGAGCACAGGCTGTACTCAGTGGGCTGGCTGCTGCTCGAGAGCGACATGCTGAGCGGATCGCTGCCGGGCATCACCAGAGCCAGTCCGCTCTTGTCGTAGCCGTAGCCGGAGTCGCGTTTGGGTTTCGGCGAGCGCTGCGCGTACAGCTTCTCGATGTCCGGCAGCTGGCGGCCGACGCCGCCGACGGAGAGGCGGATCTTGTCGTCCTGCTGCTCGCGCTGCATCATCTCCTGTATGTCCATGCTGCGCTCCCGCTCCAGCAGATCGATGATCTCCAGGTCGCGCTCCAGCGTGCTCGACGAGAAGGTGCTGCTGCACTCGCTGAACGAGACGTCCTTGTTCCGCAGCCCGCCCACGTTGGGCCAGCGCTGCGGCGGGTGCATCATGCTGCTCACCACGGAGCTCTCCTCGCCGTCGCCATAGTTGCTCGTGCCGCTGTCGTCCATTAGCGCGCTGTTGTTGCCGTTGCAGTACGTCGAGGCGGTCAGGTTGGACACCGAGTTGTTCGACACCGACATGTACTCCACGCCCAGCTTCTGCCGGGCCGCGGCGCTGGCCGGGGCGGCCTTCATGGTGCGGCTGCTGTTGTTGCTGCTGGTGCTCGGCGGCTGCTTGCGCGCCGAGCCAGTGGACGCGTGTCCATCCGAGATGATGTTGATCTTGACGTCGTGCTTCTTGCCGCGCATGTTCTTGCTCAGGTTGTTGACCATGCCCGCATCCCCAGCGCCACGCCCGCCCAATACGCCGCGCTGGCGCTCGCGCTCCCGCTCACGATCTCGATCCCGATCCCGGTCGCGATCCCTATCTTTATCCCGCTCACGATCGCGCTCCTTGTCGCGCTCCCGATCACGCTCTTTGATGCCCGACTGACCCTGCCGGTAGGGCGCACCGCTGTACCGATCCGTGGAGCCCAAGCCGTGACCCAGGCTGCGCTCGTGTCGCCCGGGCCCTGCATGCCCCTTGGCCGGATGCTTCTGCGAGTCCGCTGACGCCTGGTTCTGTCCCTTGGCCACAATACTCGTCGTATTGCTGTGCTCATCCTTCTCGATCGAGTCCTCATGCGAGCTGCCCGCATTGCTGCGGCGCTGCGACTTCGAGGCTCGCTTGGCCGACAGGCGGAAATAGCCGCGGAGACGCTCCTGCTCATCCCTGGCAAAGGAAACGGACAAAGAAGAAAAAAAAGGCAAATAGTACCAATGATGAGTAAGGCTTTGGCTACTCTTCTTCTTCTTCTAGTTAACCATTTTTTTGGGACTAAATATTAAAGCAGATTGAGTCGGAAACAGATTGACTTTCAAGCCAAGAGGCTGGTGGCTCAACGAAGGCCAAGTGCACTTCGCATGGCCGGAGAGCTAAACAAGCCTCTATTAATCTTATCGTCCACGTCGGTACTCACCTGGGCAATATCTGGGAGGCGTAGATGCAGGGGAAGATGACCGTCGGCAGGAAGGCGACCCAGACAAACATCAGGTAGGTAAAGTCGAAGTGCTTCTGGTTCTCGTAGGTCTCCTCGAGCGAGAGGCGGGCGAAGCGCAGTATCATCAGGGGGCACAGGCAGACCACCTGGGTGGCGGCCATGCTGCCAAAGTTGCGCTGCTTGCGCTTCTCCCGGCACACGTCCATTTCGGCGCTGTAGAGATCGTAGGAGCGGGTGCTGGTGCCGTGCCCGTTGCTCAGCCCAGCCACGCCGCCGCCGCTGTGCGTACGCGGCTCCGACGAAGCGGACGAGTTCCTGTGTGCCCCAGCCAGCGAAAGAGGAGAAGACGAAGAGGAGTAGGAAAAGCGATAGGTGAGCAAGAGAAATGCGGCAAAGTTGTTGAGGAAATCGAAGTCATTAAACTGCCATTGGACTGAAATTGAGCTCATTAGCAATGGAGAGGCCCGCAGCGAGCGCCAGGTGCTCGTTGGCCTTTCACGGTAACCATGGACACGCCCGCCGCCGGATTGTTCCGTCTCAATCCGTTCGTAAAATTAATCAGCGCAATTAGCAACTGTAACCCAAATCGAAGCCGAAACGACGAAATGAATAATGAACCCACAGCTCGCCCGACTCTAGCCGTACCGGGGGCCCGGACTGGGGGCTGGACGGAGGCCCAACTGGCGCTTAATATTTCAATTTAATGGCGCGCGCCGCAGGTCGAGGCCGGCAGGTATTATTTGTCCCTCTTGGAAATTTCATAAACATTCTAAATATACCACTCGATGCCAATAAATCCAATTATAATCAACTGAGCTAGAAATAATAATTATTTGATTATTATTAATACTGTTGTTATTCGATAGCTCTTTGCTGGCGCGCGGATGTCCTTGACGAAAATACAGTATATTGCGTAATAAACGCGCCACTCGCTCATCAGAGACTCTGCCAGACTCTGTCCCCCGCCCTCCCATCGCATCCCCCTTTGCTTTAGAGCTCAATTGATTAATGGCCCCAGCCAGGCAATCGAGATTAACTAATGTATATTCAGCGGTAATTATCTTCGACTTAGTGGCACTGTGCAACACTGTGAAGTGTTGGTAAACGGTATTATTAACATACCTCTGTCTCATGCGCAGATCGACGCGATGCTCGTACATCATGACGGCGAAGGGTCCGTCCGGCGGACGCAGCTCCTGGGAGGTGCGTATGTAGAGATAGGACAGCAGGACGGCCGGGCCGCAGTACCTGCAAAGCGAATGGTTGAATATATTGGCGCTGCAAGACGCTGTTGTCCTCGAACATACATAATTAGAAACAAGCCTCGCGTATACTCCTGCATGTCGTCCATCAAGTTGACCACGCACAGTCCGATGCCCGACAGCTGCGGTATATAAGCCTGCGAGCAGAGGACGAGAGCCAAGTCAAACACGTTTCAATATCAAAAGGAAATTAGCGCTGTAAAACTGACAAAATTATTAATATACGAGTATAAACTAGTTGAGTAAAGTCAACTCGAATGCGGTATAACACCTGTTTCCAGGGTGGGGACAGCTCGCGACAGAGGAGGAGGAATGCAGTCCGACACACCTGTCGTAGTGACAGCTTGATTGACGGTGCATTAAGCCTTTTACCTACCTCAACCACAAAAAAAAAAAAAACAAGTAAGAATGTTCTAGTCGAGACGGCTAGACTAAGAGATACCCTGAACCTTGCGAAAGCTGAAAGGGGGGCCGCTATCTAAAATCCCAAAAAAATGTGCGTATTTATTAGAGTACACCGCAAATCTGAAGTCTCAAGGTTTTACGGCTGTAAAGTTTCGCTTGAAAAATAAAGTCAAATGATCAAATAAATGGGATTAGTTATCGAAAAAAAAGATAAGCTCGTTCAGCGTATGTTATACGCGAGTATTCATGTCAAATTTCAAGTCTCTAGCTTTTGTGGTTTACGAGACTGCTGCATATATACGGACGGACGGACGGGCGGACTTCACCTGTAAAGTCGTTGAGAGTGAAGCAGTTCGTGTTGCGGCTTCAAAATATAATTACAAATAGCTGGCAAACAAATGGATCTAGCTAAATGTGTGTGGCCCAACAAAACACCTTTCGCTTGCATTCACTCGCCTATCGATTCCACAGGCCACAAAACAAAGCGGAAAAAAATGGATAATTGAATGGAATTTCCGCTAAAGTTGAGCACACACGAAAGTTTAATTCGCTGTGTCCCTGGCCGTGGCCCGGGCGCATGCCACATGCCTATGGCCGGGACCGAGTCCGGGCGCAAGTACCAATACGCGACGCGTGGCCCTGCCCGTGGCCGTGACAGATGCCGTGGCATGCTATCTATGCGTGGCCCCTGCCGCCGCTGCCACCGCCGCCGCTTCAGCTGGTGCGACCCACTCGTAATTGTATTGTTAGCACCCGCCACACATGGCCGCACGCGGCATGCCACCACGCCGGCTTTGTCGAGGCATTGCGCGTAATTGTAATTACGCATACACATGCAAGTATTTGGAGCTCGGAGCAGGTACAGCACACGAATAAAATGCGAGAGAGGAAATGAATTTATGGATATTAAGTTATTATCCAAGCGGGCTCCAATGATAACACCCGGCACAGCATACACACGCCGTAGTTGCGCCATAAATTAAGCCGAGAATTGATGACGCGGCTGGCTGCTATCAAAAGTTGTGCGAGCCAACCGAAGTCGAACCGCACTGGAGCGCATATGCGTCCTGCTGCAATCCTCAGCCAGCATTGGTTGGGGACTCTGTCCAGTCAAGTGTTTAATGCTTGAAAAAGTTCGGGCTTTGATTCATTCCAAGTAATGAGGTCCTGGGCTTAATTCGCAAAGTGCTTCGAGGACTCTGCGACAGATCCTTGTTAACATTTGCTGTGCCACTTTGGTGCTTAACAATTTGGCACTTTGATCAAGTCCTTATATTATTTTACATATGCTAAGCACACACTGGGCACAGCACACACACTCAAACAACACACACAACACAGAAAGGCACTCGTAAATGATTTTGTATGAGCAACTATTAAAAAGTTTTTGCAGCTCCCTCAACAGCACAAGAGTTGCCCAAACTAGAATAAATAAATACACACAACACACACAACACACACACACGCATACATATGTCGTGTAACTCAATCCGACAGAGTTCGCGATGGGGGGCGTGGCAGGGCAAAAAAGTTAAGTCAAAGTTTTAAAGGGAAAATTACAGAGCGACGTCAGCTATGAGCGCAATATGCATAAGAAAGATGGCCGAAAGTTTTCGACTTGGGCCCGAAAATGCGACAGAAAAAAAAGGAGAAGGAGAAGGAGAAGGAGCATAATATTTTCAGCACTGGCCAAGCCCGGCTCTAACCCCGTCCCTGCCCACCGCGCCGCCCACAGCAGTCATTTGGGTAATGAACTGTTAGCGCCGTACAATCTGGCCAAGAAATCTGTTTTGAAATTCCTCGGCCAACGCACAGTAAAATGCAAATAAAGGACAACAACATGAACAGCAACTTTAGCAGCTACAACAACAGCAACAGCAACAACAACAACAGAGCCAACGACATCGACAACGATACCAAAGATGACGACGATGATGAGCCTCTGAGCAGCAGCTTGAGGGTGAGCATCAGGCTGAGGATGACTGCAAAGCGTTAAACGAGGCAATCTGCGATTTTATTACGGCTGCGGCCAACCACGCTGCCTACAAAAAATGACAGCAGCGGGGCGTGGCACATCCAACGGAAGCTGTACACAATTTAACGAGTCTCGAGTCTTGCGGTCATCTTCCTTACGATACTCTCCGCAACAATATGCGAACTATGTCACAGGGCTTGACTTGTCCAGAGGAAAACTAAACTAATGAATTTCTAATACTAATACCAATGATAATATAATGATAATAAGAACAATAATGAGAAATAATATTTAAAACAATCAGAAGAAATAGTCATAATAATGATACCAATAAGAACAATGAGTAATAATAATTATAATAATAATAATGAGTAAAAAAATAATGATAATATACACAACAATATTATTATTTTTATTGTGGATATTGTTACTCATTACTCATGTTTTTATTGGTGTTATTATTATGACTAATGATAGCAATGAGTAATAATATCATTAGATGATGATCAGAACAATGAGTAATAAAAACGATAAGTGAATCAATAATGAGTAATTATATTTATATATTCAGTGAACAATAATAATGAGTAATACTAATGACACTACAAATAATTATGATTCATAATAAAAGAAAACGAAGAGCAATGAGTACTAATAATGATAATAATAACAACAATGGCCAATGATAACAATAAAATGAACAACAATGAGTAATAATATTGATAATAATCATAGCAAATACTAATAATAATGACAACAATATTATAACTAATTGTATTCATTGTAATAGTAATGATAAAATCATAGTAATTACTGATAATAAGGACAGCAATCACAACAATGAGTAATAATAAAAGTAATGAGCTACGACTAATGCCAAAATAACGGTAATTGAGATGATAATATTATTAGGAATACGATAAACGCTAATGCTAAAATCAACTATAATAATACTAATAATAATGATAATAAAATATAGTTTACTTGGCAATAAAATGAGTGTATTGTCGCCGCAGTTCTGATTCAGAAATATTGTTCTTCTCCTGATATTTTCGTGCCGTTTTTATGAGCGCACTTCGCTTTATTTTTCCGTCCTTATTTATTTTTTATACACCCATATTCTTGCCGTAACTTGAGCTTTAGGCGAGCTCACGCCGCGTGCGTGTGCAGCGTCTGTGACTGTGGCTGATTTCCCTGTTAAGCTGGCTGTCGCTCTTCACTTGACGGAATGTGACTGCAGGAAGGAAGCGCCGCTGCGGGGCCAACTCTGCGCTGAGTCCCGTCAATTGAGTCGCGTTATGATTACCTTGGCGCAAGCAGTGCAATTGATTTGCTTCGTTTGCCTGGCACAAATCAATTTGACGGCGGCCGTAAACAGTTTATGGACGCGTCGTGTCCTGCTCAACAAGTGGCGGCCGCATTAAAGTGCCGCGCATTATTCGGGCTCGGAGACGCGCCCGCACACACACCCAAAGCCATTTCGAATTTAGCGCGCGTTTCAAATAATTCATTGAATGTTCCACTGAACTGAATGAAAGACCAAAGCCGAAGGCGCCGTATGAACCAAACGCATTAATAACAATTTATTTCCGTCATGCCAACAACAAGCAGCGAGCAACAAGCGGCAAGAGGCAAGTGGCAAGAGGCAAGTGGCAAGAGACTAGGCGCAGGCATAGAGGAAGCGACATTCCGCAGATTCGCGCCGCAAGGCGAAAGACAGAAGGCGAAAAGACAGCAAGGCAGACAGCGCACAGCGAAATTGGTTTGAGACTGAAGATAAGTGAGGCAAGTGGGCTGGAAACTGCCCGAAGATGGGCGAGTGGCAGGACGGCAAATGTGCGGGGTGTGGCCCACAGACAACAAATTGCAACAGCAGGCGCAAAAAGTACTCGCACACATAATCGTGCCCACTGTCATAATTTTGACATTGACGAATTGCCTTTAAAGAATATCACAGAAGCTAAAAAGCTGTCTTCCTCTAGCTGCCTCTCTCTCTGTGTGTGTGTGTTTCTGTGTGTGTCTGTGTATTTGTGTCTTCTGCAAATTTATAATGAAAGGCACTTAATAATAATTTAGTTCAAGCTAAAATGTAGCTGCCCAGCGGCATTTTCCCTATAAGCAACAACAAACTGCCTGAAGCCAAAGAAAAAAAGTTATTTAAAAATCAGCTGAAGCTACGAAAGATGCTGTAAGTAGAGCTATATAGATCGTTCTTATATAATATGTATATTTAAGTAAATATTGTGTAAATACTTATGCAAAGTTCACTTCAGCAGCTTAAAGCTTGAATTTCAATGAAATCTTGACGCTTTAAAGTGAACTCAAAGCCCAAAAAAAAAACAAGTAAGAGTGCTCTAATCGAGAAGGCTCGATTAAGAGATACCCTGAACCATGTGGGAGCTGTTACTAAAATCAGTTTGGGCTGCAATATAAGCATTACTATGGGAAATTGATTGTTGAATAACTTTTTTTCTGATTGGACTTTCTTAATGAAACTTTCAGTGTATAATTCGATAGTACATATATTTGTAACTGCCCTAGCTTAAGTCTCTAGTATTTGATATTTTGATATATTTTGGCTAAAATTTGCAAATTTTGGGGAAATGGGGGCCGGTATCCAAAATCGAAAAATTACAAAATGTGCGCATTTATTACAGTAACATACACCGTAAATCTAAAGTATCTGGCTTTTACGGTTACAGAGTTGCGTTTGAAAAACAAAGTAAGATTATCGATTGTTATCGATACGAAGGAAAATGGGATGACTGATCGAAAATTAAAAATAATCAAGTGGCTTAGGAGATCGCTGCGTTCATCCGGACGGACGGACGGACAGACGGACAGGGCTAAATCAACTTCTCTTGTCGTCCTGATCAAGAATATATATACTTTATGGGGTCTGTCACGCTTCCTTCTGCCTGTTACATAAATTTTCACAAAGCCATTATACCCTGAATTCCCATTTTCAATGGGTTCAGGGTATAAAATGTATTTTAGTTTTCTTCTCAAATATTTCATTCATCAAACAAATATTTACTACAACTTTTTATAGTCAGAGTAAAGTTTTAAATATTTTTAAAGCAGCCACTGACAGTCTCTTCATCTAAATACATTCTTTGCTCAACTTTAAGTTCAGTCAGATAATTTATAATATTTCCATTTCTAGCGACAGCAGTTTGAGCTGGAATAGTTCTTAAAGTGCTGTTGCCCGAGCACCGGCTCATGTAATTGTGGCTTGGGCGTGAAATGGGATACAACCTGTGAATTACATTCTATTTTCAATTAGCGGCGGCTGGCATTTCGAGAATCCTTTTTGGCTGTCAATGCCAACGACGCCAACGCGCGCGCCACGAGCAAATACTGCATGAAATCGAGCCACATGGAGCGGCGCGATCCCAGCAATGTAAGCATAATAAATAATTTAAAGCCATAATATAATTAGCAGTCGTTTGATGAAAGCCAACGCGCAGCAAACATGCGAATAAATAAGAAATAAAAAATAAATGATAAGAAATAACGACGACGACAATGATGATAATGAGCAGGCAAATTAGAGTCGTGCGTATGTGTAATTAATTTGCGCTCTAATTAAAAGTAAATAAATTGTTGTCAATAACAACGCGAAGCAGCGAAGAGCAATAATCATCATCGTTTAGGTTTTTTTTTAATTATTAGACATGCACAGCAGTTGCCCCCAAACCCCCCTTACCCTCCTCGCCCCACCCACTGCAATTCTTCTGTCGAGTTTGTTAATGAAAACTGAAAAGTGTAAGGGAAGCGCCGAAAATGTTCGAATGCATAATTAAAATCACTGCGCATTCCATAATTTAAATAATAATAATAAGCACAACAATGCCAGAAGATGGAGCTCAGATTATAATGTCAGCCGGGGCCACCCCGAATTTTAGACAACGGCCCGCTAGGCGTGGCACTAACAATCGTAGCCCATCAACAACAACAACAGAGAGAAAAAAAAAAGATGCTCCAGAGGCTTAATGGCCGTAAAATGCTTGGGTCTTACGGTGGGTCGGTGGTTCGGTGGGTCAGCCAAGGTTAGGCCTGGACGCACACGGCGGCGCTTTGGAGCGTAAAGAGCACACGGGTCCTGACCAGCAGCAGCAAGTCCTTGCGCTTATGATAATAACACAATTATGTACTTACATAATTAAAGTCGTAAAAGTGCACAAAACACAGACAAAAGAAAAGCGAGCGAAAAAACTAAGCACCAAAACTCACATCAGAACACACATTTATATATATGGATAAATATATATATATATCTCAATGTATATGCATAAACATTGACTCAGCATTTGTACGAGTGACTCGACTTTGATTCCACATAAATGTTGTTGAGCTTCCACACAATTTCAATGCTTAAATATGCAAGAGCATTTGGTAATCAAAAGAAAATTAAGTCCAGATACGAATGAGCTCCACTGCGACTCTCAAGACTCTCGAGCTTGCATATAAGAATTTTGTAAAATTAAAGGGCATTTAAAGTAGTGACTTTAGGCTAGGACTCTAGATCTAGACTTAAGAATTTCGATTGGTATTTTTGATCATTGTTGGAGTGAGATCTGATAGCAGTTGCCATAACTTGATAAGCCAGCATTAAATTGACTCGGGTTATTTAATTTAGATCATTTCTCTCTGAGGAGCCTTTATCTTTGTATATAGATGATTGAAGATGGCAGATTGATAATTAAAAATTAAAGGTTGAAGGTTGAATATGGATGGTTGTGGATTAAGGATTGATGAAATGGAGAATATTAAAAAATACAAATGGAAACTTGATGATTTATGATTTTTTTTAAAATTAGATCATTTCTCTCTGAGGAGCCTTTATCTTTGTATAAAGATGATTGAAGATTGATAATTAAAGTTTGAAGATGGAAGATTGTGGCTTAAGGATTGATAAAATGAAGAATATTAAAGAATACAAATGGAAACTTGATGATTTATGATTTAAGATTGATAAAATAAAGAATATTAAAGGATACAAATAGAAATTTGATGATTTATGATTTAAGCTTGAAGATTGAAGAATGAACATTGAAAATCGCTGATGGAAACTTAATTGCTAAAATGTTGTAGATAGGCTACAAGGCATTCGCTGAAGTTGCTGATCATGAAGAGGTTCATCAGAGGTTCGATGAGGTATTTCTGCCTGGAAGTATTAACTTACACTACTCTTATCAGCATAGGACACCCTTCACAGTCTCCCTTGATAAAAATATAGAAACTATCCCGTACTTGAAATATATATTTTTATATGACAAATTCCTGCCAATCTTTTTTTGTAAGCTTTTTTTAAGCAATTTTTAAAAAATATATCTTGCACTTATTCAGAGTCTAATCTTGTCTTTTTTTTAGGAAACATAAAACAGAGTACAATAGAAAATAAATTGTGGGACGATAGCTCGAAGGATACAGAAAATATTCAACATCAGCAGACAACAAATTTGAGGGCCAGCTGAACGGACCAAGCTAAGTGTATTTCACCTTTGAATACCTTTTACAAATAAATATAAATTTTAAATTTAATAAAAATATATAATTCCCATTTAAATACAATTCAAAGTTGAGAAATAACTAAACTCCGTCTTCATCAAATTTTTGCTTAAAATTGTAAACGTTTTGTTATGCATGTTTATGTTTTGTTTGTATTCCTCAGTCCGATTTCTATTTCTAGTTTGTGTATGAAAAGAATTTTAAATTCATAACAAAGGCTTTTGTTATTTTTTAAGCTGTCACATACCCTGTAAACAGTGCATTATGTTAAGGGTAAGTTCCTGGAATTGAGCTGTTTATTGTGCGGCTTAGGGATATGTGAACTACCAACACGCACCACAGCGCGTACTTCATCAATGCCTGATGCTCTGTCTTCCATATCATAGAAATATCAAAATAGAATACGCTGCGGGGCGAGTCTCAACAACATCGCATTATAAAATGCTAAGCAATGGGTATCTGCGTGCTGGGCTCCACTAGAGCGAAATCTTTGTTGTCGCTGTTTCTTTTTGCTGTTTGAATTGAAGTTAAGGGTATTAATATTTTATGCTTATGTGCATAACAACGAGCACCAATGCCAAACAATAACAGCACACGAGCCACAACAACAAGTGGCTCCCTTCCCTAATGCCAACATGGAGATGGCACAGAGCAGTTGGCCAATATCTGTGCCCCTGACAAGCAAGTCTCTCTCTCTCTCTCTCTGTGTGGGTGTGGGGATGACTGTATTACAATTGACGAGCTCACGCAGACCCCAACTTTGCAGAAGAAGTGTTTGTGCACTTGAAAATGCTTTGTATATATCGGTATCTTGGCTTTGTATCGCTATTCGTATTCCGACTGTCTTGTACTTGTCTACTTGTAGGCAGCCAGACGCTGCTTAAAATGCAGATGAGATTCGCTTCGGGGAAATGGAAATGGAAACGGAGCTGTAGCCGGGGTGGGGCAGGGAGAGGGAGCCCAAAGCCGTAGGCACTAGCTAAGTGAATGATTACGTGGGCCACACAGGTCGTGGTCGTGCTCTATACCATCAAATACCAAATTCATTTTGGCAGTTTAACATCGTTCAAATGCATATCTCAACTGCTAATGGACATTTATGGCATGCGCTTGTATTTGATGTACTTCTTAACCCTCTCTTTCGCTCTTCCTCCCTCTCTCTCTCTCCCTCTGGGATGCATATAAGTGCGGACAAGTTGGGTCTGCAAAAATTGCATTACAAATGCCCAATTCACATATCCTCGCTCCTGTATAACTCACTCAACAGCAATTGGGGCAGTCATAAAAGTTCATGATTTACCACAATAAGCCGCTTACGATACGGCCATAAGATGAGCAACAACAAAGGCATCCACTGGGAGCAACCACTTGAACAAGCAGCATTGCCATATAATATTGTCAGGACTTTGGTGAAGTATCCAGCAACAATATCAAGGTACTCGTCGCCCCAACTCCCCCACACACACTCACACATGCTCACATTACGAGTGCACATATATTAGAGTGAAATTTTAGCTGCCAAGTTAAGTAGAAAGCTTCCATCCATCGCAGCTGCCAGGCTTTTGGGATAATATGCGAGGGTCAAAACAAAGCTTGCAATGTTATCTATGACAATCTGAGAGGTAATTGGAGTTTGACTATTTATTTACATTTATGTCTGTGTTTATGTGTATGTTAAGTGCGGAGCTATAATATGATCATATGAGATTTAAGAACGTTCCTCGTTGCATTAGCGTTGATCACAGACATAATTTGAAGTCCAATTTGAATGAAATTACATTTTTTTTATTTATGATTGTAAGTAAATGTTCAAGCGATATAAAGCACAACAAAATTATTTAATTAATTATAAAATTATTTAAGCAATTCTGCATCATGAAATATTTTTTTAATATATATTTTTTTTATATTAAAAATAGTTTAAGTATTGAAATCCATTCTTTAAGCCAATAAAAATATAATACCTAATGGAAATATTTATAAAAAACATATAAAATAAAAACTCTTAGTGAAGCATTTTTTCTTGAGCATAACAGCTTAGCTTTAGTATATAAAAAAATGTATTTTATTTAATTTTGAGTTTGCTCTAATAAAAAAAATGAGTTCTCAAAGTCTTAAAAACCTTAGTAACTGCTCCTTCACTTTACTCTGGGATTACTCTGGTGGCAACCCATGTGAGGTGGAGTGCTTTGCCGTTTGCTAAATTTTTATATTGTTATTTTACAATATGTAAAACATTTATCCGAAATTTGGTAATGCGTAAGGCAGTCCATGGCACACAGAGGAAATGGCAGAGGATATGAATGTTGCCGAGGCAACAAACGACAAAATGCGTTACCTGTGTGCATATGAAAATTGTCAAGCGGCGAGCGAGGGCGGGGGCAGCAGCTCAGCTCCTGAGTTATTGCAGCCTTTGAGGTGCTGAGGTTGTTTTTCATCTTATTAGAGCAGCTGACGCGGGCGCTCCAGCGCGGGCAATAAAAATTGATTGCCCCAGGAATCGCGATTGCGAGGCGCATAAAATCAGCGAAGGTTCGTTGGCCATTTCCACGCAATTCGCACAACAGCTGTGTGCCATTAAACTCGCACTAAATCGCCCCACGCTCACGCAGCATGCAACCAGCCCACACACACCCACACACACAGGGGGAGAGGGAAGCAAACAGTCGAGTGAGCTGCGAATCGCTTTTTTATGTAGTTGCATGTGCAACAAATCTAGAAGCATTTCAGCGCTAGCAACCGGCAGTCGCAGCGGGTTGCTAGCAGTGCTCGCTCCTCCATTAATAACAAGCAAAACACACAAAGAAAATCACTGACATGTGCCCTTATAAGTATGCTACATATTTTAGGTTCCCCTCAGAGGCATTTGCCCGCCGCGGCGAGTCCTCTGCAATTGCAGTGAAGCCAACTGTGAGCCGGGTTAAGTCCCAAGCAGCAGCTCACACATTCGATTAGCTATCAGTTGCCCCGACTCGGCGTGTCAATAATCAGATGCTCGCCTGAGTGTACTCAAATGTCAAACTGCTATCTGCAGGAGCTCTCATCGCTTTCAAGTTGAAATTACCCAACTTCTACTCATACGACGTTCAATTAGATTTGCTGAACTTTCCATACACTCTCCCGAAACATATGCATAGCAATATAATAACCGTGCCGCCTGGCGGGTACTGCGCCATTCATAAATGCAATCAGCGTGTGGCCCGTGGCCCGTGGCTCCACGCCATTTGCATGTGCAGGTCGGCGAATGGGAAATTTAATAAGGCTCAAGCCCACGTGCCCACGCGCGCGCCCCTAACAAAGTTACACTCGTAATAATAACAATAATGATGCTGCTGATGATAAGAAATAGGCGAACCTACGCAGCTGAACATGCCACCCGCCTGCGGAGCGCCTCGCTTCGATTTCCGGTCCGTGCGTAACAATCTCAAATTGTCGTATTAATGCGCAAAAATAATATTTGATTTGCGCAGAATAATATGCCAGACAAACTAGATATAAAGCGCGTCGGGAATTAACGAAAGAGGATATTGAATAAAAAACACAATTTATATCAATATTATTTATTTACTTAGTGCAACGTCAAAATAGAACAAATATTTATCCGTGGACTTATGCGCTGAAGCCATTGAAAATGGGAAGTCAGGGTAAATTGGCTTTGTTAAGATGCATGTAACAGGCAGAAGCAGGCGTGACAGATACCATAAAGTATACTCTTAATCAGGGGGACGTGGTAAGTCGATCTGATCATGTGTGTCCATCCGTTCATCCGTAAATGTGTCCGTCAGTCCATTTGTCCGTTTATCCGTCCATCTGTCCGTACGCCCGTCCGTCCCTCTGCCCATCCCTCTGTTCGTCAGTCCTTCCGTCTGTCCGTCCTTTTGTTCATCCTTCTGTCCGTCCGTCTGTCCATCCGTCCGTCTATCCATCCGCCCATATGTCCGTATGAATGAATACGTTGATCGCATAATCTATAGAAGCTATAGACTTGAATGTTCGTAGGATCGCCTATAACACGCACAGATCCAGTTTATTTCAAATAATCCATGTCCATGTCCAAATCCAAGTCTCGTAATGTTGGTTTTTCTTTCGACAAACCCGGAGTATATTCAAAAACGAAGCTTCGACAGTGCTCAGAGTATCTGCTAGTCGAACATGCCCGACTCATTCTTTCTGACTTGTTTTTCTGCAGCAATTATGTGATTTAAAATAGAGTAAATGCGTTTTTTTCTTGCTGTTCCGCATGGCTAAACTGCTTGTCACAGCTTTAGCAGACAGTTGAGTCAACTGACACTTGACATGAGTATAAATTTATAATGCTGGCGTCTAAAAAAACTTGCATATGTGACAGTTGGCCATGAATTGCCAACGGCCTGCCTCGACTGTGGCCAGGGCCTACTCAGCTCTGTGATTGTGAGATTTGGGAGAAGAAGAAAGGCGAGTCGCAGTAGACGGGGGAAATATTTGTCGGAACTGGTGCTTATTCGACTCAGTTGAGAGCTTCAAATCGTGCCACACGTCATTGAATTTTTTTTAGTTTTGGACTTACTCGTTTGTTGATCAGTAACACTCACAGCAAATTCGGTCGTTTTTCTGTGCTAAATTCATCATTGGCCTTCAACTTCCGGTAACAATCTTGCAGCGAACTGTGGCCTTGTTGGCAGAAGCGCGGCTACATCAGCTATTTGACATGTCAAACTCGTTTCACTTTAACTTGACTGGAATGCAAAAGAAGTTGGCACTGAAGTCACTGCATTTGCCGTTGAAGGAATCGTCGCAGCTCTACTCCATTTTCAAAAGCCCCAGCGGCAGCGGGCTACGCGGTCTGCCAGCCTATCCGTTGGGGTCCGGCGATAAGCATAAGCGGATTACAGCCAGCACTTATCCGGACTTTCTATCCCTGCCCGGCAAGCGCAGGTCGACCTTGCGCGGCCCGCCCAAGTCCGACGCACAATGCCTGAAGTCATGTCTGAAGCAGCCCAATGGACCGAAGCATCGCAAGGTCGTTCGATTCAGCTCTGACGCTTAGCGCTGCACCCTCCAGGAGTGGAACGGAAACGAATGTCTGGAGGTGCTGGCTGAGGCGCAACCAGATTAGCTAATTGCAAACACAATTTTAAACCAAAATTTGTAAATATTTCAAAAAACTTTCTTTCACATTTTAATTACAAGAAAATAAGGCGATCGAAGGCGATGTTGTCTCTGGATCTTGAGGGGATCTTGGGTGAATGGCGGAGGTTTCACTCTCGCCCCCTTCCGTTGTCAGTCCCTTTTCAATTCAGTATACAGTCCTCCTCGTCCTGCTGCGATAACTTTTGTTGTTTCTCGCACTTTCAGGGCTCGTGGCCTGTAGCATAATTTCGCTTGCCAGGCGCATATCCGGCTAAGTTCAATGGTTAATAATGAGGAGCGAGGGGAGGGGGGAGGGGTGCTGCGCCACGCCAGCGCCCGCAGCGTGGGTGCTGGCCCGAGGATTAGGAAGCGCTTCGTGCCAAAGTCAATGCGGACAAGCGGATATTCATAACAAGACCTCGCTAGCAACGGCAGCGTGGTAAACAAATAAATAAACTCTAGCCGCGCTGCTCTGTCTCTGGCTCTGGCTCTGGCAGGGTGTGGCCAAGGACTGTGACAGGACGCGCCAGGACGTGCACGTTCCGACATTATCGAGCGCCGTTTGCGCTCCGTTCGCCGAAAATGAAGCGAAACTCAGCGCTAAGCCAGTTAGCAGACTCGCATAACTTGTAATTAATTGACAGGCTGCGGTCGAAATTCCCTGACAGTTTTATGGCACTGAATTATAAAAAAAGGGGAGAAAAACTGGGGGAAAAAGTTAAATATATTTATGTATATTGTGCATGGGCAAAGCGCCACGCCACACACAATATCGCCCTTATGACAGATTGGACTTGATGTAGGTAAAAGGCTTGAAGTCGCCTCAGCCTTCGACTCAGCCTCCGACTCAGCCTTCGCCTTTTCTCTTCTTCGACCAGGCAAATTTGTTGCGGCGTTGACATTTTCATTGCACAACATGGGGCGGCCACCACGCCTCGCACTGGGACCAATAAAAAACAATAAAAACATTTTCAATTTGAGTGTTTTCTTTCCTTTTCTGCTTTTTGTCAAACTTTCCTGACAAAGTTGGCCGAAAGTTGGCCAAGCGTTGAAATCGCTGGGTACTTCACATCGCCGAGCCCCAACCTCGGCCCCAACCGAAACGCATTCCCGCTGCCCGACTTATGACCAAATGACAAAATGCTAACAATTAGGTCCGAACTTAAAAATCGATAAACGATTCATGTGGCGGGGATGGGGAGAATTAGGATCTATCGCTTCGAGTTTGCGGAACTCCATTTTTGGATGTATGTAACAGGCAGAAGGAGGCGTGGCAGACCCCATAAAGTATATATATTCTTGATCAGGACGACAAGAGAAATCGATTTGGCCCTGTCTGACTGTCCGTCCGTACGTCCGTACGTCCGTACGTCCGTCCGTCCGTCTGTCCGTATGTTTGAACGCGCCGATTTCAGCCCGTATAAGAGCTAGAGACTTGAAATTTTTGTGTAGGTCCGTGTATAGCACGCAGATCGAGTTTATTTTAAAAAATCGATAACTATCCCCAATTAATTGTTGTCGATTAAAAACAAAATCGAAATTCAGTTCAAAAATTCTATCTCGCCCATCTTTTAAGCTAGAGACACCAAATTTTATATTTAGCTTTATATGTATTTTATGCAATTTTGAATTTTAGTATTTTTTGGATACCGGCCCCAAATTCCCCCAAATTCTATGAAAAACACAGATTCGATGGGGCTCAGGGTATCCCCTAGTCGGTCACGCCCGGCTAGAGTTTTCTTACTTGTTTATTCATAGTATTTCGCATAATAAAGTAAACAGTTCGCCTTTGATTGATTATATCGGGGCCTAACTAAACAATCGGCGAGGTGGCTCAGCTTAAACTACAAAATATCATCTTTAACACATTTAAGTTCGTATCAAAGTGATTCCGGAATATCATTGTTAATCACAGAGAGCACACAAAGGAATGCCAAAGATTTCCGAAGCATCATTGAATCGCTTGCCACATGACGAATCAAAGTTCACATTGTCTGTGTGCCCAACTGCGAGAGAGTGTGTGTGTGTGTGCCCGTGTGTGTGTTAGTGTGTGTGTGCGCGCATGTCAAAGCAATTTGTTGAACCCAAATAGAAATACCAAGCCAAATGGCACGTCAGCTCTACCCTCTTCAGCAGCAATTCGGCCATAACGTATACGTAAAATATTCATAAATTGCACATGAGGCGAACCCCAATGAGATAATAAGCCCTCTTGCCGTGGCGGCTCTGGGGGAGGGGGTGACGAACCGGGCAAATCCAGATGCTATCTGCGTGTCCTCATGTTCGGCGTGTGTCTTTTTTTTTCTGTCTTTCTTGTTTCTTATGTCTGGGCTCTATCAAATTAGGCACACACGCACACACATCTTAATGATATTATTGACGACTGATTAAGTTTGACTCACACTCAAACACTAGCACACACACAGCTAGTTTCGCGTTATGGTAATCGACTTTTAGGCGTAAATATTATAAATCGACGCAATTATCATCAGCTCAGCAATAATCAACGAGCTGATGATTGTGTTCGCAATCGGCTCGTTCGCCGCGCCACTTGTTGCCATCGTCCTGTCAGCTTTATGGGCCCCAGACATTCACTGAACTGCCATATAAATTATACAAATTGTCGCCAGAAATGTGGCGGTGCGCGTCCAAGGCTTGGGCATACTCATAAATACCGCATATAATTGCCGCTCCAAGTCGTAACTGGCCCAATAATGATATATGCGCGCGAGCAGAGGCATTAGCCATGTCCCCCGGCTGGACTACTTAAGCTAAGGGTTTTCGGCCCCGTATGGCCGGCTACCTGCCCGGCCCCAAGTGGCGGCACTTCAGCCACTTTGCCAAGTGGCAAGTGGCCACTGGGAATCCCAATTCACAATTGGTTTGTCCTGTGCCACTTCATTAGCTCGCCTCGGCCGAATGAATATAAATGATAATCTTCTTGCGCTCTCTTATTTAGACTCATAAATTCATTTACAATATTAACAGCGCCAAATGTGTCTGCTCAATATTGCAAATATATATATAAAACAGTATTTATATGTATATATATATATATATCCATTTCCATTACTTTAATGGAAACTTTTCTGCTTTACAAAGTTTTGTAGCCTGCAGTTATGCGTATATATAACTTAAACAACATTTTTACTAAGGCTCACAGACTCGCTCTAGCTCCCTCACCCACACTGTCTTTCTCCCTCTGTTTTTGTATAATATCTGGCATAAATGATTTTCAATATTTACATAACTGACATCCAAAACTCACAATAATATACATAATATCTACATTAAATAAAAAAATAAATAGTAAAAAAACGTCAGAAATCAAGCTACACTAGAAGATACCCTACATTTTAAAGAAGTGTCATTACTATTTAAATAATAAATTTAAGTATTATTAATATTAAAATAATACATGAATTAAGAATTTTTTTTAATATACATGATTTAATTAAATTTAACTATTATTTTAAAACTGAAATTAAATTTATTAATATTTAAAAAATACATTAAAATATTATTAATATTATTTAAATAATTTATTTAACCACTATTATTATTTAAATAATAATTGTAAATATTTGTTTTGCTTAAATAATTAATCTAAATATAATTAAATATTTAATTAAAATTTTATTATTAATAATATTATTTAAATAATTTATTTAACCACTATTTTTATTTAAATAATAATTGTAAATATTTGTTTTGTTTAAATAATTAATCTAAATATAATTAAATAATTAATTAACATTTTATTATTATAAACATATAAATAAATAATGTAAATACTATAATAAAATACAAAACATTATAACAAAAATCAAAAATATTTGTCTTTGTTGCTCTGCTCGATGCAACCTCTTACAGGTAGTCCCAGGGTGAATAGAAATGCAGCGGGCGGCGCTGAGTTTGATAGTAATCGATGCCAAGCAACTAAAGAGCTTCCTCTAAACGTATGCAGAAGCAGAGAGAGAGAGAAAGAGAGCGCGAGGTAGAGAAAGAAAGAGAGAGCAAGAGCGAGAGACATGTCAGGGAGAAAAACATGAACACGTCGAGTATATCAAAAAATTGCAACACTTTATGGGCCATAAATATTTATGTGTGTTGTTGTCGTTGTCGTGGGCGCACTTTAAAGCCCCATGTTGCAAATATTTTGGCAGCGAAATAGAAGCGCAGTTGACAAGCCATGTTAACGAGTTTCAAATTGGCCCACACACCATCAAGCGTGCTGCCAGGCAGACACAGCCGACACAGCCATGGCCATAGAAGGCAGCCGCAGCCGCAGCTACAGCCACAGCCACTGCCACAGCCACGGCGACAGCCATAGCCACAGTCACAGCGCCAGCCCCTAAGCCCCACATTGTTTGGGCGCCTTGCCATGAACCGTTGCAGTTGCCATTTGCCAGTTTCTAGTTGCTAATCAGACCATTGGGGTTTTACCAGACAATGGCAATGTGAATGCAAACGAACCGGCAGCTCGTTGTATAACAACGGACACACACACCCACACACACACACACACACGCCCACATGCGAACCAGCCATTGTGAGGCAACCAGCACTGAACCACTTCACGAACCGAACCTAATGAGATAACCTGCTTATTCCAGCCAAGAGACACATATTTTTTGCGCCCTTCGCTCAAACTGGGAAACTACAAACCATTATTAGCTTGAGCTTGTTGCATTGCATACATAAGATATTTAAATATATGCAAATACATATATAAATATATGTATACAGCTATGCTCGTAATAGTGCGATAATGGTATACAAAATATTTTTTATAAATAAATACATTAATAAATAAATTTTAAAACAAATATAAATGTTTAGCATATTTCTCATAAAGATCAATTTTTTGCTACAAAGCTAGGTTGAGCTCTTGAAAAAAAAATGAATTTAGTTGTTCATAAAAATAATAGTGCGGCCGAGGCTTAAATATTTAACAGCAAAATTTAGTTATACATTTTTTATATTTGTACAATTAAACTTCCATTTTTTTATAAATAAATATTTGTATAAAAAATATTTTAAAACAAATATAAATTTTTAACATATTTCGTATAAAGATCATTTTTTACTACAAAGTTAGGAACATGTTCACTTTAGTTCTTGAGAAAGAAAAATGAATTTAGTTGTTCATAAAAATAGTAGTGCAGTAAAATTTAGTGATATACACATTGATTTAAAAAAAAAAAGTATTTTAAAACAAATATTAAGCTTCGCATATTTCTCATTAATTTAGAACCTTTTTTGATACAACATACACCAACAAACAACCTACTCCTCACCCCTTGAAAAATGAGCAAAATTTGGTTGTTCATAAAAATAGTAGTGCATCCTAGCATCAAATATTGGACAGCAAAATGTAGTGATATATACATTATTTTGATAACATTTTAAAACAAATATTAAGCTTATTAGCATATTTCCTATTAATTTAAACCCTTTTTAGATACAACCCCAACCCTTGGGAAGGAAAAATGAATTTAGTTATTCACAAAAATAGTAGTTAAACCTAGCACTAAATATTGGACAGCAAAATTTAGTGATATATATATTATTTTGATAACATTTTAAAACAAATATTAAGCTTATTAGCATATTTCCTATTAACTTAAACCCTTTTTAGATACAACCCCAACCCTTGGGAGAGAAAAATGAATTTAGCTGTTCACAAAAATAGTATTGCAACCTAGCACTATATATTACACAGCAAAATTTAGTAATATACAGATTGTTTTGAAAACATTTTAAAACAAACATTAAGCTTAGCATATTTCCTATTAATTTAGAACCTTTTTTTCAGACAACCCCAGCCCCCGAAAAAGAAAATTGAGCAAATTTTCGTTGTTCACAAAAATAGTAGTGTCTACAAAACAAAAAGGTTTCGAGCGCAAAAATCGAAAAGGTCATGTTTGATTATTATTGGGAAATGTTTAAACAATAAATACTGTTTACATTCGATTTGGTTTTCCAATAAAGGTTGCGAAATTCCGGCGAAAAATGGATTGTTTTGACGCAGCAGCAACATCGACTGAATGCGACTCAAATTTGCCTTTCATAATGCCAACGCAAAATTCCGTGAAGCACATTGAAAGCGGGACTCATGGCGCATTGTCTATGGCTCTGGCACGCCAAGTAGCTTAATGCTTTAACGGTCTGTTGCATTCGCTTTGATCTAGGCGCAGGTACAAAGCGCACACCCACCCACACCCACGCACACACACACACGTGTGACAAAGCGTAATTTTTAATAAAGTGAAATGTTAAGCCCGTTCGGGCTGAATACTCACCCCAAGCTCCACGTACATCGTATAGATGGGATAGGGCAGCGCAATCACCATCCCAGTCAGCCAGGTGGCGCAGCAGCAGACGAAGCCGGGTATGCGGCCCTTGAGCGGATCATTCAGCCAGCGCATGCGATCCCAGGCAATAAGAATATGCGATATCATGGCCACATGTATGGGTATGTCCTGCAAGTCCAAGAAAGCAAATACGGTGACAAATATGTATATATATGCGTATATGTTTAGGTGGCTTAGGTGGGGGCTGTTGCCCCCCAGCTTTACTTTTACTTAGGCTCAGGCAATGGCAAGATTTTTCGGCCATGTGCGGTGATTGAAACAAATTTGTTTGCCTCCGATTGTTGTTGCAGCAGTGAGGCACGTTGGGCCCAACGCTTCGCTGAGCACTCACAAACAGGCACATATGTATTCATTCATGTATGTGTCCTGCCTGGCAACCTGCAGACATTTGCCCATCTTGTTATGCTCCAATGCGAAATCCCCAAGATTTGCCCGGCTATCCATTTCGGCTAGGCCTTTGCTTTGTTTATTTATGTGCTTGAGCTCAGATTGGATTTTGTGACAACACCTCACACTCACAAACACACGAGGGTGTGTACATCACACATTTAACAGATTGTCTAGCATTTGGCAATGGTCAATCTATTCGCACAGCGCAATAGAAAGCCAAATAAAGCATGCATCAGTTGGCCCAAAGCACTCTTATTACACTTGCAGTCACATCATTTTACACCAACTTAACAGCCTTGTTAACGGCTTTGTCTAGACTGCTGCCGATGCTGGCCACTGGATAATTTAACCTATTAAAGGCTGTCCTTAACAGAGCATTGCTCAGTCGGTTCCTAAGATATGTAGTAGTACGTAAATCTATATATCTTTATATCTAACAAGTAAGAAAACTCGAGTCGGGCGAGACAGACTAGGGGATACCCTGAGCCCTGTCGAATCTGTGTTTTAATATTCCCCATAGCTTCTATTTAGCGTAAAAAAAAAAATAAAAAATTTTTAAGTTTGCACTTTAAGAACCAAATAGCACTTCTGTCAAAAAATTAAAAAACTGACATATATACGAACCTACAATAAAATTTCAAGTCTCTAGCTCTTATATGTTCTGAGATCGACGCGTTCTAACATAGAGACAGACGAACGGACGAACAGACGGACAGACGCACAGACTGACGGACGGACGGACGGACAGACGGACGGACGGACAGACGGACGGACAGACGTACGGACAGACGGGCGGACAGACGTACGGACAGACGGACAATTCTAAGAATATATATATGTACCTTCTGCCTGGTACATACATTTTCACAAAACCATATACCCAGATTTCCCATTTTCAATGGGCTCTGAGTATAAAAAGCTATTTATATAGGCTAATGGCACAATATATTACTGTAGCTCTAAGACTGTGACCTGCCTTAGGATTTGATTTCAGCTGAAAGCTTTCTGGCAGCAGTCTTGACTTGAGGCATGTACAAAATATTTTCTATTTATCTTCCCACTCAGTCGGAGCAACAGAGCGAAAGCATTTCCGAGCTGGCTGCATTCGATTTACATTCTGTGATGGCTCAGTGAGTTCCGAAACATTGAAATTAAACGGAATAATTGTCGCAAATGGAATGCGCATTTATCTCGATTTGACTTGGCGTAAGGAAATTTAAAGGCTCATCGAAGTAAATTGCAATGTTTGCGGATTGTCTGCGGCGCCAATGGCATTAATCAATTTCGATGGGCTCAAGGGCACGATGCAAGCACACAAATCCATCGGCCCCGCACTCTTTGCTTGGGTGTGTGTGCGTGTAAATGCCACAAATATCCGTTTACATGTGTGTGAGTAAGGGGTTGGGGGTGGGTGTGCGTGTGAGTGTTTGTGCGCTATTTGTCGCCCATTGTGATAGCAATCAAATCGAATCATATCCGTTGCTTGACATTTTGTCCAACTTTTGTCCCAGCTGCTATTGCTGCTGCTGCTGATGCTGCTGCTGTAAGGTGTCTGTAATTCAATCTCAAGGAAAGCAGCTCGCCTCTAAATGATGTTTGCCCAAATAAAGTAAATGATTTGATGTTGTGCAATTGGGAATGTCTCTGAATGGGAGTCTCTATATGGGAGACTCTATATGGGAGTCTCTATATAGTAGCTAATATCAGTCGATAAACTCGAGCATTGCAAGTGGTATGGTCTAATTCTTAATAAAGTCGAGCAATCAGTGATGCAATTTTTTTCTACGCCAAAAAAGCTAGATCGACGATAAAAAGGCTAAAAAAGACTAGATCCCCGGGAAAAAAAGTTGAAAAAAAGGCTGATTGTTTTAAATTAATGTTTTTTCTTATCAATAAAGACATATAGCTGTGTGCGCAAAAAAGCAGTGCCATTGAGCTTTGACTTCAAAGTTGATAAATCATATTACAAAGACTTTAATTTCAAAGTTAAGAGATCATTTTAAAAAGAGTTTATATTTATATATAAAAAAATTAATACCATTTTGGGTTAAAAAAAAATCCTCCATTTTCAGAAATGATCCATTTACTGAAAAAAATTAAATGTTGTACTGATTACAGTGATTACATCATGTAATTCAATTCTAAATTATTCTTTTTGAGGGATATTTTTCGATAGATGTAAATATCGATACTTGAAGAGTATAATAACATTTCAAGCGTTGAAAACAGCTCAAAAAAATTGAGAAAAGGTAAATTTTAAAAATGTTTGAATTTGCTTAAAAGACTAGAATACCCGCTGCCCGCTGTTTTCAAATGTATCCCGCAATAGCATCTTCAAAACAGCCAAATTTGATGCGAAAAAAGCTAAAGTGACATCAGTGCGAGCAATGCTAAAGCATTCGTTCGATTGTAGGTAAAAGCTTCGACGATAACTTGACTTAGTAAATGTTTTTCTGCGCTCGGACAGAAATTACTCGACTATCAGATCTGCGATAAAATGCTCTAATTATTTACTACAGCAATGTCTCATACAAGACAAATTACACATTCACTCATAGACTTAAAAGAAGAAATTAAATTCAGGTCATGTTAAAAAAACAAAGCTTGAGCTCTTATCGAACTGAAAGACTCGACTATATATTGACTCAGCAAAGGTTTCTCCGAACTCTGCTCGACTGGCAGATATACGTTGCTTCATCTGCATGCATGACACAAGATTCCTTCCACAAATTCAATAGTGAACTAGACTTTATGGACATGGACATTATATACACTTGCCACAGGCAGACAAAATGAAATGACAACAATAAAAATAAATATCAAAAAAAAAGATAAAGCAAAATTAATCGATTTATCGAAGCTTCTTCTGTGCGCTGCAACATTTATTTTCGTCACACGCTGAGCTGAGCACATTAAATAAAAGTGAGACAATAAATTGAATAAGAGTAAATTTTATTTTGTGTGGAGACACACACACACACCTGAACACACACACTCACACCGTATTGATGTACCTGCTGCAGCTGTGAGATGTGTCAATCATTGTGGCTTTGACAATAAGATGCGGCAGGCATACGCTATTATGTGGGCGTCGCCACGCCCTCACGTGGCGCGTGGAGCTGCGCGTGGCGGAGTGGCAAATCGCTGGGGCTAGAGGTGACGTTACGGTCTTTTGATTTGCGGGCGCGCCCTTATCGGAACAACATGCCAATTAGGCTCAGCTGGCAGCCCTTTGGCAGCGTCGTGCGAGCGTGTAAGTGGAATACAATCGAATTGAATGAATGCCTATTTTTAGTAGCATCCTGTAAAATATACTCTCATCTCGTTGCCCAAAAATAAGGTGCCTTCCGGGCGAGGAGCAAGCCACTCGTACAGTTGCCTCGCTACGCACTTCATGGCAATTTGGAGAGTGCCTAATTAGTACCGAGAAATTGTTGACTCGAGTGGGCAAACGCATGCGTTATGACTGCTCAAATAATGCGGCACTTGGGGTCGCCTCAAAAGCCAATTAAATGTCCTCTGCAACCCGAACAGCAAATATCTTTAATTTCAAATTAAATATTTGCCCGAGCTCACAAGAATTTGCCGAGTCTCTGTGCGCTCCGAAGTGCATTTGTCTGTGGCTTACGCCGTCCGTGTTGACTCGCAAATGCAAAAAATGTTTTAATTTAATGGAAATTATAATCTCTGGCAGCAAGACGGCACGTTAATGGCCGCATATTTATGTGCATAATCTGACAATCACCAGATGATGTATGTCATGTATGTGTGTGTGTGAGTATAGCAAGAGTGAACTCGGCTGCATATCGATAAGCTTGCCAGTGCTGGCTAATGATAGCATTAATTGGAGCTTAAAGTGTGTGCCTTTGCTAGGTACTATGATGTATATAATACATATATTTATATAAATATGAAATATATTTTTAAAATTAATTTTTTTGCCCTTAATAGGGTGACCGCATGGGCCTCAGGCCATTCCGGGACGGTCGACGACTACCCCTCCCCCCTCCAAATTTTATCGAAACAGTAGAAACCGGAACAATTTCGTGTCAGGTCGGGACACCTGGACATGACCTCTTAATGCGGGACATCTCCCGGAATTCCAGGACGGATAGCAACCCTAGCCATTAACCAACATCGACAATGCGGCAATCTTATTGCTATGCAGTCGAGCTTACTTTTGTGTAGCATGAGGGATGGGGTCACAGCGTCAGCCAATCATGGCTTAGCTTGATCATGGCCTACGGCCGATAGCTACCAATTGGCTGACGTGTTGCCCTCATCCCTCAGAGCCTGTCGTCTTCATTCCATTTGATAGAAAGTACTAAGATATAGGGTATATGGATCTCTTAAGAGAATGACCTGAAACATATCAGACCTGGCTAATGTGGAACTGTTAGCACGTTATGAAACCCGCATTATTAAGAAACCACCTGAAACCACAATTATTAATATTATTTCAGAAAATGAAAGATTTCAGAGAAAACTGATCTAAAGTTAATAAAGTAACGGAGTTACTTGAAGAAGGTTTCGAAGCTACACCATAAATGATCTACAAATAAATGAAATATGTGCCGAACAATCTCAAAAAAATAAACAAAAATTATGTGTGGCAAGTGCACTCTTTTATGCAGTTGGATAAATACCAATATATTTTTGGTATTGAAATTTTTGGTATGATATATATAATATATGTATAATATATATAATAATATAATTTTTGTTTATTTTTAATCGAGAAAAAAGGACTTAAAACAGTGTAAATATAACTAGTTGAATTAAGCTGTGGAATTGTTTTAGATTTATACTTTTTACTTTTTTTTTATTATTATAAAATATTTTAATAATATTTAAAAAAATGTTTTCTTATAAGTTAAGTCGTTGCATTAGCAACTTGCACTTAAATTACTATAAAATCTCTTTTAGTTTAGATTTGATCAACGTCCAAATATTGTTTCTTTTTGAAATAAGCTGTGAAGTAGTGTAATTTAACTCGAACCCCGGACATTGTAGCTTAAGTATTTTTCGCATGGGCCAACCGCTGTGCTGACACAGCCACAGCGCTTCAATCAGCAGCTCTAACCTAATCCCTCGTCCATGTTGCTGGAGCAGTATTATGCCTTACACTAAGTCAACTTTGTAGTTTAAGTTGCATTTTTCAATAGTTTATGCTCAGCCCCTCGGCTTCAGTTCCATTCGATTAGCAACAAATAAGGCTCGCCTCATACCATACACTGCCCCAGCATTTGCCATCTAATTATGGTATTTTATTGCCGTGCCACAAGGCCAAGCATTCTGAGACAAAGCAGTCGCAGCTCAACCCACACTCACAACTTAACTTAATTACCCACGCGGGAGCAGCTCAGGGCAGCGCCTCGTCACTGGACCAAAACTTCCCAATTTATTTCTTTGCATTTAATTCAGCTTCTTTATAAGTTGCGAGCTCAAACAAAGATTTAAATGAGAAACTATTTTAAGACTCTGGCCGCAAAGTGAAAATGAAATTAATAGAAGCTGCACAGATGGCGAGAATCGCAATAATCATTTGAATTCATTGTTTGCTCTGGGTTCATATTTTAGTGTCTTATTGGCTCTTATCTATTTCTCTCTTTCTCGGACCGTGCTCGCCTTTGTTTTCAGCCCCACGCCCCACGCCCAGCCCCCAGCCTCTGGGCTGCGCTTGCCATTGTGCGGAGGCCAGGCCAGAACCGATAAAGCAGACTGCGTTAAGTTTATTAACTTGTCATAGTGCCACGAGGTTTATCGGCTCATCTGGCCCGCTGGCAGCTTTGCAGCTCAGCCCAGCCCGGGCCAGGCCAAGAGGAGGGCGAGAGGGCTGGAAAGTTGGACTTGGGAGCCACAATAGATAACAATGCTCATGAGTAAGTTTAATTAAAATTTGCTGGAACCAAGGAGCCAAGGAGCTGGCCGGCTCTGCAGCTGTTCAGCTGGAGCCATAAGTTAGCACTCACCTGCAGCATGGGCAAGAAGAAGCAGAGGAACTGGCCAAATATCCAGTTCTGGAGCAGCATCACCATCAGCGAAACGGGCAGGACGAGGGCGCACTGCACGAAATGGCAGAAAGCCAAATTGATGATGAACGCATGCGTGACGTCCTTGTAGAGCCGATTGTACATGATGTACACAATGATGGCGATGTTCAGCAGGACGCCCAGCAGGGCGAGCGTCGCGTACTGGATGAGGAAGAGCCAATAGACCGACTTGATGCTCGCCTTCAGTATCGGCCCATTGACGCGCTCCATGTCCTCCGTGTCGTTGATATGGCCGGCCAGCAAGTGCGCTATCACCATAAAATACTTGTCCGGCACATCCTTCCACTGGCTGGCGCTGGCCGCCATCTGATAGTCCTCGTCGTCGGCCGCCTGGCCGTGGGGCGTGCCCACATGATGCTCAGCGGGCGGCATGCCTACCACCTGCAATTGAAAAGAGAGACAAAAAGGCGTCTATGAATAGTCTGCTCAGTCCGCTCACCCTAACTGCCCCACAGGACAATAGTTGGGCAGGCAAAAAAAAGGGAAGAGAAAGAGGAGAGAATAGGAACTTGCAGTTGTTTATTGAGTGTGAAGGGGGGATAAATAGAGCATAGTTCGTTGCATCACACCTGGCCGGGCGCACCCGACCAGACAATCGAGTGAATGCAGCTTAAAGGCTTTGCTCGGGTCGAACAAGAGAAAATTAAATCTAATCCCGCAATTTGATAAGGACACAGGACTCGACAGGAGCGGACAGAGGGCAGACAAGCTTAAATCGGATTCAATTTCAACCTTCAGTCGATCCTCTAATTAAACTCGTTGCCTAAGCAACCAAGGCGTGATACGTAATTTTCATTTGAGTGATTTTAATCCTAATTAATATTCTCTTCCATACAACAATATAGATACGACAATAATATATGTATAAAATATTAAGTAGAGATTATATATATAAATACTACAACTCAGATTATTTGCTTAGAACAGCAGACTAAGCACGGCATATTAGGCAATTAATGAATGCGCATTGACTATTTATTAGTGTCAACTTATAAATAAAGTTACGGCTTATGAAATTTAAAATTATTATCAGAGAAAGTGAAGAAGAATGTGAGATGGGGAGAGAATGACTTGCGCTCCTCAATGTATTTCCCATTTTCATTATTTCTTATTCTCTTTCTCTCCTCTAAAATCTGATCCCAAATTGTAATTCAATACATAAAAAGCCGTCGGCAAAGCAAAATCCGATTCGTGTTTATTAAATCGGGTTAGTCCTTGATAGTAATATTCTATAGCATTGCAGACTGACAGACCTGATGATAGATTATGATATGTGATAGATGATGATATATGACAGAAATTCTGATGGTATAGGCAGGTGAGAAAAAGGGAGAGGGAAAAGATGAGAAAAAGAGAGAGAGTGACAAATACGCAGAGATATATTGACACAAAGACAGAGAGAGCGAGAGATTACGAGAAAAAGAGAGAGTAAGAGAGAGGCAAAGATAGAAAGATAAGATGAGGAGCTAAATATTTGTGTATTATCTATCTATCTATTTATCTAGAGGAGATCCTCTATGATGCTCGCTCTCATCTTTTCTAAGATAGAAGTGATAGATCGAGAGAGACAAAGAAAGAATAAGAGAAACAGGCATAGAGAAGGAAATGTAAACATAGAGAAAGAGAAAGAGAGACAGAGACACAGAAAAATTATGAATAGATAGTGAAAGAGACAGTTGAAAGAAAAAGAGATAGGGAGAAAAGCAGAGGCAAAAAAAGAGGATGAAGAGAAGAACAGAAAAAAAGGATGCGAATGTGAGAGAGTGGGAGAGACACACAGAGAGAGGGAGGGTACCAAGTTTCTACTTTTCCAAGCAACTCTACACATGTCGCATTGTTTCCATTTTGTCGCATGTTTTCAATTTGCATCTTCGGCCATTAGACAGACTTAACTTACGCTGGCAGCACTCTATAATATTGTGTTTGCACAGCCTTTGTTGGCACACTCATGGAATCGTCTAATTTATGCAATTCGAGCTACATGAACTCAAGAAGAAACATGAGAGAGCCAAGCCTAAATGCCTTTGTCTGGCTGAGTGGACTGAGTGTTGGCGACAATTTTGTCGGCTGGCTTGAATGCAGCCGATGGCATTACGTGTATAAAATTTCTATTCATTTATTTGACTCATTGTGTGGCCAGAGTTGCAGTTGCTGTTGCAAGTTGCTGTTGCAAGTTGCACTTAGCTCAGCTCTGCTTTGTTCGGCATTTGCAACGGAAATTGCCAAAAACACTGCAAACGGCACTGCATGCAACATAATATGGAAATTGAAAATCTCCATGCAACACAGAGCGTCTGCCTGCATATGCACACACGTACATATGCTCTCTCTCTCTCTCTCTCTCTCTCTGTTCCTTCTGTATGCCACATAATCATGGCTGTCAGCTGAGCTCCTAGCAGCTACCTGCTACACGGCCGTTTAGTCTGTCTGTCTGTTCGCCGCCATTGAACGGCTGGCAGACCTGCACAAGTGCTCGGGAGCGTATGAGGATGAACAGACACATACACGTGTCTAGACACTAGACGTGTGCATGCAACACGAAGGCCGGAATCAATATGCAGTCTCGAAGTTCATATACCCTGATCAAAGCGGGCCAGTTCAGCTGACGGCGGATATGGGAGGCATGTGATGGGGTGGGCAGTATATGAGAAAAGTCATTAAAAGTGATGATTATGGAATGTGGAATTTTGATCGGTATGTGAATTGGAACTGGAATTGATAAGTGGAACCGGAAATGCTCCCGGAATTGAAACTAAAACTCGAATTGGAAATGTATTAGAAGTGACAATTGACAACTTAAAGTGGAACTGGAACTGGAATTGGAGCTGGAACTAGAACTGGAACTAAAAGTGGAACTGGAACTGGAACTTAAAATGACACTATGACTTGAACTGGAAGTGGAACTAGAATTGGACCTAGAGCTGGAACTGGAACTATAACTGGTATCGGGTAGCTGCACATGGAACTGGTAATTGGGACTTGCAACAGGAACTGGAACTAGTAACTGGAACAGAAACTATAACTAACAGCTGGAACTGGCAACTGAAATCTAGTTCTGATACTGGAACTAGCAGCTTGAACCGGAACTAGCAACTGGAACTGGAGCTATCATTATCAGCTGGTACCTGGCAGCTATTTCTGTGACTCGAACTAGCAGCTGGAACTGGAACCAGTGAGTGGAATTAGAGTTATAACTAACAGCTGGAACTGGAACCACAGCTATTAGGTAGCACTGAGAACTGACAACTGGAACTACAACTGGAACTACAACTGGAACTGGAACTGGAACTGGGAATTGGAGCAAATGGCAAGTGAAACTAGAACTGGAGCTGGAATTTGAACAGGAACTAGAGCTCGAATTGACAAGTGGAACTAGAACTGACAAGTGGAACTGTTATTTGAAGAGGAATTAGAACTAGCATTGACAACTCGAAGCTGTAACTCCGACTGGGACTAGTAACTGGAACTGGCATCAAAAGACCAAAAACTTGAAGTATTCCCAACAGCTAAGCATAGAGCGATATCTTAACAAAGACTTTAATTCACAGATATATATATACATATATATATGCGTGGCAAGTTGCCTGTTCTATTGATAATACCCGCCCGAGGGGCATCTAAATAAAGCCTACAACGACGCAAGAATTTCAATCTAGATGGCTAGACAATAACAACAACTGACTCGGCGCAGCACACGCAGCGGCTGTCACGTATGTGTGCTGGTATGTGTCTTGGTGTGTGTGTAAGTGTGGTGTGTGTGTTGGCCAAATAGCCACAGCAGTAACCGCAGGCAAACAACACCAGTAAGAACAGTGGCTGCCTCAAGCCCCCCGTAGCCCCGCATCCCCGTTGCCCCGTCGACATTTGCCAGTTGTCGGTGTTTTTCTATTTTGCAAGCTTCCGCTTTTTCCGCCAGCTTTTTCCCTTGTTTTCCCTCAATGGCTTTTGTCTTACTTTTTTCGCTGGCTTTTTTATTTTCCTTTTTAAGCAGCAACTTCCGTTCAATTTATTGTGCCTAATTTTTCTTCACTTTCGAAAAATATTTGTTTGTGCGCGAAGCTGTTGTCTGGGCCCTTTACCGGGTGCCGCGGCTCGGCAAACCCAATTATTTTCCCTCCAATTCAATTGCGATTTCCAATTTGCCTTATGACAGTCGCGTAATGGGACCATTTAGCTAATATATTACCGACTTGTACGTAATACATCAAATTAAATGAAATGAGCTCGGGTCGAGCCCAGCACCCTGTATTTACAGACATGTCAAGCATTTAAGCTGTCGAACATTCGAATAAGTTTCCACAGCAAATTGACAAAATAAGCTTCCAAAATACAGACCGAACACAAAAGTTGATTTTCATATAGATTAAGGAATCGAACTTTCGCCATTTAACTAAGTTCTGAAGTGTATCAAGGGCTAAAGAAGTCTGTGTATTACAGCTTATCTTGCTCACCTAAATCCCAGAGATTGGCATATAATTGTAAAAGTCTTTCGATATATTCAAAAATAAGCTATATACCATTTAAATGAGTTTTTAATAATTTTGAAATTAAATTCGAATATTTATTGTAATATATTCATAACTCCATACTACATTATTCCAAAAATAATCTATATACAATATAAATGAATTTTGAATAATTTTTGAAATTAAATTGGAATATTTTTTCTAATATATTCAAAGCTCCATATTATATTCTCTTATATAAGATGATATCCTATTAAATTTCGCATAATTTAGTATTTCATTTCAATACATAATACCATTTTTATTGATTTCGAAATGGAATTCAAATACTTACTAAATATATTTCTGTCTATATCATCTCTATATCTTAAAATCTATATCATATCTTGAAATACTCTAAAACTTCTCATGCCAACTTCTACCTGAAGCACCCTGTATGGGAGTGCAGGACGCAGCGTTGCGACTGCAACGGCCGCTCGGTTTGATGACCCATGCACTGGCAACTGTTGGTGCGCTTAATTTTATTTGAACATGCCCGCAGTGCTCCCAACTCGCCTGGCCGCCCCACACCAGCTCCGCCCCCCTTTTGCCTTTGTTCCAGCGCCAGGCAAACAGGCATCAAACATTAGTAGTTTTTTGCCCTCTGTTTGGTGCCTGGTGGAGCTTATCTGTGCCACGTTTGGGGGCACACACACACACATCGCATCGCATTGCATTGCACATGTGCCCCAACAGAGATGGGGCAACTCCGTTGCCATGTCTCAGGCTGAGCCTGTCCAGGCCTCAGCATTTCTTTTGGCCGGCCCGCTCGGCGCAGCCTGTGCGACCCGTTATGGGGCCGACTGGCAGTTGGCTGGGTCTATTATACCCTTCAATGATTTATGCCCCACTGACAGGCCGCATTAGGGGCACAGGGTGTTCCCCAGGGGGGGCGGCAGGCTCTGTGCAGCGTGCCATGTGCGGCGCGCTGTGTGCCGCTATCGCCCCAGTTTCGCTTCAGCTCTTTCAGTTTGCTCATCTGCATTTGCAACGGGCCATGAAACGAGCTGAATGGCGTGTAATTTTTCTCACTTGTTGAGCACTGCACACACACACACACGCACAAATTAACCCAATTGCTGTCAATCTGGATGGTTGACTGTAAAAGTTCCCACGACACCCGACGCACAGCTGAGACATTCATAATTTTATTAACCAATTTGTGCAACTTATGTGATTTGCCGCACTCCCCAAACTTTACTAACTTGACAGTTATCTGCCTCTCTCTCATTACCCATCTCTGTCTCACTCTCTGTCTCTTTCTCTCACTCCTTCTCTTCTTTTTTCTAATTTTTGCAATTGCCCCAAAATGTTGATAGACAGCGCACACGCTGCGGCCTGCGGCTCCGACGCCTCGCAAGCCCAACTTTTGCGGCTGCCACAAAATTTAAGAAAATTTCAACACAAATTTCACTTAATTTTTAAGTTAAACGAGTAAGAGTGCTCTAATCGAGACGGCTCGATTAAAAGATACCCTGAACCCTGTGGGAGCTGTTACTAAAATCATTTTACGATTCTTTCATATATATATTGCATATATCCATAAAAAGGTAATGGGATGAGCTATCGAAAATTAAAGATAAACTCGTTAAGCGTATGGTATACACGAGTATTCATGTGAAATTTCAAGTCTCTAGCTTTTGTGGTTTACGAGATCGGGGGGCTTACACGGACGGACGGACGGGCAGACGGACAGGGCTTAAACAAGTTCTCTTGTCGTCCTGATCTAGAATATATATATAATTTATGAGGTCTGCCACGCCTCCTTCTGCCTGTTGCATACATTTTCACAAAACCATTATACCCTGAATTTCCATTTTCAATGGGTTCAGGGTATAAAAAGCATTAAGAGTTTAAAAAAAAAACGACAAATATTAAATAAGACAAAACTCACTTAGCTCAACAGCTGTGAAACAATTTTCGAGATATATTAAACAGTTTATGAATTTCTTTTTATACTTTTTGGTGGCAAAGTTGGAAATTATATTCAGTATTTACAAAGCCTATTCAAGCGGCATCGACTGGCTAGAACTGATCGAAGCCTTATATTGACTCTCAAAATAAAATCCATTCATGATGATTCCACATGGCCAAATTATGACAGAAATATAAAAAGCAAATTTGCATTTTGATTTAAACCCCATTCGGAAAAGCCATGGTAAAGAAAGAGTGCAGCAGCAAAAACGTCAACGAGCATTAAAGAGAGAGTCAGGGATACGTTTGACTTGCTACCCTGAATAATGGCCAAAATGAGAAATCCATTAGCCAGCTGAAAGTTCGTGCGCGAACACAATCAACTTTGGCCAAAGCCACTTCATAATGCGGCAAGACATGGTTTTTGTGCTCTCTCCCTCTCGCTCTCTCTCAGTTTATCTCTTTTTGTGGTCCACAATTCGCGCAGATTTGCGGCGGTGCATCAATCACAGCCACTTAGCCTGGCCCAAAGAGGGCAATGCGATGCGCCATTTAGTTGGCCATTAGATTAGATGGCGACTATGCAGTGTTGCCATCAAAACAATTTGCCAGACCACTCCACCAAGTCTCTCCCTCTCTCTCTCTGTGTGGGGGTGTGTGTGTGGCATGTGGCATTGCTGCTGCTGTTTTTGGCTGACTTTCGCAGCCAACACGAAGTCAAGTAATTAATACTGATTCCTAAAACAGCTCACTGATGCGGAACATCGCACACTAGACGAAGGTGCCACTAACGACAATGACAACAACAACAACAACGACAACAATGACAACAACAAGTTGATGCCTCTCAAGGCTACGCCATAGAAGACCCATCTGAACTTCTCTCTGAACAATCTCTCACCTGTCGCTGAGGTTATTTGCTCGTTTAGCTCACTCATAGCATATTTAATTGTTTAACACCAATTTTTGTTTGGCTACCAAAGTTTGCTAATTAAGCAGCTGTAGTCGGCAGATTTGCAGCATCGCAACAGTTCCATTCGAGATCTTTCAGCGACATAATGAGAAATTAATGAACGTCTCACGGCTTAAGCAAAGCAAACAAACAAAAAACGAAACTAAATAAAAGGCCAGCCAAAGTTCTGCATAATTTTGTCAATTTCAAGTCAATTACAATTCTCTCTACCTCCCTCTCCCACTCATTAAGTCTGCCTTTGACCTGCTGACCCAGACAGATCGGAATCGGAATCAGCTAGCAAAAAATAGACCAAATGAATTCGATAAACAATAAATATGAATTGATTTTAAGGCATTTGTATAAACCTACTTAGTACATTATCGTTGCCAATTAAATGCATTAAGCGTTTAATTGATATAAATTAAGTAATTAAATTGCTTTCGCATCATGTGCGCGTTATAATAGTAAACACATTGTATAAGGCGGGGTCGCTGAGGCGGTAGGCGAAACATTGTCGAGCATCGCATTGTTATTAGATTTCAAAAATCCTCTATATCAATTTGCATTTTAATTAAATTGTGTAGAATTCCGTGCAATTGTGAAGGGATTTTCGCCCTTGGGCAGGCGAATAAATTTGTAAACGAAAACAGCGCGGGTGAATTAAGAGTTTGGTATAAATTAGAATAATTTCAATAATGATATATGGCTCTATCTATAAAGTAGAATAAATTATAGTTACTAAGACTATGACTTGGAGGTAGCTAAAATTTATCAAATTCATACTGAATTCATAGTTAAAATTATAATAATTTTAATAATAATGATAAATAGTTATATATTGACATCTATAGCCCTATATACCAGATATTGGCCTTACACCTAGTTAGGCTTCCTCTAATTAATAAAACTCAAAGTTAAAACATCCTCGAGCTCAACATTTTCCATACAAAACGCCAGAAGCAAGCCCACATCTGCTGCAGTCATTGGGCTACATTCCCAATTAACCTGCTCGAGTGACCCTCGCAGCTCTTAACACCTGGCTTCGCACAAAATATGATGCTACAACTGAATGATATGCAATTCCAATGATAATGGGGCCATCTTCTTTGCTGTTTGCCTGGAACTGCGTGAAACTCAATTAATTGCATACACTGCCGGGCTTAATGGGCGTGTGCGACTGTCCGTCCGACCGTCCGTCCGTTTGTCCGTCCGACAGGCCCTTCGCGCTACAAAGTATGCAACATAAAAATTACAAATGCGCCAGCAACAGGCAACAACAGACGCGGCACGCGAATTAATTGTTCGGCAACACGCAAAGCCTCGCTGCCAACTGTCATATCGAATGGATGGCAACATATTTAATTAGCAAACAAATGATTTTCAAAAGCAGCATCCCCCCACCCCCTTCCCCATCTGTCAGGCTTAACCCATCGTCAAACAACAGCTGAGCCATAAAATTAACAGAGCAACCAAATTATTCGGCCATAAAATTGTCATGAAATATGCGCGTCAAGGCCTATTAGGCTCTGTCGCTTTTTGTCAAGGTAATTTTCTGCTCTGTCTATTCAAACACACACACGCACATCCACACTCACACCCACACACACCCCCACTCAGCCCCACTTGTACTGGTTGACAATTGTTTAAATGAAAATCGCATCTAAAGCAACTGCCTTCAAGTTTTGCCGGCCATAAATTAGCGCACAGTAAAAGCCATTGAGACGAAAGGCAATTTCAAAAAGTTTTATCAGCTCCTTTAATGGCACGCCAACCCCACTGCCCCCCCCCTCCACCCCTTCCCCACCTCTCATAGGCGACGCCAACGGCTGCATTGACTGATTATGGCAGGCAAATGAGCGAGTCAAGTGGAGAAGCAAAGCAAAGTCAAATAAAGCAGCGAGGCGAAGCGGGCGACAGCTACTCGAAAACAGCGCAAAAGACATTGAAATTGATAAGCCGCACACAGACGCACACACACACACACACACACACACAGAGACACAAACAAACACTTAGTCAATAGCAGCAACAGCAGCAGCAGCACACGCACTTAATGTGATTTGTGCGTGTATTTGTGAATTTTATGTTTATTGTTTTCGCTACACACACAAAGGCACACACACACACACATCGTAGGCTACCCCCTGGCATAAATGTGTAGCATACTTAGCAGCGCGGCGGGCGCTTTGCTGCCCTTGCCCAGCACAGCGACACCTTTGACACTGGCATGAAATTTATCCAGGCAATGCCATAAAGCATGAAGCATTCGATTCATTCATCCAAGACTCGGCCAGAGAGAATGCCATCAAATTTATTGTTATGGCTGAGCTAGTGTCACAGAGACATAAATAAGATAGATGTAGCATTAGGCAACTCAGCGTTGGGCCAGCTCCCATCAAACTAGTTGGCTTTTCGACTAATGTAAACATTTCCAGCTGCCATCAGATCGGCTTTTGGGCTCAGTTTACTGTTCTATTTCAGAGAGTTCTAAATTGTGCAAAATAAATGCCACATTGAAATATTTTCGGAGAATTTAAATTAGACAAATTACAAAAGCAAAAGAATCCAAAAAAATCAGAATATAACCAGGAAATCGTCAATACACTTATATATATACAGCCAAACAACTATGGATGCCGAAGAGGAAGCCCTGCGCAATGAGAGACGACTGAATACCTTGCTAACGATTCACCGACAATTGTCGGACTTGCTTGACTATGTGAATCGCATCGGCCTCTCGCTGGAGTCGTTGTCTATGAGCACCGTACGCTATATAAGAGAGCACAATATGCAAGTGAGCCAGCAGCCCAGCGAGACGACAGACGCTTCAGAGTCCGAGACGAAGGGCATCGGCGAGAGTGACGCCGAGAAATGGGCCAAGAGAAGTTGAGGCTAACGAATTGTGATGTGATGTGGTAAAACTGATATTGAGAGAAATTATATAACTATTAGAACATACGAGTGACTGTATTATTGTTTATAGTTTATAGCTGCCCACTGATCTATCGATAGCGATAAGTGCTCAGAATTGTAATCACAAGCAAATTGTGATGACGTGTAGGTAGAAAGAGACTAAAAACTACAAGAAAGTGAGGCACAAGAGAGGATAGCTATATATGTTTATGTATTAGGTATATATATTATGTATTAAGTATAGATTAGTTATCGATATCGATAACTGCAAATTGGTCATAGATTTTGATAACTGCTTGAAGCTCGAATCGCCAGAAAATGGTGATATTATGTTAAGCAAATTCAAGCTATGAAAACGTGGGGGCACAAGATAGGCTCACTTTATATTGTATATTTGACAATGGATCATATATTAGCTAGCGATATCGATAACTGCTCAAAGATCGAATCACCATTAAATTGTGATGTCATATAGAGAGAAGTCGAATGCAAACTATGAAAAGGTGAGACAGTATATAGGCTAGCAATATATATTCGAGGATATTTTAAGCACATATTAATTATCGATATTGATAACTGCATGAAAATCGAATTGCGAAGTTATGTTGTATGAGGGAAAAGCTATAAAAACGTGGGTCACACGATAAGCTCATAATATATATTTGACGATGTATGACACACATATTAGCTAGCGATATCGTTAACTACTTTGAGCCCTTTCATTACGCATATTGTTATATCATCCTCAAATTTAAATATTTATGTATATATTTATCGGTAGTCAAGTTATCGATATCGATAATTGTGATAATGTTAACTGAGCTGAAAGCACTATTTATAATATTTTATGTATATCCAGCTTTCATAACTCAAATCCAAAATGTTCATCATAGCTCGATAACTGCTTTAATCGATTGTCTAATGACTTGATCATCCTAATACAAATATTCTCATCACATCATAGTCGTGCCAGCAAGCGTATTCATTCTTCGACTCATCCATGCAAACGCTTCCTTTTTACCTTTTTGCTGCTTCCTTGGCCTTTCTCTTGCTTATGACTATAAAAAATATTTGCGCGCACTTTGTCTATCCGTTTTATATGGACACGCATATGTGTGTGTGTGAATGAGTGTGAATGAGAGTGTGTGTGTGCGCATGTACGTGCCTCTGTTTATGTTTTACCAATTGACTTTTAAGGGCTTGAGACTTTAATTTCAGTTAACAGCTACAGCCACGCACTGAATTTTTATGACATTGGCTGCCTTCTGCGGGAATTTCGATTGAGCTTGAAGCCACAAGATTTCCAGATGTTTTGACTCCTAATCCATCTGCCTGCATCTGCAGCTGCTGCTGTCGAACGAGAACACTTTATGGCCATTAAATTTTGAGCATAATAATTGAAAATTGGTATCGACTCTCGCAGTTTGTCCTTCATCCGTTTCTGACTTATGCAACTCACAAAATATGTTCGACGATGTGACAGCCTCTTGAAATTTCTAGTTTGGCTGGGGAGTATATCTTGGTTTGCTTCAGGTCTCGTAGGGCTTCTCCGAAACCACAAAATGTGTCTATACCATGGCACTTTTGTATCTCTACCTAACGCCCTGTCATTCTATCCGCCTCGACACAGTGAAACTTTCGCTTGCTCAGCCTCGGGCTGATGCCATAGGAACCAGCTCGTCACAAGTTCTCATATTAAATACTTTTCCCCTTATGTATGTATGTGCGTCCGAAACTTTATCGACAGCCCGACATTCTATATAGTTTAGCACAATCTGCAGGGGTGTAAAGGTTACACCAGACTCTGCCCGCCTGTCCAGCACTTCGGATAAAGTTTTGCCAACTCTGACCTTGGCTAAAGTGTTTGCATTTTCATGTCACGCCCAAGCAATTCATTTAAATTTATAACTAGAACAGTTGGCAAGTCATTGCCTCTCCAGTTACAGTTGTGCGGCAACTGTTTGGCAATCGAGAAACGATCCCCCGACCCAGGGGGACAGGTGGATTGTGCTAATATTCGATCTTAATTTATAGATGTCAGCTGGGCCAGGTATATTTCCGTCGAAAGTGCTTAGCAAATTGCACGTTAAGCAACCCCAACACGCGCTGCTGCCACAATCACGTTCGACCGCATGCGTTGCAATTAAACATTTCTGTTGTATAACAATGTCTGCCGCTCGCATTTCTTAGAGAGAAAGAGATGAGGTAGCTGGAAATATCCGTGTACGCATATGTGGACGAGTCTTTGCTGGATGGGGAAGCGGAACGGGCGGTGCGCGGCGTGGTCAATTATAGATATAGTTCGGTCCGCTTGTTCACATAGATAAGCTTTGCCCTAATTGCGCAATTAATTCATTTGAGCGTATGCAAACCGCAAAACAAAATACGAGGAGAGAGAGAGAGAGAGAGAGAAAAAAGGCAGCTAGGTGTGTGCCACGCCGCCTGGGTATTGGTGGGGTGGGGCGAGGGGGGGGAGTTGAAGTCAAGCTAATTATTTTAATAGTGCCAATCAAGCCAATTTACACACTGAGCAACAGAGCAGCCATCGCAATTGTCGGCGGTGTCAGCGCAACAGTTGCCCCGTGCACCCAATCCGACGGCCCGGACCCACCTTCCGCCGAAATGGGGAGCGTGGCTATAATTGCATACTTTTCTGCATAAGTAGATAGACAAACCTTACCTTACCTTGCCCCACCCATTCCCGCTCTCCCCCTCTGTTATCTCTGTGTAACATTTATGGCACTCAAAGTAATTACACTGGGGCTCTCATTCATTCTCATTCGCATTCTCATTCTCGTTCTCGTTCTCATACTTATACTCATACTTATTCGCACTCCCAATCCCATTCCCATTCGCATTACTATTCCCATTTCCATGTCCTTTATGTGCTTAAACTCATTCTAATTTTCGCTCCCATTCCCGCTCCCGCTGCCATTCTCCTGCCTCGGCTGTTGCCTGTGCTTAGCGCCAAACCCTGAGCGGAAATTGATTTTGCAAGCCGATGGCTGATCAACTGCTTCGCAACATTCACAGCAGTTTACACATTGATTTTTTCTATACTCTAACAATAACTCTATTTATGGTTACATGGATAATCACAGTGCGTTTGTATACAAAAAAGTTCCATTAAAGTAATAGGTCTTATACTATTGAACCTGACTGAGGAGTAGAAATAGAATATCGAAAATGTACTTCGATAAATGTATTATCGATTGTAGAACTATGTGTTATGGCTTATCTATAAATGTATTATCGATCATCAGTTTATGTATAATCGATACATGTAGTATCTACTATCGATAAAATTTTATTCATTGTCGATAAATATCGATATATATATATACTATCGATTATCAATGAATATACCATAGAGTATCGCTGAATGTTTTATTGATTACCGACAAATATGTTATCGATTATCGATAAATGTATTGTCGAATATCGATTAGCACATTACTCATAATCAATTCATATCTTATTGATCTTCGATAAATTTATTATCGATTAACGATAAATACTTTAATAATGTATTATCACTTATCGATAAATGTATTATGAATTATCGCTACCAACAATAGGCCTTCAGTCATCTTCCATAAAGGCTGTCAACCAACTTTTGATAGTCTTAATCAAGCCTACAGCGCATGCTCAACATTCTCCCTTTGGTGAGAGCATCCACTAGTTGGCTTTACTTTGCTAACTTTTGGTTTAATTTGATTTTGCTGCTTTGCTTGTGCAGCGCTGCTTCTTTATTGAGTAACAAGAAAACTATAAAAGCGCAAAGGCAGCGGCTGAAGCGGGTTGCCCACTGGGCTGGCGCCTCTACAAATTGACAAGTTTCAACTCGAGTATGCAGTCAAAGAGCACTGGCGTCGCCGTCATCGTCGTCGTCGTCCTGTGCTTGTGTTTGCCTCCGTCTAAGTGTATATCTATGGCCATGTCTCTGTCTCTGGCACCGTCTCTGTCTCTGCCTGAGTATTTGTGTATGTCTATGGCTGTGTCTATGCGACCGTTGAGCCCAATGCTGCAACGCCTCGTGGCACGCCCACTGCTGCAGTGGCACATGGCAGAGCCGCTCGTTTGCCTTGCCTTCTCTATAGCTTCAGCTCTTCCTTTGCTCGACTGGGCCGAGCCGCCCGTCTTCGGTCATTGACTTGCTGGCGCGCTGCGATTTTCAACAAATCAGTAACACCCAGTCCCTAGTCCGTAGTCCCTGCTCCTGCTGCTGCTGCTCCTGCCCTTGTTGACTCCCGCCCACGCCGCAAGCAATTGTCAATAGCAACAAAAATTCAAAGCGACATGAATTTTATACGAAATTGTCGAAAGCTGACTGTCGAGCATATTTTTTCTTTTTGAAGAAGAAGTAGAAGACGAAATGATACCAAACACTCAGCATTGATTTTGGTCAATGGCCTGTGGCCAGGAGACGCGACTGGTCTCCAGTGGAAGCAGTTGTTTTCCATCTATTTATTCTAAGATAAAGACATGGCCATAATCAAATCGCCAGAGCCCCGAAAACACCAAGAGCTAAAAAGTAACGACTCCGGCTTTGTCAGCCATTGAAGTGGTTAACGGTGCGTATGATTATTTGCGGTGCTGGACGCAAGTGCCACTAAATGGGGTCGGCCACATACAAATGGCCGATGGGCGATAGGCGATGGCCGACGGCTGTTGTCCGAGAGCCGAAAGAAAACTTGACTAATTGCGAATTTGCGCAGAAATTGAAATTGAAATGCCGGGCAATCTCATGGGGCAGTGCCTACCACTAATTGCCGACCCGTCTCTGGAGACAGTCATATTGATTTTTGCCGCTGCACGAGTCCCAATCTAAGCCGACTGTCGGCCCATATGCTCGCCCATTCATTTGCATAGGTCGCCCCTTGTTATCGCTCAAATTTTGATTTCGAAATCTATGACAGCTGTAAGCTGCTCCTTGTTGCACTGGGAACTCGCCAGCTGGGCGCCCAGCTGAATCAGTTCGAACAATGCGGCTGGACCAAGTTTGTGCCCAGCCGGAATATGGGAGTAGCAATGTCTTCTAAATTCACAGTAATCGACTGAATTAATAAACGAGCCAACAGCATAGGTCGACCGCAAAATACATTCAGGGAATCTAATATAAATTTTATGAGAACTGCACAACTTACACAATCCACGCGCTGCTAACCTAAACGTTTAGAGGCATTTTAAATGAAGCGAGATAGGTAAGTTATCTAAATTTAATATAGTGTTTGAGAGGTTACTGAAGGAACGTGTTTGCTTATGTTAGCAATTCAATTGGTAAGGAACTTGATTGTCAACATATGTTCAGTAACATTATGTATGTAACAGTTGAGTAACATTGTGTATAAATAGATGAAATAGCATAGGCATGAAGTAGACTAGGTTATTATTCTGTATCATATTGTATACAAGAACTAACAAATGCTAACATTCTGTATAAATATTTAAGTAACATGATACTCTAACATATGACAGTCAATTGATAACTGTTAACAACTATTATCACTTACATTAAGTAACATTATGTACAATATATGTTAGGCAAGATATGCTTCGTAACATTCTAGATAGACATATAATAGTCAAGTATCATTCTGTATAACATATGATATTCAAATAACAGCTAGTAACCCTTGTGTTAAGTAACATTCTGTACATTATTTAAACGATTGCCAACATATGTTAAGTAACATATATCAAGTGAATAACATATGAAAGTTAAATTCTGTTGAATATTTAAGTTATATATAATTCTGTTCAACATATGAAAATACGCTCTATTATGTGCACGTTTTAGCACTTAACCCATATGTTAAGTAACATTCTGTTCAATACATGTTAATCAACATATGTTAAGTAACATATATCAAATGATTAATATATGAAAGCTTAATTCTTTTTAATTTATAAGATATATATAAATATGTTATACAATAGAAAATACGCTCTATTAAGTGCGCATTTTAGCTCGTAACCCATATGGTAAGTAACATTCATGCTATGTTAAGTATGTAACATTCTGCTCAATATAATCAACATACAATATATCAAATTTAGCTTCCAGCTTTTGCTAACAATTAATGCTTATGATAAACTAAAAGCTATGTGAACCAACTAACAGAGAATCGCCTTTAAATCATGTAGTTACTGAAATCTGACTTGGCATTATGTGAATGCCAACCCGCAGAGCCGTAAAGTGTCTGTTACAGAAAGAAGAAGAGTTTGAGCCTTGAAAGGAGCTCGAGCAAAGGGTATTTGATCGCTGTCGTAGCCCTTCTTGTATTGTCTTTTGTGAGTGACAGTCTGACTGGGCGCACTCGCCAGAGTGAGTGATGCAGAGCCGAGTTTGGTGACTGTGCGCTTGGCTTTTGACCCGGGTGCTAAGTTACCTTGACTCGGTTTCCAGCTCGCAGCGCTGCTCGCAGCTTGTTTTCAATGCGCTGACGCTTCGATATCCTTGAACTTAGTGGGGCGGCCGCGGCCGGGGGGGCTAGAGATGCGAGCGACTCAGACAGTTATGTACGCAAACGGTGCGAATACTTTTTGTATAGGCTGTTGGTTTGTTTACGCTTTTGTGTTTTGGGCCGTAAAACGATGAATGTCGAGCACATTTGCATTTTTGGGGTCAGGCAGCAACAATAACAAGAGCACCACGGCGCGCATTTTCGCCTTTTTTCTCGCTTTATTTTGTTTTTGGTTTTTTCCTTTATCCTGGCCTAACCGAGGCAAGGACGGGGCAAGGGGTGGCTTTCTGCAATCTCATTTAAATTTTATCTGCTGCGCTCATGTATTAGGCGCGGGTATATAAGTCGCCAATTTGTCAGATTAAAAAGAGAGACGCGACATAATAAATGCCCCGAATTAATTGCCAGGCAAAGGCAAAAGTGAAGCTGTTGCCTAATAAATTGCTATTAAAAATGAAGTGCGCCCATTTCCAGTATGGGGCAAAGTGTGAAATGCGTCGCCAAATTAACGATGGCAACGATGGCGACAACGGCAGCGACAGCGACAGCGACAGCGACACTGTCTATAATAATAATAAACAAGCAAACGTTAGCAGCAGGTGACAACGTTTTAATTTCTGCTCATATATTCATTTTAAAGCCAGACAGTGTACGCGGCGTATGCGTTATGTGGAATTACATAATCATTAGCGCTGACACGGGACAGGCTGACAGCGTCGCCAACAACTTGAGCAGCTACAAATTGGCAGCGCTCCACTGGTAATCGAAAATCCCCTACCGCTCTACTGAAAATGTTAAGAGAAACTTTAAATATTGTAGTTACATCAAAGTTTTTTCGACAAGCAAAACATTGCATTAAGCTAAGCTCTTCTGCTATGCCAAGGCAAGTCGAGTCAAGTGGGAAAACAATTCCTGGCTAAGCTGCTTTAGCTCAATGCAACATTTTCCAACATTTTGCTTTCCAACAAAATTGAACGGAGCATGAATATTTGCATAATTCTCTTAAATTTTCAGATTTTACTTACTTTTATTCAAATTTAAAAAGCATAGAAAAAAAGAGAAGATTAATAAATATTTTAGATAAAATTTAATTCAATTTTATTAAAATATTTTGCAGCCAGACAATCTTGAGCTGAGATGGAATACTTACAGAATTTTCATCAATTTTCTGATTTTATAAATCTTTGTGTACATTTTTTATACTTTTTTTTTTAAATAATAATACAAATTCTTTTTTATTTAGCTTTTAAACTAACTTAAATTTATCAAGAAAATTAATTTTTTTTTTCCAAATTTCCGATTGTTAAATATTTTTATTTTTTAAATTTGAATGGAAAAAAATGTGAAAAAATTATATAACAATTTTTTTTTTTAAATAACATTTAATTTTAATTATTTTTCTTTTAATCAAAATTAAGCTGACCCCAACTATTTGTTTACTACTAATATCTATTATTTATTCTGAGTGAACTTTAAGTCTATTTGTGACACAATTAACTAGGTGTGGCTTGAATATTTACATAATTTTCTTGACATTTCTGACATTCAAAGAAATTGAAAATATTCTTCAAAATAATTTAAAATAAAATTTCAAATTTAAAAATTTTTGAAATACTTTCTTGGTTGACAAACCAAGTTAAGAACGCAATACGCGAAGGCGAATTAAATACTTTTGTATAAAATCGCGAGTTTTGGACTTGTAAAGCTTCAAAATGTACTCAGAATTTGCTAAAATTCGCCGCAACTAATCGGATTCTCGTAATCAGAAAAGGCAATCAAGGCCCTGGCCCGCTTTCCGAGAAGAGCAGCGTTCAGACTTAATGAAAATATCTGCTGGGGCACACACACACATGCACATATGTCTGTGTATGTGCGACTATATATCCATTCATTTAAATTTCAGCTCAGTACTTGGCTGACAAAGTGAGTTGCGTGAGGTTTCATTTAGTGCGACGGCCGTACCTGAGAGCCTGAGAGCGCCGTTCTACGAAATACGCTTTTGATGCGTTTGAAGTAGCTCAAGTAGGCAGCAGAAAATGAAATATTGAGCAGCGAGAACAGCTGTAGGGCTGCCAGAGCAGCCAAATTGGACAACCCTTTCTGTGGCGTCACGGCCCGGCCCGGCCCCAACCACTGGGCAGCCCCAGCCCCAAGCTCATTCCCTTTGACATTTCCAATTCGAAAACCATTTCCTCAACCCATCTTAGGCGTGCGTCGACTATTGATGAAGTTAAAGTCGCTGCTGTCGCACAATTGAAAGCAGGCAGCGCGTGCGACGGGCTCGACGGCTTCCCGGGCGGGGCGGGGGACTTGCGGTTGAAATTTACACCTGCGCAACATGGCCCCAAAATGGGGGCGTTATGGGCACGCCCAGCTGGGTGTGCGCGAAACAAACAGTTTGTAAGTGATAAAAGCAGCTCTGTCCCGTTGTTGTTTGCCAAATGTTTTCAAAAAGGCATTCAACGCAATTTCGCCAAGGAAAATCGATGCGGCCAGGCCAGGCCAGGCCAGGACTGTAAGTATGCGAAAATGCCACACATATTGGAATGTAAAGAGGTCCTTTGTGCGGCGCGTCAATTGAAAAAGCCTGTCAAAGAGACATTTGCGTTTTTGGGAACAGCTGCCGCGTAGGCTCTATGCGAGTTGACTTTGTGTAGCGGCTTCGGCGTCAGTTTTAAGCCCATCAAATGCCTGGCTGCCATCATTTTTTAATGCCACAACGCGCTGTTATTCATTAAGTTTAATGAGTTCATTTGAATTGGAATGTTGGCGAGGGGCAGCGCGGGGCAGCGCAGGGGGGCGAGCTGAAGCAAAAGCAAACGATTTGCGGACGCCAAATTTTAAAAGGCTTGAAATTGAAGCAAGGCTACACAGGCTAATTGCCAGCCGGGCTCAGCTGAGCCGCCGCCGCAGGGAGGGGTGCGTCGGGGGAGGGTGGGGGGTACGAACTTAAGATGCTAACTGAAACTGAGATGGCATTTCGCTGAGCAACAGCGGCTGCTCGGTGGAGCTGTCGTAGCTGCCATGCGACTAATTCAATTAGCGTAGCTAATTTTGACTCTATTAGCTGACAAGCTGCCGCTTTGCCGCTTTGTCGTTCAATGGGCGATGTGCGATATTTTTTGTCGCTCAGTGTTTGCAAATGGCAGCACTCAACACTTCCACGAGCCAGTCTTCCTGCCAATCTAATAAGCCAACTGATGATTAACATCAGAGTCCTTTCAGCTACATCAAATGTCCTCGAACTGTCCTCGTCGCTCGCCCCAGCTGACTAATAGCCAGCCCAGCGCTCCAACCGCTGGCATTTATATATTTACACATACACACACAGACTTATTACGGGTGCTACAATATTTTATGAATAGTTGGCAAGCGGAAGAAACGTCGTTAGGAAAGTAAAATAGATTATGATTAGATTTGCTATCAACATAACATTTAGTTGACCATTTAGCTGGCTAATAGTCGCAGCTAAGAGAGACGTTTTATTTAAATTAAATTTAAGTGCCGTTGGAATTGGACTTGGCATTTGTAGCTGTTCTTCATAGCCTTGAACTCAGAGGAAATAGGAATTTGGTGTTGTGGCAAAAGGCGGCCTGGGGCTAACTCTTTTTAGCCATGTCCTGTCTGTGCTGCTGCTTGTTCCTATCTACACAGAAGTTAAGTACTTTAAATTGTTTATCTATGTTATATATTTGTATAACAATAATGCTGGGGCAGCTTAGAGATATTGAGCGACTCCTTAAGGTGACAAAAATTTGAGACAGCTTGTCTCAGGAAGGACGTGACCAAACAATATCTGGAAAGTTTTGATTGTCAGCCAAACAGTCTAGCTAGGCGTCGGCCAACCTACCCTTCGACCTGACAGAATTTTGATCTAAAATAAATAAAATATCCCCCTAAAACTTAACTGTAGTAACACCCCATCACTCCTTGCTCCCTTTTAGTATTTCACTCTCTGGCTGTTACCGTCCCCCACGAAAGTATATTAATTAATTTAATATTTGTATTAATTTGCCTAAAAGGTAGTAGGACACTAGCCTGTAAATAAAATAAAAGCAAATACAAATATTTATATATATTATTGTATACTATCCATTTTAGTTTTCGATAAATCAACCCACTTTTGTATTATTTTTTTAACGTTCAACTTATGTACCACAAAAGGTGTATGTATATAATGTAAATATTATGAATACTTTAAGCTCCGCGCACCTGGCTTCACTAATTTCTAGACAATTAAAATAAAAACACATTTTTCATATGCCATTAAGAACTTTTTCATTTACCACACACACACGCATTTGGATGTCATTATTAGTTCTGAAAATTTCATTAAGAACGAAAGTGCATCTAGAACAAAAGTTATTTAATAATTAATTTTCCATAGTAATGCCCATAATGCAACACGAGAGCAGCAGCTACATGAAGTGCGCAGTAAGTGTACTTATGTGTGTGACTGTGTGTGTTTTTTATGCATGTATGCATATATGTAAAGTTTCTGTCATTGCGAGTCAGTTGTACACACTGCTTGGGGTATTTTCTAGTCGGACACTCCCAGCTGTAACACTATAATTAGTTTTTACTCACATATGCATAAAAAAAAATATTTTAAAACATGTCCTCTAACTGTTAAAGTTCCGCTTACTCAAAGTGAATATTAAATATATATATATATTTAAATAATTTTTGTTATATTTTATCCAGAGCAGCCATTAAAAAGTCTATTTATCGGGAACGGCATTGTTAAATCATTCGAGATGCGCGATAATAATAATTATAATAAATAACAAATTAAGGGGAAAAAGCACACATAGCTTTTTCCTCGCTTTCAATTTACATATTCAATTCCGAATTGTTTCCAAAGTGTTTTTTATGGACACGCAAAACTTTATTACAACAGCAATAGCAACAGCAACAGAGGAGCCGAACAAAAACATTAACAACATTTTTAATTGACAGCCTCAGCAACAGGCATTTAAATTGCAGCAGCAGCAGCAGCGGCAGAGGCAGCAACAACAAACGAGATCAAAAATAATTTCCACACGCACAGCAAAAACTTCCACGGGCTAAACTTTTTACTCAGTTTACTTTTTGTGAATGCAAACACATGTATAAATACCCTAACCACCTGAGCATATGGGAAACCACAAGATATATGTCAGACTGTATATATGTATATATATGTTTATATGATTTATTATACATAGGACTATATAAAACAGAAATCAAACTGGATTGATAATGATCTCTAGACGAAGCTATAAATTTCATTGTCTTTCATTTACAGATGCGTAACGCCCATTGAAAGCAACAGAATTGAAAAACGTAAAGAGAACTAAGCTTAGCTGAGACTTAAACTTCTATAGAACCCTCAATTTCGTATTTCAAAATTCATTTAAATTTACACCAATTTCACAGAGTATTCAGACTTTCACTTAATCAAAATGTTGTCAGTAATTTTTTTTTTTTTTTTCATTAAGGAAATTTCATAAGGTAGACGTGGGCACACATATGAGAGAGACTTTTTATGACGCGTGCTCTGCCCGCATTGGGAGTTGGCAGTGTGGGTCGGGGCTATTAGGTTCGGAACTACCTTGATGTCTCGGTAATCGTTAGAGTCCTACATATGCTGGCAACGGCACGAATGCCCGCTGTCTACCATGACATATTCGAATGGGGACAGTGCGGGGATTGGGGCGGAGTTAAATGGTTCAACCACGTGCTGCACCGAATCGATTAAATTTCCTTAATGTCAAACCATAAATTTTCAGTTGTTTCACCATTGTCAACGACCTTTCAACCCAAGACAAACACACACACAAGCACAGGCACAACAGATACATATAGCTAAAAAGTGACAGACCCCGAGCACAAAAAACAACCAAAAATGAAAACGAAATTATGTCTAACATCGCATGGCCCCAACTTCCACTGCTGAGTTAAGTGCCATATGAGAGTATAATATAAGCTATGTGTGTGTGTGTGTGTGTGTGTGTGTGTGTGTGTGTGTGTGTGTGTGTGTGCGTGGATATATGTCTACATATATGTAATTTGTTTTTTTCTTCCATTTGACTGTGTGTGTATTACCGTTATGCTTTGTTTATCTTTTCGTTTCCTTCAAGCGATTTTGTATGCAGTGATTTCGTTGCATACCCTGCGAGCACTGCTAGCAAAGGGAAGCATTGACCTTGGCAAGCTTAGGTAACACTTGAGAGTGGTAGAAGCCCATGAGCTAGATCGATTTATAGGCAAATTGATAAAAGTCTCTGAAACTCGAAGATCAAAAGAAGACTTTAAAGTAAGCGAATTGATTAGAGTCTCTAATATTATATAGGAACTCGAAGATCGTAATAGGTAGTTGAAGTACTGGAAGTATGTATACTTGATCTCTAGATCGATCACAATTTTCCCCAGCTCCCATTGGAATCAAGAAGATAAAGGACAAGTTGACTCAGGCGTATATTTATCAAGCCAGATCATCTGTCTGTAGCAGCCAACTAGAAACGATTTGACTGATATACAAGCTCGGCGATAGACAGAGAGAGAGAAAGAGAGATACTAGAAGTAATCAAGCTGACTGAAGTCTCTAATGAAAGGAACTTGAAGAACTGAAGGTCCACAGATCAATCACAATTGGATTCAATTCCTTCAGCTCTCAAAAAATATCTCTATATATATATATATATATATATATATATATACATATATCTACCTACATCTACAAACAGCACTAGCAGGTCATCTGGTAGTCTATAACACCCCACTGTAACACTATGACTTGTATTGCTTTTCTTTTTAGGGCCTCATATGAGCCGGCGAAATGAGAGATTTGTGTAGAGATTTACGCGCTACACAAAAATGAACTTCTGTAAATTTATGTGCATTACAATCACACACTAACACTCTCACACATCGGGCCTGTGTCCTGGCTCTGGAGCCAGGCAGGCTGGTCAAATGGGGCTGCGCTAAGTAACTAACGCTATTAGCCGCTTACGCTGCCGCAGCGGCCCTCGTCCTGCTCTGGCATTTTTATTGCTGCATTCCTCAAAGCGGCATCAAAGTATCTGCGGCAAATCTCTGCTTAAGTCGGCTTTGGAGTTTCAGACGTATGCAGAGAGGGGTTTTCTTAGTCCTCCAAATGTATATATATATATATATATATATATATATATATATATATATAAACAAGTGTATATATAAATATATATCAGAGACATCACCGTCGTCCCGTTGGCACTATTAATTTCTGACGATGTTTGCTCGGAATTAAAAGAGAATTGCACAGGAATGTAGTCAACTTATTAACAGCATTCCTCACGAATTGTCTTTAAATGTTTGTCAATCTCGCCGAAATTCCCCGAAAGCCAAAGTTAAAATTCCGTGAAATAGAGAAGCAAAAAGAACAATTGAAACAGAACTTTTAAAGCATTGTAACATTAGATCTCCAAGGCAAAGGTAGGTTAACAGCTAGCTGCACTTCACATTTGTTCACATTTTGAGCGTACTTCTGGGGGATGGGTAATTTAACAGCTACAAGAACTTAAAATTGCTCACATTAGGTGCATACTTCTGTAGGAAACTTAAAGCTTTTTACATTTTCATTTAAAACTTCAAGGAATTGAGGTGGAGTATGCAAGAGCCATATATTTTATTTCAGTTTGCACGTGTCAAAGTTTAATTAGTTTCCTCGAGATTCAGATGAGCACACAACTAAACACTGAAATATATATTTGTTGTAGCTATAAATGGAATACAAATATAGATTTAATGAGCAAAGATATGACGGGAAACTGTTTGCTGAGGAAGAGTCATAGGAAGGATATGGAGTGAAGTCTTAAGGCGACAATAAATTGTAGACTAGCTCTAGGAGGTGGCTAAAAAACAGCCCGAATGCTTAGATTGTCACCATAAAACGGCATAGCAGCACAAAGGTCTGTCAGCACATGCACTGGAGCTAGTAGAAGGCTCAGACCTAGTATCAGGCTCAGACCTAGCTGACAGAGCCTTGTCCTAAAATAAATCAAATCTCCCCTCAAAACTTCTCTGTGGCTAAACCCCATAACTTCTTGCTACCCTTTAGTAATTCATTCTCTGATTGCTACCATCCATAGCCCCAAGAAAGTATATTAAGTAATTGCTGTTAAGATAAGATTGGCTGAAAGGACACAAACGAAAGATAAAAAGGTGTAGCATACTTTCGAGCGCCTCCGTAAAATAAGCTTAAATTGATTAAGATTCTCGCACTGTTTGATGTGCGCACATTTCTATTATCAATTTCTACTGCTGCACAAAGTCCAAAGAAGCATTTAAATTGGTTCGACTCCTCTATCCCACAAAGCTTTGCCGTTCTATGCCCCAATCTGGCCACATAGATCAACCCAATCTTTGGAACCTGTTGCCAGCGCAGAGTGAACATTGAACGGGCATTACGCCATCGGCTATGTCCGTTCATAATCAATGGCCGGAGTCAGCCAGCTGCGCTTGTTTCCATAAGAAAAATTACCAATAAATTATGAATATTTGATATGCCATTTGTCAGGCTAAGCGCGAGCAGACACAGATCCCGGCACCTGCGAATGCTTTCAGCCAAATTTCTTCAAACACATGAATATTCAATGAGATAATTTCTTGGCATTGCCTTTAATAGAGGTCCATGCATTATGCAAAAATGAGAGCTAGGCACATCGTAAACAACATCTGCGACCTGCCCCAATTTTTTATGTCATTTTGTTGCTATTCTCAAAAGGAAAATTGATTTTCCTTCAATATTTTCCTTCTTTTTTTTATGCTTTTTGATTTTATTAACTATTTCTTGTCGTGCGTTATCGGCGCGCACATTTATTAATTAAAGGAGGTCAGAACTTGGTGGGCGATTGTATTTGCCAGCTCAAATTAGTACAGTATTTAGCACACACACACAGCTCGGCCACAAAAGTCAAATAAGCGGCCAATAAAAATATTATTAATATGCCAGCGACACACACACACACAATTCTCGACTTTTTGGCATCCGCCTTGCTGATGTCCGCAGTGGTGTCGTGTCAAACTCGCGCACACAAAGAGCGAATTTAGTAGCAGACCACAACACACACACACACACTCACACACACGCATGGCACATATCAGTTGGGTGTGTTTTGGCCATAAATTTATTAACTTAGTGTCACATTTATAGCCACATTTTCTAACCAAACGCCAGCGACAACACGCTCCCCCCTCCCCTCCACGCATGACTCCCGCAGCAACAGTTTTCTCTATACTCCAGCCACGCCCCCACCAACTCCCCAACGACTCCCCTTCTCTCCCAGGCCCACGGCAACAAATTGCTTTAAAATGCACTCCATAATGTCTAATTGATTGACCGACTGACCGTGAAAATGCTCGCATTGCTGGCCATTTATCAAACGGAATTTGAGCACAAATATCGCTCGAATTGTCAGCCTGACTGATAAGGCAGTTAAATATGCCATCAAATTAATGAGACTCCAGCTATAACAAAAAAAAAATGCCATAAAAAATGCTTAAAGTTAACTTAAAGCTAAAGTTTTCTCCTTTTTTTGGCTTAAATTGATGCACAAATTAGAATTCGAACTGGAATTGAGTAGAGAAATTTTTTATGAATTTGTTAAGAATCAAAAAATATATATCTTATATCATATTAAATGTTGATAATATATTCACACTTTAAAAAAAATATATATATATAGCTCTAGAAACCTTTCTCACAATGAAGTAAAAAATGATTGCAAATTGAAAGCAATGTATTTTTGTCTTTTTGTCTTTGTCTTAAACTAAGCTAAATTGAAAAAAAAAATAAAAATTGCCATCAAAAACAATCAAACTCCAATAAATGATCGAAAATTCCACGAAAGGGTGTGCAAGACAGCGATGCTGGGAACGGAAGGTTGTAAGCTGCTTAAAGGTGACAGGCGAAAACTCAATTGAGCTCGATAAAATTGAATTTTCTAGTTGGAGTTGAACTCGCTCGAAATCCTTTTCTTCGCCCATGGACCCTTTCGAGTGCCCCGCCATATATGGTAAATGATTTGTTACGTATATCAAGTGGGCTAATGTGATATTTGGTATTCAGATTGTCGAGCACCTGTTGTCCACGGGGCACGATAACGCGGCACACGTTTGGCCTTTTTGGCCTAAGCTACTGCTGGACAGGTTTCCGTTAGCTTTATTTATTTATGCATATTTTTTTGTCTTTTTTTTTCTCTTTTTGATTGTTTATGATGCTTATCGTGGGCAGCAGATGTACAATGGAAATCAATTTCCCAGCTTGTGATTAGTGCGTCAATATGTGCCGCTGATAAGGAACGTGCAACATACAACACCAAAACACACACACACACACATATACAGAGAGAGAAATATAGAACAGGAAAGTTCAAAACTTACATTTGAGACACGGCGCCGCACAATTTACAACTGTTAACAAGAGATTTCAAACTAGGCGCGCCAAAAGCGTTGCATGCTGCACGGCGCAACGGCAACGGCAACGGCAAGAACAACGGCAATGGTAACAACTGCCAAATAGCACTGGAAAAAAATAGGTGAAGCACAACAGTGTGAAAGGCTGTTCCGTTCGCTTCCTAAATGCTGGGCACGAACTAACGGCAACGCAGTCCCGCGACCAACTGAGGCGTCCACAGCGACAGCAGCAGCATTTAAGAAGCAGCTGAAACAGTTGTTGCCTCTACGAAATGCGTGTGGGTAGCGACGAGGCGCTGGCAGAGTGGGACAGAGGAACGATGGTATCGGGCGGCCAACCAAAAGGAGCCGCCACACAGCAGTGGCAGCGGCAGCGGCAGCGGCAGCAAAGCCATCAGCTGCTTTTCCGGCAGCGGCGTTTTGTAACGGCCAAACGCGGCTGTTTCATTCAATGTCAGCCAGCACAGAAAGCTCAGCTGGCGTGAAAAGCTCAAAGCTTCGACCATCCTGTTTATGGCAACTGGCAATGCCGTGCGTTAGGGCGGCAGCTCAGAGAGTGAGAGAGAGAGAGACTACAAGAGAGAGACTCTACAAGAGAGAGATAGCCAGAGAGAGAGAGAGTGAGAGAGAGCTTTTATGACAGCTGCTCTTGCTGCTGCTCTGTTTACGTAAATCCGTGGATGGCAAACAGCGCGTTAACGAGGAACTAGAACCAGAACCATAAATGAATTCGTTTTGAATCTAGTTCGAATTAACATGAAATATTTGTGTATTAAATATTGTGAGTTTAAGGAGAGCTATAATAAAATATATATAAAAATATATATATACAATAAATATAAAATATATATGTAAACAGCCGTGTTCAAAAAAATAGTAGTGCGACTGAACAATAAATGTTGAACAGCGAAATTAACTGATAAACACAATATTTTGAGAGCAATTTCAAACTAATATTAAGATGAACATCTAATGCCAATAATTTAAATGTCCTTTTTTAATTACAAATTAAAAATATGTGCACTTCAGGACAAGTCCTTGAGAAAGAAAAGTGTGCCAAATGTTGTTGTTCAAAAAAATAGCAGCGACTACTAAAAAAGGTGCAAAAAAAAACTATTTAACATTAATCTAACCAAACTTAACATTAATCTAACCACATTCTGTTTATGTCGTATATATTACACATATTTTGAGATCCAATACTTAGTTTTAAGTAGAAATAGTGATGTCCTCGCATTCCTACAGAGAAATTTTGAGACCTCGCCTTTGGAACTACTTGACACGGTTCATGGTTCATTCATAGCTCACTTGCCATCGCCCCATAGGCTGTCTCTCGGGTAATTCTGAACAAAAGTAACAAAAATTTTTCATAATTATCTTCTATATATTCTATTCTAAGCAAAAGGTATACATATTTTTATTTTCCATCGGAAAAAGTACCTTTCCATATGATTTTTGATTTGTGTAGTGCAGCACTTCTATTGCTTAGGCACATCAATATACGATTTGAGTTGTGTTTATGAAAATAGTAGTGCTGCACTACACAAGACATATTTCTAGACTCTGAGCCTATTGAGCATTTGAAATTAGGATATAATGATTGTATCAGGTAGAAGGAGACGTGGTAGACCATATAGAGCTTACATATTCCTGATCAGGTCGTCGAGCTGTCGTCTTATTTAAATTTAAGTTCAATTTTATATATAGCCAATATGTGAAAACATTTTTCGTTTTACTATATTGACAATTATATTCATAAAATATGCAGCTCAAATGAGGGAAATTTCATTGGAAGCTGCAGATTCGACGAGGTGTAGGCCTAGTCGGTCACACCCGACTAAAGTTTTAAAAGAAAAGCCTTAAACTGATAATATTATTTAACGTCAAAATTATGTGAGCTTTGTATTTAAAATCGATTTACTTAGAAGTTATTGTTACACATTGAGGATCCTTTGATATCAGTACTTTCAAACAAACCCGTTTGGCCACACGATTCCCTCGATGTAATCGAGATAGGATGCGACACGTGTGTAGAGAGCCGGCGTGCTTGTCGCACAGCCGAAGCCCGATGATATGATACCCATAATGCTGAACTTGTTGTTCACTTTGTCCCGCTCCAGCACCAATGGGCCGCCGGAGTCGCCCTGGCAGGCATCCTTCTCCCCTTCAATCACGTCCGCCGCACACAGCAGCTTATCGATGATGCCCTGATTCAGAGTGTTTCCGATGCCCGGCAGATTGGCAAAGCTCTTGTTGCACTGATCCAGCGGAACCACAGTGAGCGGAGCACGCAACAATATCTTCGATGTTTGTCGAGCTGCAAATCAAAGCGGTTGGATTAGCAATACGAGAATAGGGAAGCGCCTCGCATGATGACATACTGGTCTTATTCATTACGCCCCAGCCCGCGACAAAGATCTTCGAGTCTGGCGGTGGATCGGCTGGATCCGTTTCCAGGCATGCCGGATATGTATAGTTATTTAGCTGGGCCTCCTCGGCCAGCTCCAGTATGGCAATGTCGTTGTACCTGCGGCTGCTCAAATAGTCCGGATGCACGTGGATGTTCGACTGCGGAAGAAGTTCCACTATTAAATGTATTCAAGCTCAGCTTCCATACCACACCCTTACCGTTACGTTAATGTCCTGATAGTGCTCGCCCACTTTATCGATATTCACCGTGCCCAGGCGCACGTAAACGGGTACTTTGTCCAGGCTGTTGACGCAATGCGCAGCCGTCAGGACATGGCGAGTTGAGATCAGCGAGCCACCGCAACCAAATTGAATATTGCCGACGACACTGAGCGCAATCGCCGCCATGTGGGGATAATAAGCCGGCTCCACCGGAATGCCATCCAAAATGTGCCTAGTCAAAATCTCTTCCAGTTCACGCTTCTCAATCGCCCGACAAGCTGACGAAAATAAGAAAAACTGTAGTAGGGGTAGGAGAAGAGCAGGGTAGGATCTGCTTAGCGATCGGCATAGCAATAATGAGTATTGCAATTATTTTATAAGACAGAAGAAGGAAAGAAGGAAATCCACATAGGCCACCTCTACCCATTCACTTCTCAAACAGAAGTCCAAGTCCAGACAGAGCTTAGCTAGGGTAGGATCTGCTTAGCGATCGGCATAGCAATAATGAGTATTGCAATTATTTTATAAGACAGAAGAAGGTAGGAAAGAAATCCATATAGGCCACCTCTACCCATTCACTTCTCAAACAGAAGTCGATATTGAGATCCCATAAATAAGCCCCCATAAATACACACCTTGCACAGCTGGGCGCGGTACACTATTGCGGTTTGAGGGATCGGTCTGAACAGGTGATTTTGTTGTGGTCTCTTGCCTGGAAAACACAAAACAAGAGATTGGGTTATCCGACTAGTCCAAGTGCTGTAAACGACTAGCAGCAGTCAGTGCTCAATTGTGAATGCATAAATGCAGCTGAAGACAAACCCATTCCAGTCACTATTGCTCTCTTCGACTGGGCTTTCTCGAAAGCTGACTGGGTTTCCTGGGACAGACACCCAAAAAGGTCGTCCATCGGGCAAAAACGTAATCGCATTATTTGACTGTGATCCTTGATCCCATTCTCGCATATCCTCACTGGCTCCATTGTTTGGATATTGCTGTCCCTGGCTGTCAGTTTGATGATCGATCGTAAATGGTCTGTTTATGATTCTTGGGTTTCTGCTTGGAGCTGACCACTCCTGCGACCAACCCCCTTGCTGAGTGGGTCGTCCACTGTGTGCACTAAACTGATCACGTCCGTGTGGACGAGGCACAGTTTGTATTGACCGCGGGCCACCTTCACGAGGGCCGAAAGGACCCATGTGCGGAGTCAGCGTATGAAATCCTCCTGATACGTCCTCATTGATCGTATTCGTTGGCAGCGGCGGTTGTTGAAATCTCTGGTCTGCAGCCTCTAGCGGTTGCTGCGGCTTCTGCTTTGCACTCAGCATTTGGCTCAAATCGTAATACGGTAAAGTGGGATCCACTTTCGGCTTTGATGAGTCTACGTTGTTATCCCAAGCTTTGCTTGGGGGCGTCTGCACCGCTTTCGGTGTGGTGCTCTGCCAAGCGGACTCTTTGTTGCCCGGCTTGGCGGTTGCCAAGTTTTTCGCTGAGCTGCTACTTGGGCTGCACGGAAATTAGATAAACAGTGTTAGACGCCAGTGTCTTGACTAGCTACAGGTATGGAACGAGCAACAACATGTGGCACACGGCTTTGGGGGGAGGACAATAACAAAAGCAACAACAACAGCAAATTCCCGTCCAGTGTTAACATGCTCTTACCGCGGATCATTCTCACAGCACTCGGCGACCGGACAGCAAACGATCTCTTCGCGCGTGCTGAGCCCACAGGTGGGTATATCACTGGGGGTCAATCGCCTCGTCTCGATATACTTTTTGATGCGCGGCTCGCATTTGGACGAGCCCTGGCAGACACCCGCCAGATTGTCCTTCAGCGTACATGGATCACCTTCTGTAACAAAGATCTGGTCAATACGAAGCCTAGAACTACATGGCTCAACTGAACACCTTCGCGTGCCTCCAAGTGGGGCAAACCGCACAGGATTAAGCCGCACAGCAGCAGGCCAAAGGCGATGCAACTACTTCGACTTGCCCCAATTCTGCTGGGCGCCATGATCAGCATTCACTGAATGCTCCTCAAGCTGTCCTCGAACGGATCTGCGGTAAAGTTTGATATTAAAGTAATACATATAAAGACTTTTCATTATGGAAATATTATTCTATGAATATATTAATTCATATATATTGACAGTGAAAATGAGAGTGAGATAATGATGAAGCAAGATAGAACATTAGGAGAGAGTGATCGAGAGAGAGAGTGATCGACTAAGAGAATCCAGTCTATGGTATATACATTTACTATAATAAAGATTAGATTAATTCGAATATAATTAAATATATTTGATTAAAATTTTAATACTTATTAAGTAGGCCAAAAGATTTTGTTCATTGCGCAGATAATACTGCGTGACAACTTAATTCAAATTCCTCGAATGGTTTGAGGCGCGCTTCCAGTGAATTTCACTTAATGGGGATTTGTCTTTGTTGCGTCCCATTGGCGCAGATCCATTATCAGCAATACAATTAACCTGCCCATCAATGCAGAATAATCTCATTGCGAGAAACCCAATAAACTCTCATCGAAATGCCGCAGTCAATGGCCGTATGACAATTTGTTTCTTCACCTTTAACTGTGATTCTTACTAATCTTACAGACCTCTCTCTCTCTCTCTCTCTCTCTCTCTCTTGCCCTCTGTCTCTCTCTTTCTCTCTCTCTCTCACTCTCTCTGCAGACAGATTGTGATTAAAAAGGTTTTATTTGCTCACGCATATTTGACAACAAGAAACAAGAAAAAAAAACAGAATAAGTCGTAACTTTCCATACCGTACAAGAGTGCGCCATAGGGTTTATCTAACATTGAATTGATAACGCTATTCCGTAAAACAAAAACGACAAGAGCCAAACCAAAACAAAACAAAAGATACGAAAATGTGCTACATTTGTAGTACAAGTTTTAGCAAATTAACAAATTATCTTTCCCAACATCGGGCATTTCAGTGCCTGCAGAGTTATCTATCCAGCAATTGAAAGAAGAAGCATCATAATTGAAGGTACATGATATAAAGTGAACAACATGTGATGAAATGTCAAATGTATTGAAATGTATATAACATATATTTTTAATATATAAATAAATATATAATGAAATGAAAATATTGATAGAGTAGAGTAGAGATTAATAGAGTTGCTAAAAGAAAAAGTTTGTTAGATCAAATGCTTGAGATGAGTTTTAATTTCGGTTTAATGCATGTGTACTATATAGATGTTAGATATATATATATATATATATATATATATATATATATATATATATATATATATATATATATATATATATATATATATATATATATATATATATATATATATATAATATGTACTTATATAGTTTAACTAAATTTAAATTGAAGCTGATCCATATGGCAAATGGTTTCACCAAAGTCACGACTGTAGCTCATTCAATGTGATCAAACTGATGTCTATAAATATAGATTTTATTACGCTGACAAGCGAATACAAAATTTCATTAAATATATATATATATATAAGTATGAATACCAAATATATATAAGTTTATATAGATGCATGAATTCGAGCCTTTATATATACAAACTTATATATATATATATATATATATATATATATATATATATATATATATATATAAACAAAACAAATTTATATACACACTATTAATAGACATTTATATAAGTGAATATGGGGTTTTATGAAAAAAGAACCGTTATAGCTAGTCATCACTGCTATGTACTGTTATTAGAGATGTTTAGGTAATTATACAGAACATGCTGGGAGTTCGTATCTCTCGCACTGATGGACTGCATTTCCCGTGCTTTTTTTTCTTTCATTGATATTATTAATTATACTTATTTAAATTGTTTATGTTGCTGCTAATCAGACAAACCTTTGACACACGCGCAAATCAAACAACTTTTGTTTTGATAACAACAAACTGAAGCGACTGCAACAAATTACTCCGGTTGTTGACTTTATGCTTTATAAGTTGCTTGCTCTCCTTTCTTCCAACACTTCACTTTGCACAAGGCAATAACAACAAGAACAAATACAAAAACCAAAAAAAAAAAAATTATAAAAAAAACAAATAAAACAGTTGAAGTTAAAATAAAATGTAAACCGGTGGTAGGCGTTATACGGAAACGCTTGGCATGGGGATCTCGGTGCTCTCGAGTCGTGGGGCCTCAGCTGCCGACTACTTAACAGCGACGCGACGCTTCGCCAACTGAAGCCAAGATCAGAATCTAAAGTGCGCATAGCTGAATGCCCGAGAGCGCTCGGCTCTCGGCACTCGAGCGCTGAGAGCCCTGCTGAGTCGAGATCTGCCAGCCGAGCGGCCCAGAGTCGAGATCAGCCCGCCAAGAGCCGAGACCCGAGAGCCGAGAGTCGCAAGTTGTTTTTTGTTTTGCTTGTGTTTTTTTCCTCTTTTTTTTTGTAATTTTTAGCTCTGAACCGGTTTCAACAGAAGCAAAATACGCAACTCTGAGCACAGCCACAGATTCAATATTGAACAGTTGGTAAAATCTCAATGAAATATTACAGAACGACTGCAACTAGGAGATACCCAAGCTATAGCATATAGAGATAATGATATAAGTATATCCTTCTTCTCATAGATAATGTCTGCAATAAGTATTCCATCTTTATGGATGACATCTAACTGAGTGTATGCACAAAAAGTAAAGACTCTATTATATATTAAAATATATGGTAGATGTATATATATATAAGGTCTAGATTGACATTTAAAAAAGAAGTATATCCTATCCATGTGAAGAGCTACAGGAGTCTAAAAACCAAGTTTGCTATTCATAGCTCTAATAGATAGCTGTGAGAAGTATTATTTAAGCCTCTCTTTAAGCCTTTCGGTGGCTCAAAAACAATATACCCTCCTTGCACGCTTTCAATGGGTATTAAAACCGGCAGCAATAACAACAAAAATCACCGTGATTCAAGGGAAAAACACAGCCAGAGTCGAATTCAGCGCTAGTGCGAAATACTAATTTCAATTTGCTTTTGACCCAAGTGCGTAACGCTCCTAACCTATGATAAGACTAACCCGTTCTTATCAACTTCGTCAAGCAAAACCAAAAAAAAAAAACAAACACACATTGGTCTCCTGAACCGACTGCACGATGCCCGCTCACTAGAAGTTTGAAACTAACGAAACCAACTACGTCGCATCGAGAGTCTTTAGTAAAATCCGAATGCTATAAGGGGGTATATATATGAGTATAAAAATCTATAAAAAATACCAACGGACGGAGCCGAAACAGTATGAAAATCATACTATATTGAACCGAAAAATACCAAAACAAAACACTCTCTCTCTATCTATATATATTTCTTTCTCTCTCTCTCTCTTTAGCTCTCTCTCTCTCTCTCTCTCTCTCTCTCTCTCTCTCTCTCTCTCTCTTAAATCTCAAGCTTGATCAAATATAACAATAATAAATAAATTAAAAAATACTTTAGTCAACTGGAAAACCAGTTTATATATATATTGTGCTTAGCTCTCTATATACTACATGCTAGTACATACTTCGTATTACAAAAAATAAAAAAATATATATATATAAATATATATATAAATCTGTTGCTAATCACATTGGGAAAGGAGTTCGCTTGCCGCCAACAACTTTACACTTAAATCTAGCCTAACGTCCTTCTTCACTATAGACGCTTCTCCTTCTGCTGCTGTTCGACAAAGTGCAGGAGCCGCGTGCTCAGCAGACTCGTATAGTAGAAGGCATTTGCATCGCAGCTGGCGGTAGTGGGCGTGGCAATGGCCAGGACACAACGAATGCCGCTGGGGCGGCGCAGGTGGAGCACGCTGCCCACGACAGCGGGGCAGGGAGCACACGAGCTGGAATTGCTGGCAATCAGAGCGTTGCCCTGGACGGGCCCAACGCAGAGATGCGATGACGGCAGCTCCTGGGCGGCCGTCGTATTGGCAATATCCTTGCACGCATCCGTGGGCAGCAGACGCATGGGCAGCTCATAGAGCGGACAGTCGCTGGCTACAATTTAGATGGAGAAGGCGGAGGAAAAGGGTTTAGCATTGGAGTCGACTCGAACAGGCGAAAGCAACTTACCATTGCCCTTGGCCCAGGCGGTGGCCAGCAGCTGTCCGCTGAGCTGCAGGCGCGTCAGCTCGAACTGGGTGCACATGGGAGCCAGCCTGATCTGTGGAGCACTCGACTGGTCCACTGGCAGCGGTTGCGTCAAGCGCAGCACGGACAAATCGTCGCGATAAACGGCGACGCGCTGCACGAGTTAGAACAGGAGAGTTAGAGTGAGGGAGAGGAAGAGACAGATACTCACATCAATCACTGCCAGAAAGTCCTCCTCATCGTCCACATCCCGCATGTCGGCCACACCGAAGACCGCATGACTGGGCCGGCCGCAGCCCGCGGCGCTGACCAGCAGCTGCGGCGTCAGGACGAGCGCCGCACAGTGATGCAGATACCCGTCGTGGGCGGCATTCGGATGCGCCAGAGCCGCCAGATGCTTGTAGTGGGGCAACAGCTCCTCCGCCTTGGCAATGGCGCTCTCCTCATCGACGGCTGTCGCCGTTGCCAGCGATGTCGTCGCCTCGGGCAGGTAAATGCGCGTCGCGGTGCCCACCTGGCCGCGCGGCACCGGCGGCAAATTGGCCGGGCAGCAAATGACCTCCTCGAAGGTGCCGCCACGACACGTCTGCACGTCGTTGTCGCTCAGTCGATTCTGCATCCGCAGCAGCTGCAGGATGCGGCAGCGCGAAACGGTCTCGCAGCTGCCCTCGTACAGCGGCGTCTGGCAGGCGGCGCCCGACAAGCTGGAGGTGTCTGCGAACACGATGTTGTCCCGGCTGGCGGTCACGTGCTTGGCCTCCGAAAGCTGCAGGTACTCTCGACTGGTCTTAAATAGGCTAAGATATTCGGGAGGTATGCTTGTGGTTGCTATTGCCGGAGCTGCTGTTGTCGTCGTCGTTGTCGTCGTCGTCGTCGTCGTCGTCGTTGTCGTCGTTGTGGTTGCTGTTGTTGCTGTGTCCTCGAGGGGGCAGCAGATCTTCTCACCGACTGTGGTGTAGCCGCAGTTCATCACAGACACCACTGAGAGCCGCCCGCTCTTGATGAACTGCCCCAGCGTGGAGCACTGCTCCGCCGGCTGACAGCTGCTACGATAATCAATCGTCGGACACGGATCACCCACTGCGCATATGCAAGGGAGGAGAGCATTAGTGGGTATACAAAGACGTAGACTCCATTTGTGAATGTGAATTTGTACGTACCCTGGAGGCTGTAGTAGCCGCAGCAGCCGCTGATCAGCCAGAGCCACTGCAGCACTGATATCACACCGAACACTCGGGCCATGGTCCGATTCGACGACAACGAACTGGACAGGCGCGTCGCTCGCGCTCAACTGCTCAGCTCAGCCGTTCTCCCACCGGCCCAGCTTGTCGCTCGTCGCGACGCCAGCCGCGGCAGAGCCACTGACGGCCGCAGCGCAGCCTGCTCCGACGTCCGCTGGGAAACTGAGGAAGTATTTCTCAGCAGCAAATCTTCCAACTGTGTTTCATTTGAGCTATAATTTGCATAGTGACTAAACAGCGAGGCATGAATCAGAGCCCTTGTATACCGGACTATCTGGAATTTTGCGCACTGCGAGTGTGTGCGATAAGCTTGAACCTTGCCTGACATTTCGAACTCGAAGGATCTCTGGGTGTCTATGCTTATATAGACATGTCAATGACTTCATGTCAATCTTCCAGAAGCATGTTTTTTTTCTCTAAACAAAGCCATAGAGAGCTTCGCAACTACCTAGAAGTCGTGAAGAAACCAATTTAAAGATAAAAGGACTATTCAAGGATATTCCCTTGGATGATATACATAACTTGGTACATTCTACACGGACACATCTCCAAAAAGTTGTAGAAACTAATGAAAGATTTGCTTAAAAATAATTTCCCATAATTTCATAGTTCAAACATTATTTTATTTTATTTATTTTTCTTTTCATTTGTCATTAGAAAAATTTGTCAAAAGAAAAAATCAAAGTAAAAAAAAAAAAGTAAATAAAAAAATGTACATTGAAATTTCCATGCTTTTATATCTTAGATGCTTACTACAATTGAATAGAAACTGCCTCAAATGTATAAAATGTTACAAACTGAATATTTTTCATGTCTAAATATTTTGGCCGACTTGTGTATCTTTCCTACAACTAGTCTCAGCCCGCTTAGCTAATTAAGTCTTAGCGTGGCCTTATATTATATTTAGCCAACATAAGCAATAAAAAGTTTACTAACTTAAATGTCTGCTCTTAGCTTATGCTCAGGTATTTCCAAAGTGTCAGCTGCCCCAAAAAACCCACCAAAAAAAAAAAGAGCGATCATTTTGATAGCCTGGAGTTTCGAGGGCTTAAAGTCACAGTAATTAATTTTTATTATTCTAATTTAGTTGATATGTGAGCATTTGTTGTGATTCATGTCACAGGTCACATGTATTGGTCGGGATTCCAGTCTGGGGGCTGAGCATGATCCGGATCGGGGGAACTCTGGTCGGGTATATTCGGAATTGGGTTAAGAGGGAATGGGAACAGATTGCCCGCGCCGGGGGATAGTGGATCCAAGTCGCCGCGTCCAACATCGGGTATGCTATAGGGACTCCTCTCGAAGTTGTGCGGCACATAGTTCAACGGACGTCGAGGGTCAGCGGCCAAGGGATCTGGAGTCTGTACTGGCGTCTGGTTGATCAATTCGGGCACGGATAACTCGGGGGAATTCGCCGCGAATACCGGATCGCAGAGCTCCCGGCGAAAGCGTTCGACTATGGCGCCAGCCGTCGGCATTAGCTTGCTAATGCTGCCCCTCAGGTCGGACACCAGGCTGTCGGGGGTGACGCACAGATTGGAAACGTTCTTGGTACTCACGTCCAGCAAATTGACAATCAACACATCCTCAGTGATGTGGGCCAGCAGCAAATAGAGCACCTTGCTGCGCACGTATCTCAGCGAGTATTTGGCTTTGTCGCCGTTCCACTGAGCCGGCAATAGCTCACTGCCGGTATCATCAAGCGGCAGACTCTTGTCATCCCCGATGCCAACGCAGCGGAAGCTGCAATGCTTGGTTAGCATAAAGTGGGCGAGGGCCATCAGCACATCCGACTTCTTGCGAATCTGATTTTCCACCGTCTTATATAGTAAGTCCCAACCATAAAAGAAGTCCGAGTTGTGTATATCCACAGATGCTGTCGAAGCGGGAACTTCCATTTCAATCGACAATTTGGAAAAAATTATAGAAAAATTTATAGAAAAAAAATCCTTGAAATATAGTAATGTTTATTCACAGAACGCTAGCACAGAAATGAAATAATTCTGATGTGAAAGCCCCTTAGGTCGGTGCGTCGTCTATGAACAACAAATCTAGATTTCGTTGCGTTTCCTTTCATTCATAAAAAGTGTTGGACAATTTCGATTAGACATTGCTTCCGATATCACAAAATATCGATTATAATAATATTTGACAATAGAGCAAACCCTAACCATCGTTAGTTCTGAATGTGGGTTGATTGAATAAAACATTTAAGCCCAGCAAATTCTTAGCCGCGCTGTTCACAAATATCGTATAGAAAGTAAACCTCATGTCCACAGTGCACTCGTCTGTGGTGGGCGTGGCGATGCCCGCCACACACAAGCTGCCATCAGGTCGCTCCACATGGAGGACACTGGAAGAGGCCGTCAGGCAGTTCTTGCATCCATCACTCCTAGGGGAAGCCTCCGGTAGAGCTCTCACACAGATGTGTGTTGCAGTTGTATCGATTCCGGTTACGGGCGTTCCACAGTAGGAGATTTTCCTAAGACGTGTCTTGAACAATCCACAATTGGTCTCTGCAGACATAAGAGGAATAGTTCGAATGACAGCTCATGGGTTACATATATCATTGGTGCTTACCATTATTCTGGGCAAAGCCCACGGCATACAGCTTTGGCTGTCCTACCAGCTCGTTTTCATAGCACAGCGCAGCAGTACTCACATTTTTCATTAAGTCATCATCAAAATGAATGGCCGTGTGCAGGTTGAACAGGACCAGGTCGTTGTTTATTTGCTTGCTTTGCATCTGTAATTGGATGTTAATCAGTATTAGGAAGCTGTACGCAGTGCCTAGCATGGCCCGGCGGTGGCACAGCTCATGACCAACAGTACCTTTAAGTCAAAGCCGAGACCCTCGTCAAACCTTGCTCTCGTATCGCTGACGCCCAGAACGACTTTGTGGGGTCTTTCCCTTTCCTCCCTGCCCACACACTTGCTTGTGGCCAGCAGTTGAGTCGACGACATGACAATCGCCGTGCAATGGAAGACCACATCGTCATAATTGACGCTGTAGTATTGGAGGGACGCCAGATATGGAAACCGAAGTTCTTCGTTGACTCTACAAAATATAAAAACCCGACTAGGATAAACACTTGGTCAAGTGCTAGAATATTTACATACGTAGGAGGCGCGATGTCGTTGCGAGGCCACTCATAGGGACAGCAAATCATTTCCGGGGAGTTGGCACTCAAGAAACCGCAAGTGGGTATATCGTCCAACATGACCATTCTCTTCCTAAGCGCCTCACGTAGCACAGTGCAATTGTAATCAAACTCGCAGCGGCCTCGCGAATTGTCCAACTTCCAGATGCAAGCATCACCCGCTGCATATTTTTAGATTTATTACAACTCACAAAATAATCTCAGCTTAGAATTTACGTTGTTTCTTTTCGGGAAAACCATCCACTGCTAAAGTCGCTATCAGCAGCAATAAAGGCAACGTCATCAAGGGGGCGATAAGTGACATTATATATATTATTTTATATATATGTATATGCAAAATAGTTCTAAGTCTCAGCAATACGACTGTTTGGGTTGCAAGCTCTCGCACAAATGAACCCATGGGACCGACAAATCTGCGATGAAAGTAAATGAAACAATGCGGCTGATGTATATGTACAATTTTTAATATTTCTTTTAGATTATATTATATATATATATATATATATAGAAATTAATATAAAATAAATATTAAAAATTGTATAAGAAAACAAAAGAATATATATATAAGTTTGAAGTCACTAGATCTAGTGATCTAGAGGTCGCTACGCTAATAGGGACGGACGGAGTCAGTCCAACTCGTATCATCTCAGAACGACGTCATGATCTTCCATGATCTCCTTCTGCTTGTTACGTGAATTGAGGACAAAAGCAACTCCAAGCCATTAATCAACAAACGTATGTTGTTCTTAAGCTACAGAGCTCACTGTATAATTATATTATTATTAAAATGTGGGGCCTAATAAGATTATAGATGCGACTTGCGAGTTTTTTAATAAATATATTCTTTAAGCGATTTATGGCGTCCGCTTAATCAGCCCCGTGAATCACGGAGTTCCAAGAAATCCTTGAATACACGATTCACAAATATGGTATAGAAAGTGGGATTCATGTCCAGAGTGCACTCATCTGTGGTGGGCGTGGCAATGCCCGCCACACACAAGCTGCCATCAGGTCGCTCCACATGGAGGACACTGGAGGAGGCCGTCAGGCAGTTCTTGCATCCATCACTCCTAGAGAAAGCCTCCGGCATAGCTCTCACGCAGATGTGTGTTGCAACTGTATCGATTCCGATCACAGGACGCTTTAGCTCCGGCTTTCCGCAGTCGGACAGTTTCTCAAGACGTGTCTTGAACAAGCCACAGTTGGTCTCTGCAGACATACGAGAATTAATTCGAAAGGCAATCGGAGGCCACATAGATCCCTATTAGTGCTTACCCTCGTTCTGGGCATAGCCCACAGCATACAGCTTTGGCTGTCCTGCCAGCTCGTCCGTATGGCAGAGGATTGCTCTGCTAGCATTTTCCATTTGCTTATCACTAAAATCAATGGCCGTGTGCAGCTCTAGCAGTGCCAGATCTTTATTCATTTCCTTGATTTGCGACTGTAATTATACATATATGAGTAAGAGGATGAAGATCGACCATAGAAATGGTAAATAATGCAAGTTGCGAGTCAACTGTACCTTGACTTCATACTCCAGGTCTTCATCATAGTATACTCTCGGATCGGTGACACCCACTGCAATTCGGCAGGGCTTTCGGGTAATACTCGTCCCCACGCACCTGCTTGAGGTCAGCAATTGGGTCGGCGACAAGATAATGGCGGTGCAATGGTAGTCAAAAGAGTCCAAATATTTGGAATAGTATAAGATGGGCGCCAGATGCTTGAAGTTTGCCAGTTGCCTAAGGTGTGAAGTGGGTTAAGAATTAATCACGGAAGTCTGCACACTTTGATTGGCTCTTTACGTTGGTGTTGAGGGATCTGGTGTTGGTGTCGTTGGTGGCGGCGGTGTCAATGTGGTTGGTGGAACGTAACCCTTCGGAAACTGTTCAGGACAGCAACGGAGCTCCTTGCCAGTCGTCGAGTCGAAGCCACAAGAAGTTAAGGAATCTTGTTGATCCTTATAAGCCTGCCATGTGATGCAGTCGGCAGGTAGCTTGCAAATGCCTGTCTTGTCCAGACATGGCATATCCTCTGTTAATTGCGATTTATAAATGAAAGTAATGAAAGTATGAAAAATCCAGATGGAACACATTTTCATTTAAAATCGTAAAAAATCTGAAGGATCACCTCATCCACAGATATACCTAACATATAACGAGCTTATCCGGAAATATTCTTTGCTAAATACCTTTAACTATTTGTGGGCCGTGAGCTAGTGTAATTCAGTCGGTTAATCCAGACTGAAACACAGTATCTAGATCAACAGCCTTACTGATCTGCACCCACCTTGCAATTGACGTATGTCCGTACAATTGGAGGAATATGCCAATGTTAGGAAAACACAAGGCATAATCATATTGAAGACTTTTATTGCCATTTCATGTGTTCAATTGATCCACATCTGCAGCGCACGAGATCCCGAATGAAACTGAGCCTAGCTCGCACGCTTAACTAACTGCTCCCTTACGTAATAAGCAAATCTTGAAATATTATATTATGCATATATATGCGTCAATGTCGGAAAATAAAGAGAAATAAAACTTGAAACTCGAAATATATATTCCTTAAAGAAAGCATTAATAGTTTTCTCTATATTATCTTCCGCTTTCTCAATGTGCAAACGCTTTATATATAGAGTTAAGTCTATACAGACTTGTATATACTAAGACAGTTCGTATCTACTAGTCGGATACTCCTTATTAGGAGTATGACGTAGAGAACAGTTGACGACTAAACACAAAGAAGAACTCCCCATCGCTGAATCGTTGTTGTATGACTCATTTATGTAGATATACTCATTGCCTTTGAAGGGTATTCACTTAGATATGCGCAATGATCTGCGTAGGGGTCTTCCCCAAACATGAAAACAATTTACCATATTGATAAACAATTCAAATGGCGCATCATTCACTCAGTTTTGAGCGCCACGTGTCACGCTGTGCATCACCTTATCTATTAGCTCATATGATCATATGCTGAGAAGCAGAGGGTCGGCATAGTGAACGACCAATTCAATTAAATAGGGCTGCATTGGACAAACCCAAACGTCATACGCCGAACAACGTCAGACCCCAACATCTGTGTGTTGTACGATAAGCCCATAGAGCAAACCAAGATCAGAAAAATCATATACAGTCAAAGCAATATTCGAACTTCCGGAACCAAAGAAAAAATATATACATTTTTATCGAAAGAGTCGTGAGTGTAACTGAAGATAATTTCTTTCTTTTCTTGTTTTTGTTTTTTTTTTTTTTGTTCTCATTTTTTGCTTGGTTTCATTGCTTTAATTCAAATTTAGCTCTATAATACTTGTCCCTCTGAGAGAAGAAATGGGATGGAATATGGCATTAGCGTTTGCGCTGGCGATGGCGATCACAGTTCAGTTCCAAGTTGATGATGCTGTTTTATTTGCTCTCAATTAGCTCTCTAGTCTAGTAACCATAGAAGAAGGCTTCATATGAGAAGGTGCGCGTCTGGTTGCACGCCAGCAATATGGATGCCTCGCTCTTGCCAATGCCGCCGGCCGTGAAATAGGCGTTCGCATCATCGGCCGTGGTGTCCACATAGATCTCAACGCTGGTCAAGGTGATGGCGTTGCCGCTGTTCGATGTGTAGGTCATCTCCACCTCAATATCCACGGCGGTGGTGAAACTCTCATCATCATAGTTGTTCACCAACAGCTTATCGCCTAGTTGTGGCGAGCAGGAGGATTGACGAATGACGGGTGATGCATAGCAGCAAATCATGAATGTGCAATGGAGAGTGATGAATAAGGAAGGAGAAGTTATTAATATCAAATGGGGTAATGGAAGAAGAGTGACGAGAGTGAAGAGTGACGAGAGTGAAGAGTGATGAGAGTGAAGAAATTGAAGAGTAACGAGCGACGAGTAACGAAGCAATGAGTGATGAAGGGTTGAGTGATGAGAGTGAAGAGTGAAGAGTGACGAGTGAACAGTAATGAGTAAAGGTTGAAGAGTAACGAGTGACGAGTGCCGAGAGTGACGAACGACGAGTAACGAGAGTGACGAGTAAGGAAGAAAAGGAAAGAGAAAAGTTAATCCGATTAGCGAGCTCTTCGTTAGATCATCTTCTATATGACGTACCTGTGATACGCTCGCCAGAGCTGAAGACAATGTTGCCCTTGGCGTGCTTCACCTTGTTGAGGGCGGTCAGCTTGACGTTCGGATTGCGCGTCGTGAATCGAATCTCGTCCGTTACAGGCTTGATCGGCGTGTAGTCGAGATCGATGGCGCGCTGCGCCTGTGGCTGCGACGACGACGACGACGCTGACTCCTGCCGCAGCGATGGTGCGGCGAGTGCGCAGGCGCTCAGCAAAAGTAACGAGAGAATCACTCGTTGCATGCTGCGGCAATACGCGAAACACACAAAAAAAAAATCAACAACAAAAAAACGAGTTCACGCGTAAGTTAGATAAACGGAAACGAGTGCAGTAGGAGTTGAGTGAGCGAGATGTACCGAGAGAGAGAGAGAGAGAGAGAGTTGCGATTGGCTTTTTGTGAATTGTGGCTTGTGGTTTGTTGGCTCCGCGCTCTTTGCAATCTAATTGGCGACTGTTTTGTGCATTGGCTTTTTATACCACACGCCCTTATCGGCGGTCAGCGTTAGATAAGGCAGCAACTCGACGACTGAACGATAAGCCGCATAGCTTTACAGTATTGGCCATGGTTTGGCTTTATATATATATATTTTTTTGTTTTTTTTTTTTATGTTCCTCTTGATTTGTTTTTGGGCTAACTAATTGGCAATTATTTGCTCAGTTTCTATAAATAGGCCGGCACTCGAGAGGTAGTAATTTTAGACATGCCCTAACGCCAAATGGATTTAGCCAATTAAGCAGTCCCCGGAGCCGGGCGATTGGCTGCGCGTGGCCACAATTTCCTCAAATGGCCATAAATAGATTGGCGAGTGTGATCAAAATTCACCTGATTGCTGGAGCATGTGATAGCCCCCGTTTTGTCAGTGCCAGCGATCCGTATGCACATATATTAGAATATCACTATTTGCCTAATCACTCGAGACGGGCTTTAGCTTCCGTCTCCGCGTTGGCCACTTCAAACGGACTCTGACGCCGTTTCCCTTATCGATCAGAAAAATCAATCAGCAAATATTACGAACAGCTAACTATATAGAGCATGACTTATTTATCGAATTTCGAATTGTCATTCAGAGTCGAACAGTGACTACAATTAGTCTAGAGCCAAGGCAGGCAAACATCCGATGACACAGAAGATCATAAATGAGTCAGCAGTTCGTAGGAAATTTGACCAATTCTTACAGTCAGAGGTTCTAGACTTGGATGTTAACCAGCTACAGGTGCTCCAACTGGAATTATCTCCATATAAAACCAATCGATTAACAACTCAATAAGCAGCCTAAGCCAGCCATAATTTAATTTCGAAATATTTTGAAATCGACGTCTGTAGGAAATTCCCAGCACATGCACAGATCGTCTCGGACTACCATAACTTTCTATACCATAAAAGATATTGGTATTATATTTTTATTTTCGATTCATCAGGCCCCCCGTGGACGTAGCCTCAGTCGTATCTTATCACTCAATCGGACACGTTAGAGCTGAAAAACAAAAATCTTGACGTCTACGGACTGGAGCTAGCTGATCTGCTTGAAGATCAGCCCGGCCACGGCTAACACTCAAATCCATTAGCAATGTCTGGTTGAAATTTCGACAAGTGAGTTCACAATCTTTGGACATAAACATAATAACGTTTTAATTTAGAAATACGAAATATTTTTAGCTTTATCGATGGCAGGTCTAAGCGCACAAAGCTTCTAAGTCCATTAAAAACAAGTTAACGCTTTTACGATAGCCCGTTGGCAACAACAAAAAAAAATCTTTAACTTTTTAATGCTGGCGAAATACTTATTTATCTTTTGATACCCTCTTGATACTAGTTCAATTTATCGCAAGTATATGAAAATACAAAAGAAAAATAAAATTAAAATATAAATTCTATTTATAGTTCTTTAATCAAAAATCGTAAATTCTAAATGTCTGGAATGTACTCGTAGCTTAGTTATTTATTTGTCGACTCTTTAGTTGAGAGAATTTGTAATTATCGCTCGGGATGATTAAAAAATAAATGAGGAGTCGGGCAGGGCTGGCCACCATGCCGCGGGTGTGATTCGGCTGATGTTGTTTGCGGCGCGTGTTCTGTCTTCTGTCTTCTGTCTTTCTCTTATTTGTTCGATTTTGTTTTGCAATCGTAGCCTTGATACACATATTTGCGCACAAGTGAAAACAATCTTATAAATGGGCACTTCGAGAAATTAGCTACGCTATAAGCATAAACTGAGCTATAAACGATATCAAATTGGCAAGATAAGTGTGCTTAATGTGTTTTCAAGCTTTCCTTTTCGGAATAACAACGACGGAATAGCCCTAATTAAAATGAAAAATGCATTTCAGCTGGGTTAACAGCGCAAATGCAGAATGGAAAACCCCTAATTAAAATGAAAAATGGCTTTCAGCTTGGTTTACAGCTCAAATTCAGAATGGAATACCCCTAATGATTATGCAAAATGCCTTTCAGCTTGGTTTAAAGCTCAAATGTAGAATGGAATACCACAAATGATAGTTCAAAATGCCTCTCAGCTCTGCTTACAACACCAATGCAGAACGGAATACCCCTAATGGCAATGCAAAATGCCTTTCAGCTTGGTTTACAGCTCAAATTCAGAATGGAATACCCCTAATGATAATGCGAAATGCCTTTCAGCTCTGGTTAAAACAATAATGCAGAGCGGAATACCCCTAATGGCAATGCAAAATGCCTTTCAGCTTGGTTTACAGCTCAAATGCAGGACGGAATACCTCTAATAAAAAATTAAAATGCATTTCAACTCGGTTTACAACAAAAATGCAGAGTATCGCAGAGCTGTGCATGCTCTAATAACTGTTATCAATAAGACAACGGGGTATCTTCAAGGAAAGATGCATATATAATATTTGTTAGCTGAAAATTTGATCCAAAAACGGAAATCATGTGTGAATATATTATATCTACTCCCTCATAGTATATGGAAATTAATAACTAAGGCAACTGTCTTGATAGCATATATCAAAATTCTAACACGTAATACGTCAGACGTCAAATGTGGCTGGAAGAGCCGATGCATATACGATAACGATAACATTTCTGTGCACTTGCGCAAAAAAAAACAGAGAAAGTTTCGGTTATCTGTGGGGGAACTGTAATTCCCTGTCACAGCGAAGAAAGTTACGTTTATCTCTGAGACAATTCAAAGTTAATTAAAAAGCAGCAAATCAACTATAAATATATTAATATATATAGATCGTATATATATATTAATATAAATTGAAGTGGTATTTTTATGACTCAATCACAAGTTTTTTCCTTGATCTTGGCACTACAAACATCCAAGTCGCGTGAGCTGTGACTGCGGAGAAAACAAAAAATTCCATTTCTGTGCGTCCAGATAGTGTCAGCGTCATTGGGCCGCACGTCAGGAATATCCCTGGGCTTAACCCTAATTTATGGTATCGCATAGCCTCCCGAAGTGGGCAGCGCGTGAGCACTTTCGATTTATTTGCCTGCCCGCCCGAGAGATATTTACGAAGGCGCCCAAAGCAAAGAAAGAAGGCCCCCCCTCTTGAGTGCGCATACAATTTATAGATAGTAATTCATTTATAGGGTATCATATGATTATTCTTCGGAAAGAATAGCAGCGTGATTAGACCAATGCACAAAAAAAAGAGGGGTAAACTAGAACTAAGGCTTAGTCGGAGCCGAAGTACTGCGCCTGGTAGGCGAAGTCCTCGGTCTGCTTGGCCTCCAGCACGATCGAGATGAAGCGCTGTCCGATGCCGCCGGCCACCACGTAGGCATTGCCCTCGTTGTTATCCTGGGTGCAGATCAGCTCCACGAAGGTCACAATGGAACCGGCGCCCGACTCCGGGTACGTGATCTGCAGGCTGACGTCCTTGCGCGCCTGATAGTGGAAGACGTCGGCGCCCTGGGCGACCAGTCTGTCGCCTGAAAGTAGATTGCGATTGATTAGACATCGTCGCCGATTCGTTGCATACTTTTGCGCAGCTCCACAACTATCGCACTTACCGGAGATGCGAGCGCCGAGCGTGTAGCGCACGGACTGCTCGCTGGCCCGAGCGGCTGGCTGCTTCACCAGACGCTGCATCTTCAGGCCCGGATGCTGGGCGACGAAATCGCGCACATTCTTCACCACAATAATATCGCGATGCACGTCGGCGCCGCGTGCCACGCCCGCCAGGCTATCGGCCACCAGGCAGCCGAAGACGGCCAACAACAGACACAGACTCAATTTGCACATATTTTTTTGTGGTTGGCTTGAAAAGGGTTTATATATTATATATATAAATTAGTTAGGGTGTGTATAAGTTCCAACTGCTGCGAATGGTAATCGCTGAATGAGCTCCACCATGGCAAACTCTTTATTATTTATAGTAGAGCCAATTAAGTGGAAGCCTTTGATTTCGATTTCGTTGAATTTCGCGCCACACGCCCCTAGCGCTCGGCTCTTGCTCTTGCTCTAGCTCTTGGCGGCCCTTATCACGCCAATTGACAATTTCCATTGACAATGTTTTGGCCAACAACAGCAGCAACAACAAGCTGACTCGTTGATAGCCCCACGCTCGGTGAATGCCCTTCTAGCGCCACAATCTAGACTATTCCAGAGCCTAATCGTGTGAGCCATTCCGAACATATTTTGTTTTTCTTTCGAATTTAGAACTATCTCAACAGCTGCTCAAGATAGGGCTGCAAACGATTCATAATTTATCAATTTAATTTATATTTGATATTAGTTAAAGACTGTATATGACTTGATTTTGTATGCATATACAGATAAAATATAATACATTTATTCTTTTATAATATTTTTTTGGCTTATATTATAAATGTTTTTAATACTATTATTTATTATTAAAGATCATTTAAAAAGTCTCTAACATTAATAATAGATCTTATAATCAGAGCTCTGTCCCTAAACTCCTAATTTTTTATGTCAAATTATATTTTTATTAATAATAAAAATAAAATATTTTTCAGCTAATACAAAAAAAAAAAAAAAACATTAAAAAAATATATTAAAAATATTTGTACTATTATTATTTATTATTAAAAATCTTATGATTATTTAGAATTCTCTAAAATTATTTATAGATCCTATAGTAGAACTCTTTCTCTAAGCTCCGAATTTTTAATGTCAAATTATATTTTTATTAATAATAAAAACTCGTATTATAAAAATTTAATACAAAAACACGTAAAAAAAAAAACATTTAATATATTAAAAATATTTTTACTAATTTTATATATTATTAAAGAGCTTATAATCATTTATAATTATATATAGATCCTATAATAGAACACTTTCCCCAAGCTCCAAATTTTTTAAGTCAAATAAAAAACGATTTTTTTCCATGAATAATATAAATATTATATTTATTAAATAAATCTAGATTTTTTAAGAATTAATAGATCTAAAAAATGATGTTCAAAAACAGAGCTTCAAGTTCAAGAATCAGCAAAGGAACCAGTCTCTTTTTGGTGTTTTGTTTGCAAGATCTTTCAAAGTTCTAGATCTTTATTTATGACATAAATATTTATATAAATACATTGACCCCTTCGATGAGTTCGTTGGCAAACTGCACGATCAGATGGTAGAACTCTGTGGAACATGTATTTACCATAACAATGGCAGGTGAGATAAGACATGTTCCCGGCCCGGCCCGGCCCAGCCCAGCCCTGTCACTTCAAGTCAATTAAATTGAACAATTTGATGATATTGCGTTCCGCTCTGGGGCGATACAATCGTGGGGCAACCAACAGACACAGACTCATGTAGCAGGCCAATATAAACGCCAGCTCTTCCCTATTAGCGGCCGATAAGTAGCGTCGAATCATCAACAACATAAACAGCACCTGGCAATTTGACAGACACTGGTACGGTAGCTTTCTAATTAGCGATAGGATTGGCGCAATATCGCTCCTCGCGCAATGATGGCGTTCATCACAGGTATTCCAGCGCCATCTATCTAATATCTAATTATACTTGCTGCTATTTTTGAGAGCGGTTCGCAGAACCCAATCGAGACGGCAGCGCTGCTCCTCGAGGATTTCCCTGGAATTAAAAACCACCGAGTATCAACGTCTGTCACAAATTAGCAAACAAGATTAGGCAACGGCCATAGATAACACCTTCCGTTACTGATCAATCTATCAGTTCGTCAAGTTCTGACTCATAGCTCTTTAGTCAGCTAAGAATTGGGTAAACAGACTTTGATTGCGTCGAGCTTACTTTCCAATGCCCTACGTCAAGGTATTTGAAGTACTCAAGGTGAAATTTCTTGCTGTAAATAATGTATTCTTTCTTAAATGACGAAGCCAGAATGACGAAATGGAGAAGAAACACAAGAGTGAGACAGACATAGAGAGAAGAGGGAAAAAATTAAGAGAGGAGAAAGATAGAGTGAAAATAATAGAGGAAGCGAGATAGTCAGAAATACAATAGAAAATGTGGAGAGAAATAAAGAGAAAGATATTAAAAGAGGTGAAAAGAGAAGAGAGAGAGAGAGAGAGAAAGCAGAGAGAGATGCATAGAGGAAAAATATAGAGAGAAGACAGATAGAGGGGAGGGAGAGATAGACAGAAAAATTGAGAAAAAAGAGATTGAGAGAAAAGAAATAGAAGGGGGAGAGAGATAAAAAATAGGAGACGTAAAGAGGAGAGAGAACGGTAAACAGAGAGAGAGAAAGAGAGGAGGGAGCGAGATAGAGTGAGGAGAGAGAGAGAGAGAGAAGAGAGAGAGAGAAAGAGGAGAGAGAGAGGAGAGAGAGAGGAGATTGAGAGGAGATTGAGAGAGGAGATTGAGACAGTAGAGAGGGAGAGAGAGAGAGAGAGGAGAGAGAGAGAGAGGAGAGAGAGAGAGAGAGAGAGAGAGAGAGAGGAGAGAGAGAGAGAGAGAGAGAGAGAGAGGAGAGAGAGAGAGAGAGAGGAGAGAGAGAGAGAGAGAGAGAGAGAGAGAGAGAGAGATAGAGGAGAGAGAGAGCGAGAGAGAGAGAGAGAGAGAGAGAGAGAGAGAGAGAGAGAGAGAGAGAGAGAGAGAGAGAGAGAGAGAGGAGAGAGAGAGGAGAGAGAGAGAGAGAGAGAAGAGAGAGAGAGAGAGAGAGAGAGAGAGGAGAGAGAGAGGAGAGAGGAGAGAGAGAGGAGAGAGGAGAGAGAGGAGAGAGAGAGGAGAGAAATAGGAGCGAGACACAGACAGCGAGAGGCATACAGAGGGCGGAATACACTCAGAGGAAGAAAGACAGACACGGAAAGAAAGACACGGACAGAAGGACAAGCAGAGACAAAAAGAGGCATACAAAGACGGGAGGTAAGAAGGCAATGGGAGAAAGAGAGAGAGGGTGGAATACAGTAATACTTATTCATACCAGAATGAGAGAGAGAGAGAGAGGGAATACAATAATACTTATTCATACCAACTGACTTCATGAGAATCACATAGAAATGCGAGTTTACTTTCTTGCTTTATTAGCATCGCAGTGAAAAGTAAAATTGCTATTCGTTTGACTTACATATATTCTCTATATATATGTTATATATATAATAATATATTCTCTACATATATATCAAATACAACTATCAAAATTCCATTCACAATTTGACAACTAGAAAAAATGTATATAAATTCGTTTCTTTCCTTCGATATAGCTCTGCATTACAGACTGTTTAAATGTCTTTTCTGACTTGCATATAGTATATTAGTTTAGTGTTTAGTGTTTAGAAAACGTTTTTCTTTTATTACTATTCATTATTCAGACTTATAACTCTAGTTACATTTGAATGTAAATATTAATGTATGTATATTTTGTGTATATATACCCTATATAATATATATTGTATATATGCATGTATAAGAATGTATAATAAAAATTACATTTAAAACACACAGCGACGGCGAGAAAACTGCGCTTGCTACAAATTTCGGTGTTCGGTAGCTCTACGTCTACGTAGCATACGTTAAACTAAAATTAACAAAATCGAAAAAAAATTAAAATAAAGGACACAGAATTAAAGTAAAAGTTGGCAAAGTCGCATTAGGTTAGGTTCTACAGTAATTTGTGGAATGTGGCAGCAATAAAGATAGTTAATTAACACAGGCATATCATAAATACATAGATATAGAGTTATACATAGTTACATGGAGTTATAATAGGCATACATATGTGCTATAATATTACAAATAATTTTGCTGATATTCATAAAAATGTCCTGGCAAGGCTATATTGCGAACGATCTGGCGCCAATCGGTATATATATGAGTATATATATATATATATATATATATATATATATATATATATATTGCACATGATGCGCTCGCTTCCTTTGCGGCAGCGGCTCTGCTCGCACACATGCTAAAACACTATGCACGACGCTATCTCGCTCTAGCGCCGCTCTCACTCACTCGCATGCGTTGTGCACAACAACAACACGCACACACAAACACAAGCACACACGCACACACACACACACACACGCACACACACACACGGGAGCAATTTGGGCAATCGTCCCAGTGTCTTGGCTAACTGTTCTCAAATCAAATCAAATCAGTTTACCTAAGACAAATTCATTTCTTAATCTCCGAATGAGAATTGATGGACAACACTTATTTGATAAATCTTGTTCTTTTATATAAATTGAGTCTAAGTCGATGATATTTCGAATCACAAGTGGATAATACTCGACTCAAGCGATTGCCCCATCTCACTCTATCTGTGTGTGAGTGCGTGTGTGTGTGCGTGTGTGTGTGTGCGTGATAAAACCAACAATTCCATTTCGTTTCATTTTCACTAAATTCCTTTTGTCTAAAACGGCGCCCCGTTTAACCCCCCATTCCCCATGTACCCCTGCCTGTCCTCTGTTGCTCGTCCCCCGTGCTGAAACCCTTGTTTGTTGTAGATATTGCTTTGACGCCTGGCTGCCCTAGTCGACCGACCGCTCCTACCAGTGCGGACGTATCTCCTTGAATTGCCACTTCTGATAGGCATCGTTGACGTCGCACTGGCCCAGCGACAGCTGCTGGGTCGTCGGATGCAAGGCCATGCACTTTTTGTGGACGCGATGCAGCAGGTGCTTGGTCTGCTCGTTGTAGCTCCAGGGTCCATCGACGGTGCCCAGGCGGCAGACGGCCAGCTTGATGCCCTGACGATCGGCCTCCACGCAGCGCTCGCCCACGCCCAGCTGTCCGACGGCATTCAGGCGCACCAGCTGATTATTGCCGCCGCCGTGGCAGTAGGAGAGGCCCATGATGGCCGGCGGCTGGTGGCCCATCGAGTCCAGGCAGCTATCGGAGGCGACCGAGCGCAGCTCGCCCCAGTGCAAGTTGGCCGGCAGAGCGGGAAACTTGTCCACCACATCGTAGGCAATGTTGTCCATGAACCATTGGAAGGATTTGCAGTTGAGGCGCTTCTTCAGGGCCAGCTGCTCGGATATGTCGCCCATGTCCAGATAGCGGGCCAGCGGCTCGCGTGTGTAGAAGAACTCCTTGTGCGTGTCGTCGAACCAGGTCTCAATGACGCGCTTGTAGTTGATGGTGATCAGCGGACCCTTCTTCTTGCTGGCCAGCTTGCCGAAGTTGTAGGGCATAAAGCCGCGGTAGACGTGGCCGACGCGGGAGCAGGGCACCCACTCGATGCTGCCGCCGCATTGCCAGATCTTGAAGCTCAGCTCGAAGTTCTCGCCGCCCCAGACGAGCAGGCCGGGATCGTAGGCGCCCAGCTCCAGGAAGTACTCGCGATTGATCGCAAACAGGCCGCCCGCATGCGTCGGACTGCGATAAGGCTCCGAGTTGTGGGTGCGACGACGCTGCTCGCGGCGCGGCACCTCGTTCTCCTTGTACAGCATGCCCCACTCGAAGATGCCGCGGAAGTGATTGTCGCTGCCGTACACCGGACGGTACTCGAACGTCTTGTGATCGATGCCATCAATGATGGGCACGGTCATCACAGTGCGATCCCGATAGATGGGCGCCAGCAGCGGCGGCAGCCAGTTCAGATTCACCTCGCAGTGCGCATCCAGAAACACAATCACCTCACCTGCAACACAAACCAAACGTGAGCGAGAGGCAAATACCAACAAATTAGAACTAATTGGCTCAGTCGACGACTCGACTTGTATGCGCTCTTGTCTCTGCTTGCTTAAGTGATATTTATATAGCTGAGAATTGCATAGAGGGGCGACACTTATGTCACATTAACTTGTTTCACATTCGATTTAAGGAAACAAGATATTTATATAGCTGAGAATTGCATAGAGGGGCGACACTTATGTCACATTAACTTGTTCCACATTTCATTTAAGGAAACATGATATTTATATAGCTGAGAATTGCATAGAGAGGCGACACTTATGTCACATTAACTTGTTCCACATTCGATTTAAGGAAACATTATATTTATATTGCTGAGAATTGCATAGAGGGGCGACACTTATGTCACATTAATTTGTTCCACATTCGATTTAAGGAAACATTATATTTATATTGCTGAGAATTGCATAGAGGGGCGACACTTATGTCACATTAACTTGTTCCACATGTGATTTAAGGAAACATGATATTTATACTGCTGAGAATTCCATAGAGGAGCGACACTTATGTCATAATTATAATAATTATATTGCTGAGAATTGCATAGAGGGGCGACACTTATGTCACATTAACTTGTTCCACATTTGATTTAAGGAAACATGTTACTTATATTACTGAGAATTGCATAGAGGGGCAACACTTATGTCACATTAACTCGTTCCACATTCGATTTAAGGAAAAATTATAATTATATAGCTGAGAAGTGCATAGAGGGGCGACACTTATGTCACATCAACTTGTTCCACATTTGATTTAAGGAAACATGTTACTTATATTGCTGAGAATTGCATAGAGGGGCGACACTTACGTCACATTAACTTGTTCCACATTCGATTTAAGGAAAAATTATAATTATATAGCTGAGAATTGCATAGAGAGGCGACACTTATGTCACATTAACTTGTTCCACACTTGATTTAAGGAAACATACTCTGCATACTCTACCTGGCCTTAGCCCAGTCTACGCTAAATCTAATTTACATTTGGGATTAACTAATTGAACCGGTTTTCGAATTATCACATCTCATCTAAAAGTTTCTATCAAGAGAGTACTCCTCCGACTGCTGCCCACTCACCTGTCGCCTCCATGGCGCCACGCGAGCGCGTGCGTATGAGACCCTCGCGTTCGGTGTTGCGTATGATCTTGACCAGACCCTTGAACTGGAGGACATAGTCGTCCAGCTTGCTGCGCAGATTCTCCTTGTCCGAGAAGTCGTCCACGAGGATGATCTCGTGCAGCATGTGCTTGGGCGAGCGATCGATGACCGAGTGCACGGTGCGCATCAGCACGGAGAAGCCCTCGTTGTGGAACACAATGATGACGCTGGTGGGCGCCAGATCATAGGGATAGTCCCAGTGCTTGCACTCCTCCAGACGCGTATCCCGCACCGAGCGATGCATCGATATCTCGTCGGAGCAGGCAATGTTCATGCCGTACTCCATTTCGGAGGCATCTGCCACGTTCTTCTTGTCCGGCGACAGCGTGTGTCCCTCCCCATTCTCGCCCGGTCCCGTGCGTGGCTTCAGATCTTTGGGCTCGAAGTTACCCAGCCCTGCAAAGGCAAACAGTTAGCACTCGACTCATATAAACCGATCGACATCTGAGCACATAATGCTCCACAAATGTAAACAAAGATTATATAAAGAAAACAAAAACAAAATGAATAAGCTGATGCAGCCAAGACCAGTTGTATTTGAATACTTGGCTATGACAAACAGCGAGGCATGATATCATCACAGACATTACTGTATAGAGATGTGGGGCGGGAGGGGGGCCGTTGGGGCAGCTTGCCAAGAACTTACCCTCCACCAGCTTGGGCACCTCGCGCGGCCTGTTCTCCAGGCGCTGGTGACTGAACTTGGGTCCGCCGAAGCGCGTGTGGTACGCCTCCTGCACGCGCTTGTGGTGATCGCTCCAGTTGGCCAGCAGATAGAGCAGCGGCAGGATGACCAGCAGGCACAGGGCCATGCGGCAAATGCGCCCGCTGCGTATATTGCTCACTCGCATCTCGCCCCAATTCTGATTCTCTCAATCAATTCGAAATGCCAATGCCGATGCCGATGCCGACTCCAATTCCAAGTCGTATTTGTGTTGACGTGTCGACGTCGACGTCGGCGTCGCAGCAGCGGCTGCGCGATAACAATGTAAACCAAATGGCCAACGAGCGCCGCACAATAATTAGCCCAGCTAGCGGCTGCTTAAGAATTTTTGATTTCAGATGCGAAGTCAATGTACGAGGCTGCGTGCATGTATGTGTGCGTGTGTGTGTGTGAGCCTGAAAGCAAGTAAACGTTAGTGTGTGTGTGTGAGTGTGTGTGAGTGCGAGAGCAGGTGAGCAGTCGCTGCGAAAGCGTTGATCAAAAGGCAATCAGCGCTAATGATAAATGAGCGTAGCGACTGAACACTTTTAAATGCCAGCTGAATGCAATTACAGTTCGATGCGAATTGGCTTTTATTGCCGCTGCTGCTGCTGCTTACGATGTACGACGCGGCCGCAACTAATGCAAATGCAACGCACAAATAACCGCACTGTAAACGTAAACAAAAAAAAATTGTTGCAGTATGCGGAACTGCCACGCGTTTGACGTTTTCTAGCACATCAGGTGGCACCTTTAGCACTTCAGCGCCAACTGGCGGCAGCGATACACAATAAATGCCGGCTGCTATCGTTAATCGACTGACAAAATATACCGAGAACCAGCTAAAAATACCACACAATGCAAGCGGCTGCAACTAAAGCAAATGCAACGCACAAATACTCGCAATGTAAACGTAAATAAAAAAAAATTGTTGCAGTATGCGGAACTGCCACGCGTTTAATGTTTTCTAGCACATCAGTTGGCACCTTTAGCACTTCAGCGCCAGCTGGCGGCAGCGATATACAGTAAATGCCGGTTGCTATCGTTAATCGACTGACAAAAAAATACCACAACATACACGAATTACGTTTGCTTGCTGATATTTGCGTTAACGTTGCTCATTTTTGCGCTTCACCGCGAACGTTACGTTACGTGAATTTGTGTTTTAAAATAATACGCGCCAAGTGTTATTTGCAATATTGCTCTGTCGAAGACGTTGCAATATTCGAGCAGTTATATATATTTACATCATTCAATACATAACTACAATTTATAATATACAATTATACATATGTACAAATGTACAGATAGAGCGCAATAATTAAAATTACATTTCTACTACGAATACACATATTTCTATAATGAGAGAGTTCGAAGATTAAAATTGGCGAATCGCCGATGAAATGTGACGGCAGGCCCGCGTACGAGCCAATTTAGTGATTCATCTTATTTGTATTCTCAATGGTTAAGACGCTGCCAACGCGACGACGGTCGAAGAAGGGCTCCGGCTCACGCAGTGCACCGATTGCCGTTACTGCTGCAAATCCGCCATCTCCAGGATGATCATTCAGCGTGTGTCCAGCTTCTCGCAGATACTCAATGATCTCAGGATTCACATCGGTCTCGTAGTCGACGCGCATGGGTATCAGCTGATGGTGCAGTCGCCCGTTATTGACGGCCTGCGACATGGTCTCACGACGTATGAGATATTTCATAATGACCTAAAAAATACCAAATTGGTTATCGATAATTGATTATTGCATCGACTGCAGCTGGTCATGCGTATTTTATCGAGACGTACCGTTGCCACGCTAGTTGTAATCTTGGTGCCGCCAGCGGCTCCGACTAGCATGCGGACATCGCCATTGCCATCGACAATGATGGACGGATTCATGGAGGACATGGGCCGTTTGTGTGGATAAATGTAGTTGGCGGGCGAGGAGGGCACCCCAAAGCTGTTAATGACGCCCGGCGTCGAGAAGTCGTCCATCTCGTCGTTCAATATAATGCCTGTTTGTGGTGATGCCACTTTGGCGCCAAAGCTGCCAGACAAAAACAAAAAGACGTTACATTTCAAACTCAACGATAAATAGTTGTGTGCGACACTCACTAGGTGTTAATGGTGCTAGTTATGGATATGGCGTCGCCGTTGCTGGCCAGCACATTCATGTGGGCAGTGCCGTGATCGGGCTCCACGGTGAAATTGGCGCCGTAGTACATATAATCCTGCGAGGTTTTCTCATCGCTTATCAGGGAGCGCACGGTTTCAACCAGATCCGTGCCGAGCAGCTTCTCCAGCTGCTCCTTGATGCTGTCGCCAAACTCCGGATCGTTCTCATAGTCACCCAAATTCGTGCGCTGCCCGTACGCGTGCTTGAAGCTCTCAATGACGCGCTGCCAGTAAATCGACTCATTATCCGAATACAGCTCGCTCATCACGTTCAGTATGAAGGCCAGCACCGGACCGCTCGACGGCAATGGTGTTGTATACAATGTAAAGCCGCCCGTAACATTCGCCGATATGTGGCCATCGCTCTCCCAGCGGCACCTGTGAATGCACAACATGAAATGAGTCGTTCGAATTGAGGCACAAATATGGAGCACTAGCTATAAAGTCAATCACTAGATATCTGAATTGGGCTATAGCTTAAATTCTAGTTATCCCAACTTGAGCCTATGTTAAGGTTAAGGCTATAGACGACTATACGAGCAGGTTTACTAAGGGATATTACTATTATACGAACTACAGCCTTGACTTTGACCTTGACTAACCCTAGCTCACATAATATACAGTGTTGTATAACGCAGTTCAGAATCTTTTGTGACTTAAGACTAACTAGAAATGATTCCCCATTAGAAAAGTAGAGAGCTGTGACACACAGACTTCTATAAAATCAGTAAGATCCTCTCCTATTTCCTAGTAATTCCAGCAGAAGACCTTGGAAAAGCTAAAGTTATGGACGACTATACTGTGACCTCGACTAACCCTCGCTCACAGTGTTGTATTACGCACTTAAGAATCTCTTATGACCTAGGACTTACTACAAATGATTCCCTAATAGAAAAGTAGAGAGCCGTAGTATACAGACTTCTATAAAAACCTATAAGATCCTAGCCCATATCCCAGTGATCCCAGCAGAAGACCATGCAATGGATAAAGCTATAGACGACTATAAGATCTGACGATTATCCAAAGAACTTTTAACTGTAACCTTGACTTTGACTTTGACCTGGACTGACCCTAGCTCACATAATATACAGTGCTGTATAATGCACTTAGAAATCTTTTGTTACTTAAAACTTACTAGAAATGATTCCCTAATAGAAAAGTAGAGAACTGTAGTACACACACTTTTATAAAATTCTATGCGATCCTAACCTATTTGTCAGTGATCCCAGATAAGAAAAGATAAAAGATATAAACGACTATACGATCACGTTTACTAAGGGATATTACGATTATACGAAACACTTTTACCTACAGCCTTGACTTTGACCTTGACTAACCCTAGCTCACATAATATACAGAATCTTTTGTGACTTAAGACTCAATAGAAATGATTCCCTATCAAAAAAGTAGAGAGCTGTGGTAAAATCCTATAAGATCCTAACCTATTTCTCAGTGATCCCAGCGGAAGACCCTGGAAAAGATAAAGCTATAGACGACTATACCATCTTACGAATATTCTAAGCACTTTTAACTGTAACCTTGCCTTTGACTTTGACCTGGACTAATCCTAACAGTGTTGTATAATGCACTTAAGAATCTTCTATGACCTAAATCTTACTAGAAATGATTTCCTATTAAAAAAGTAGAGAACTGTGATACAAAGACTTCGTAACTCTAAGCTACCTCGCTCAAAATGCCATACAGTGTTGTATAACGCATCTAAGAAAAGTGGAAAACTGTGTTACATCAAACTGCTAGAAGGCTAATAAGATCTGGGCTTCGTCACCGTGCGCTACCTATCTCAAGTGTTGTATAACGTACTCAAATATCTCCAGTATTCTTCTCTAACTAAACTAAACTAAAATACTTTGCTTTCAGGTGAGCGCAAAGACAACTGTGATACTTGCTTGAAATTTTTAAGATCCTCTAGTGTTATGATGCCGCCCAATTTCCTAATGTCCTCGACGAACTTGACGCCCGTCTCGCCGCCATCGTAGAGCTCGCCGGCGCCATTGTTGGCAATACGCTCGAGCGTATTGGCCAGTGCCGGACGCTTCATATAGTCGTGCTCCACATACGGCTCGCCCTTCTCGTTGAGGAACATTTGGGAAAGCGCCGGGTCGTTCTTGATTTGAGTTATCTTGGAGCTGATGGCCGCTGCGAGATAGCGGGAGACAACGTGGCCCTCGCGTGCCAGCTTGATGGACGGCTGGAAGAGATCCTTCCACGGCAAGCGGCCATACTTCTGATGCATCTCCCAGTAGCCGAGTATTTCGCCTGGCACGCCGCCCGCCAGTGCGCCCGTCACCTCCTTCTGGCCGACGAACATCTCCTTGTGGGCGGCGGCCGGAGCCGACTCACGGGCAATGACCGTTTCCACTTTACGCGTGCGCCGCGTATAAATGGTGGCCACGAAGCCACCGCCGATGCCCATCGAGTGCGGCAGCATGATGCCCTCGCAGAGCAACGTCGCGATGGCCGCGTCCACCGCCGAGCCGCCCTCCTGCAGCACGTTGCCACCAACATCGGCGCAACCGATGCCATTGGAGACAACGGCTCCCGTAATATAACGCGTATCCCTGGATCTCAATCCGAAAACAAGGCCAAGCGTCAGACCAGTGACCATTAGAGCGACAATCGCTAGCCATACAAGGCTCTTCCTATTCAACAGCAGCCTGAAAATGAAACATTTTAATGAGAATGCAGGAGTATAGAGAAATATATAAATAGATAAAGCCAATCGGGCCCGATTGGAGTGGTCTCCCAGCTAGATTAGTCGGGATTTCATGAATTGCCCACGATTCTGAATAGACTAACCAATTTGGGCTGTTTCTCCTTTAAATTTCGTTGTCAATATATATAGATAATATATATATGAATTTATATATTTATGGAATGAAATATGGATCTGTTTTGATAGCCTCTTGTTCTTTTTTTATACTTTTTTTTCTAAGATATCGAATTTCATATGTATAGATATACATGTGTGTCAGTGTATATAAATGAGCTGTAATTGTAGGGATACGACAGTTATTCATTTAGCTCAAAGCTTACTAAGATCATACACAGAGAAATTTTCATATATGAACTACATATAAATTTTTGTCAATTTCGATTTCAGTTTTATTGCATTTTCGCTTGTATAAAAATCAAAAATGCCTGATAAAGATCTTTATATCTGCAACTAAAATCATTAAGCAATCAATCAAAATTTAAGTGTGGTCATTGAATCAGGCATTTATATCTTAATTAATCGATTAGAAAGTACTATATAAGAAATACAAGTGAAATATTCAATAAGAGTATAGCTGAGTTGTCTATTATGATATATATATATATATTGATATATGTATTTCCAGACAATTTCGTTACGCTTCTCAAGTACCGTGACATTTCATATTGTTCTGCTCAGTCTGGTAATTTGGCTGGTCATTCTTCTGGCCGTCCACGTGCATCGGGAAACATGGAACACATTCATTCCGAACGCTTCTCTTATCGGTCTACTCTATATATATATATTTACACTCAAATATGGCCTATCGTATAGATAGGTATTTCAACTGTTAGGCTCGACAGCGCCATTAACTAGCAATTTTCCATAATTAACGGCGATTTTTTATACCCTATAATTATTTTAATGAGCACTTGCATTTCAGATAGCGCTCGAGGGCTTAGTATATATGGCATGGAATGGAGGCTTATTATAGGTAAAGCTTAACGAAAATGAATCCATATCGAACTGAATCTCACTTTAAAGATAACTTTTATCGTTGATCTAAGATCGATAAATATCAGATTAAGATAAGATAGATATTATAAGTTATTTAAGGGATTTAATACTCTATCCTCAAATCTATCAAACCTTTCCCATTGCACATTTCTTCACAGGGTATCTCTCGGTCTCGAGTACTCGTGACTGGCAAATTTGGATTGTTTGTTTACCAATTTCTAGTGACGTATACCCAATGCGTAGAACTCGAGCACGCGACTTAATCCGAAGTAGGCGATAGTAAATCATAGGTCCATTAATTTCAAGAGCTTCGAGTGCCTAACGGTACGTGCTTCAAACTCAAAATTTTCAAAGTCATTGCCTTTGATAAAATCTCTTTGCCGATTAGGATCGACGCACCTTTGTGCATATCATCGATAGCCATTACCCAGAATAATTGAGCCACATTTATGGTACGCAAATATTCGTGCAGTTTTACAGCCTTTCGGTAGTTCAACGGTAGCCGCCTTTATTATAGGTCGGCGCGGCTATTTGATCTAAATTTATAGATCGAAATTCTAGGGCATATGGTAAATATACAAAAATTTCCCGTCGTCCTATCACTGGGGCACTTATAGAAAGCTAATTCGTATTGCTCTCAATAGACATGAGGTACGTCTGAGCCAAAGACAGCAAGTCATCCTCTTGGAAGCAAAGCAGAACTTCAAAACAAAATTAACACTTAAATATATATATATATATATATCTATAGTGATATATACGTCTGTTGAGCTTTATTTTAGTATTGTGGAAAACAGACTTCGAGGCTTAACTGTTTATTTGATGGCCAAGGTAAATATTGAGCATGCAATTAGCTTTCGTTTTTGCTATGCTACATATACGTCAGACATAGGCAGCGACGTCACGTATCTCCACAAATTGGAGCTCCACAAATTAATCACTATTCGGCGAATTCATCACCATCTCCATTCAGATCTTGACTCCACAATATATATAAGCCCAAAAATGCTTTATAAATCAGTAAGCTTAATGGAAATACCCATCATAAAGCGGGAAAGAACCCCACAACCAGTTGTACTAGGTACTTTTTGTTGTTGTTTATTTTACTCTATTATCTGAGTGTGTGTATACGGCCTATGGGGCAACTATAAGGTTGTATATGAAGTACTCAGAGATTAGGCAGTATAAGATTTTCACAGAATACGAAATCCATAAGTATTCTTTGTATTTAGAGTGGAGGTCTTAAAAGTTATAGAGTTATTGTAACCCCATTTATCTATTAGTCTTAATTTGATACAATTATACGATCTAAGCTAATTTCTGCTCTAAACTCCATATCTATTGTTAGTAAAGCCAGCTCTTTCTTTCTCTCTCTCTCTATCTTGCTCTCCCTCTTTCTTTGTCAATCTGTCGATAATTGAGAAGCTCAACCAAAGCATGAATTATTATTATTTGCATTTGTGCTTTTTTTCGTTTTTATTATTTCATTCTCTAATTTATTCAAGCGTTTTGTGTTTAACAACAAAATTACTTTACCGCCAGCTACGTGTGTCAATGTCAGGCGGGGAAAAAAGGCTAGCAGAAAAATGTAAAAAAAATGTAAATTAAATTTATAAAAAACAAGAAATACTTATGACTATGGCACGTTCAATGAAATAACTTTGCCAATATATACCCTGTGTGTATCTATTGAAGACATTGGCTATGCACTGCTATAGGAAAGGTTGAGGAACCATCTAGCAGCATATAGGGAATATCTATGTTTGTGATTGAGAAAATGCCCTACATTTTAGCTCAGCAACTTTTCTGGAACTCGGACATTATAAAGCGGATAAGTAACCAGAAATTCAGAGATCGATATTTATCGATAAATATGTTTTAGAGTTGTTTTGTTTAGAGACAAATATTGAGACCTTTAGATAGCTAAAGCTTTACTTACTAAAGCGCAGAAACATTTGAAGCTTTGCAAATCGATAATACTAAACAGAACATTCTATAATTCGATAAATATATATATCACTTGGGTTTAGACAAAAAATGTAAGTAAAATGTAGAAATCAAAAACAATCACAAGGAACAATCTCAAGACTTACAAGTCGATAAAACTCTATAGAAATCTATAATGTTTTTATTAAGAGGGAATTTATGTAAAATATAGAAATCAATAACAATCACAAAAAACAATCTCAAGACTCGGATATCGATAAGAGTCTATAGATACTTTTTTCATTATCAAGAAGAAATTATAAGAGTAAAATGTAGAAATCAATAACATTCCTAAGGAACAATCTCAAGACGAGCAAATCGATAAAAGTCTATAGACGTCTCATATTTTTTTATTAAGAAAAAATTATAAGAGTTATATAAAATCTCTATAACGATCAATATTATTAAAATGTATAAATTGTTATATAATAAAGAAAAAGAGAATCCCAATTAGGAAATTGACACGTATCGATAAATTGTTTATTGTATATAAAAATTCGTAAGATCTACATACTCTTATAATAAATCTATAACAATAATAAGTCTCAATATCGATTTCAATTTAAGCTAAATCAAAAATGGATATACATGATGCTTTTGCATAAAACTCTATAATAAAATATACTAATTATAGTCCCTGATGTGATCAAAATTTTATAAATCAATAACAATAATACGTATGTCTAATAAAACCGATAAGAATGGTATATAACGTTTCTGTTAATAGAGAATCTTAGGATTATCGCCAGCAGCAATAAAGAGCAGTTTCTCAATTTAGATATATCGATAAGAAGTAATAAATATTTATTGCTCTTAAAGCCAGACCAACTACTAACTACAAAGCATTTTATCATTTAGCACCTCCAGCTCTCTCGACATTTTATGGCCGATCATAGCTGTGGGTCATAAAAGAGTCAAGCACCTATTTCCTCAAGTGAAAGTGAATTGGAGTTCTTAAAATTTCAGATATAAGCCCCAAGACCGAACATGTATGCGACCAATTTGTGGGCATTTACTTTGTGTTACCTTAGCACTATAAAACGATAAAAGTTGTTTTACACCTAATTGTGGCTAAATGTCGTCGTTATCTTCATCTTATCGGGGGGCAGGCCGCACATATATCCATAAATGTCTTTATTTAGCGCTCCGCTAAGCGGCGCAATAATCCATTTCTCAAATATTTGTAGCATATTGTAAATTTCTAAGGTCGCACTTTGGTCACCCCTAAGTGCACTTATACAATATATATGTATGAATATATATTAGTTACGGGATAGATGTACCTATATATAGCCACTAGAATCTAAAATGTATTTCAATCATTCAAACAGATTTAATTACGTTATTTATCTACTATTCCTTAAGCTTCTTACATCCTGAACTATTATTTTTCTGAACAGTCGATTTCTAACGATCTTACATCTCTCTAAAATAGTCAATAACTTTTTAATTCCGACCGAAAGTAGAGGGATTTCTATTGTAATTCCTTTCTTTACACTCTACTCTAAGCAAAAAAGTGGACATCTTTTGGTTTCTGAAAAAGTATTTTGTAATTTTGTCTAATTTTGTCTAGTTTTAGGTAGTGCAACACTATCCTTTATTTGAACTCATGTATAAATATATATCTATTTACTTAGTGATGTCTTTGACATTGGTATCCCATAACATGCTCCATAAAATGGTCTAATTGCAAAGTTACGACGCGGCAATAAGTTGAAGGCATTTCGATAAAATGCTTAAACAACGTTTTTAACTGGATGTCTCGCTCTATAGATAACACACACTGTCTTTCTCTCTCTCTCTCTCTCTCTCTGTCATACTCCATATAGAGCTCTACTATTTACCTCTGCTTCCTCTCCCTCTCCCTACCTCCCTCTCGTTCAAAAGCAAAAGGAATTCTCTGTAATCTTGCTCACATTTTAGCGAATTTTAGTTACATATTACTTCTAATTAGTTAGCGTGCTGTAACTTGACGCTGATAGACTATGGGCTACCCTGCCCATGCCTATATATATTGGCAGCTATATGAACTTATATTAGAGTTCATATATATGCAGTGAAAGCTCTTATTTATTATGAATAATTTTGTTTATTTTTATCTGTGACTTAACGAAAACCCAAAGCAACTTTCACAGTAGATCTATAAATATATATAGACTATACTATGATTTCGCATTGCCAGATTTGCGTTGACTTTGCAGGGTATTTGGCAGCGAGACAGGTGTGCTCGGCTGTGATAGAACTGAGTGCAAATGCTATATATGATTGTTCTATTTGCGTTTCTTTCAGCTTCATCAGAATTGTTGCTGCTGTTGTTTATGATACACTTGATATGGCAGTGTTTTGGGTGTTGGGGCGTGAAACAAGCAATAGAGTTCACAAAGTAGCAGCAATTAAAACTTTTATCTGCTGCACACGGAACATCTCTCTAGTAAAGTGATTGGAGATCGATAACAATCGAAATATGATTGAGCTGAGTCTTAAATCTCATAGACCCGCCTAAGTCTATAACTTATAGAAGTCGAATTGGTTGATTCACCTCACATATAACTAGAAATATATATTATATTATAGGTAATTTTTTTTTATTTTTATAGAACATCTCTAGTAAAGTGGTTGAAGATCGATAACAATCGAAATATGATTGAGCCGAGTCTTAAATCTCATAGACCTCCCTATAAGTCTATAACTTATGGAAGTCGAATTGGTTGATTCCCCTCACATATAACTAGAAATATATGGATATATATATTTATTATATTATAGCAAACTTTTATCTTTTATAGAACATCTCTAGTAAAGTGATTGAAGATCGATAACAATCGAAATATGATTGAGCTGAGTTTTAAATCTCATAGCACCCCCCCTCCCCTAAGTCTATAACTTATGGAAGTCGAATCGGTTTATTCACCTCACATATGACTAGAAATATATGAATATATATTTATCTTTTATCTTTTACAGAACATCTCTAGTAAAGTGGTTGAAGATCGATAACAATCGAAATATGATTGAGCCGAGTCTTAAATCTCATAGACCTCCCTATAAGTCTATAACTTATGGAAGTCGAATCGGTTTATTCACCTCACATATAACTAGAAATATATGGATATATATATATTTATTATATTATAGCAAACTTTTATCTTTTATAGAACATCTCTAGTAAAGTGATTGAAGATCGATAACAATCGAAATATGATTGAGCTGAGTTTTAAATCTCAAAACCCCCCTAAATCCATAACTTATAGAAGTCGAAACGGTTGATTCACCTACTTATACACATATAACAATAAATATATGGATATATATATTATATATTATAGGCAACTGCCATGACGCAGCTGAGCTGAGCGCTTGGGGACTGGATAGTCTAATTCTATGAATTTTATTGATTGGGGCATATAACATGATCATATAACACTTACCTCATTTTGTGAAATTATTAGCGCCTCACAAACGATTTTAACACTAAATAAAAAAAATAAAATTAAAAAAATTAAAAATAAAAAACAAAAATTAATAAATAATTTATGCAGTTCACAGTCAAATTATGCAAATCAAAAATAATATATCGAAATAAACAAAACCAAAAAAAAAAGCACTAACAATGTCGCGTTGGTGGAGCCGACTGCGAATATTCCCCCAGTTGCCGTTAGAGGCGGCTAGAGCTAACTGAGCACTTGTCGCGCTTAGCCTCGACTGATGTGCTGGGACGCAGTGCGGCGCCGCTTTACAACTTTGTTTCGATTCCATTCGATGCGACTCCGATGTATTTGATTTTGGTTTTCGTATTATGTACGTAAACACACACACATACATGCACTTACTTTTTTTTCTTTTTTCAAAAGTAGTTAACTGTTCTTTATCGAAAGAGCCAGCGCAACTAATACACACACACGCACACGCACGCACACATATATAAATGCTCTGCGTCAAAGCATTTGCAGAGAGCAGCTCTGCCAGCGCTACGCTCACTAGTTCAAATTAGTCGTGCGAGCTCGCGGAAAACAATGAAAATGAAACTGGCAAGAGCAATAACAGTAAAGCACACACACACACGCACACAGACATGCATGCGTGCTCGTGTCTGATCTGTGCACGTTTCAAGTGGCACAAAGCTAAGCCGGCAAGCCTGCGTATGTGTGTGTGCGTGTGCGTGTGCTAGGCTTGATAAACAGCTGTTGCATTCGCTTGTTATACCCTGAGCCCATTGAAAATGGGAAATCAGGGTATAATGCTTTTGTTGGATGTATGTAACAGGCAGAAGGAGGCGTGGCAGACCCCATAAAGTATATATATTCTTGATCGGGACAACAAGAGAAATCGATTTGGCCCTGTCCGCCTGTCCGTATGTCTGAACGCGCCGATTTCAGCCCGTATAAGAGCTAGAGACTTGAAATTTTTTTTGTAGGTCCGTGTATAGCACGCGCAGATCGAGTTTGTTTTAAAAAATCGATAACTATCCCCAATTAATTGTTATCGATTAAAAATAAAATCGAAATTCAGTTAAAAAATTATATCTCGCCCATCTTTTAAGCTAGAGACGCCAAATTTTATATTTAGCTTTATATGTATTTTATGCAATTTCGAATTTTGTTACATTTTGGATACCGGCCCCAAATTTCCCCCAATTGAAGTTCAGTCTCAAATATAGCCAAAATGCGAATGAGTTGGCACTTTTACTAAACTGACAAATATGCCCATAGAATATGTTGATCATATGCCGAAAATTTCATTGAAATCCGTTAAATAGCAAAAAAGTTATTAAACAAAACCTTTGGCTACTTTGCAAACTCATGTGCACTTGCACACACACATACAAACGCTTGCATTCTAGTCGCTTCGAAGAATCGCAAATTACGTTTGAATTTTGTTGAATTATCAGCTGCCACAAATGCTTTAAACTTGAAATTTTTGTATAATTTTACGCTAAATATAAGTGGTTTGGAAAACACCGGTTCGACGAGGCTCAGGGTATACCCTAGTCGGTTACGCCCGACTAGAGCTTTCTTACTTGTTTTTTTTTATACCCTGAGCCCATTGAAAATGGGAAATCAGGGTATAATGTTTTTGTTGGATGCATGTAACAGGCAGAAGGAGGCGTGGCAGACCCCATAAAGTATATATATTCTTGATCAGGACGACAAGAGAAATCGATTTGGCCCTGTCCGTCTGTCTGTCTGTCCGTATGTTTGAACGCGCCGATTTCAGCTCTCGAAAGAGCTAGAGACTTGAAATTTTTTTTGTAGATCCCTATATACAGCGCGCCTATCAAGTTTATTTCCGATAATCGATTAATTTATTCGTGTTTTTTGTTATCGAATAAAATCATTATCGAAATTCAGTTATAAAATTCTATCTCGCTCATCTTTTAAGCTGGAGACACCAAATTTTATATTTAGCTTTATATGTATTTTATGCAATTTCGAATTTTGTTATATTTTGGATACCGGCCCCAAATTCAGATGCGACGGGGCTCAGGGTATACCCTAGTCGGTTACGCTCGACTAGAGTTTTGTTACTTGTTTTTTTTTTCACTCAAAAACAGCTGAGAGGGCAGCTGGCCCATAGAGTGTAACACATATAACGGTTTCTCACTAAAATTTGCCTTTAATTTGTAGCGCATGCAGATGCCAAAATATTAATTTGTAAATGCAAGGCGAACTGTTCACTTCAACGCCAACTAGTTTAAGGTACTCCAATTGCAAAGCGTGTGTAAGTGTGTGTGTGTGTGTGTGTGGGTGTGAGTGTTTAAGTGTGTGTGTGTGTGTGTGTGTTTCTCCTCTCGTCTTATTATTGTGTGTGTTTTATCTATGATTTTCCAATGTCTTTCGTTTCATTTCATTTCGTTTCGTTTCAATGTGTTTTGTGTGCTTCTCTGTTGTTGTTGTTGTTGTTCCTGGTCAGCGCCAGCGGCCCATGGGTCCGGCCACCTTGACGGTGTACTTGGTGGCGCGCCGCTTGGCCTTGAGCTGCTGCTGCTCCTGCTCGATCATCTTGAGGGCGGCCGGTCCGAGGGCGACGTACGGCATGTTGGGATCGGGCACCGTGTGGAGCGGCAGGCACTGCTTGCTCATCCGCTGGAAGTTGGGCAGCGGCGCGTTCTTCTTCTCGTGGGCGAGATCCGTGTAGCCGAGCTTGCGGCGCTGCTGCGGCGTTATCTTGTTGCAGTGGCACAGCTGATGGATGCGCAGGGCGCGCTCCAGATCGAAGCTGCGATCGCAGAACTTGCAGATCTTGCCAGCCGGCACGGCGGCCAGCGCCGTGCTGCTCGCGCGCACCCGGCGGCCGCGGAAGCGCACCTTGAAGTCATCGTCGTGGGTGCGACGATGCGCCCCGAGCAGCGACTTGATGTGGAAGATGGCGCCGCACGAGCTGCAGCTGTAGGTGGGCTTGTGCCGCAGGCTCACCTGGCTGCGTCGGTTCGTCTCGTTGCCCAGGTGCCGCTCCAGCTCCTCCTGCATGGCGCCGCGCATCGTGCGCGCCAGCTTCAGCTCTTCATCCTCCTCCTCCTCCTCGAGATCATCGCGCGGCGACAGACCATTGCGACGCGGCGTCTGCAAGAAGGCTAAAGGAGAAACAAAGGATTTACTTTTATCTAGGGCTCCTGCCACGCCCACTCACTCTGGACGGCGCCCGTCTTCTGGCGCGACACGGTGGACGTGTCGTCCTTCAGCTTGGACTGCGACGACTTCTTGTTGCCGCCGTGCTTGCCGCGCCGATTGTGGCCGTCGCTGCCGCCGTCGCTTGAGCGCTGAGCGCGTCGCCGGGGCGCCTCGGCCAGGTAGTTCAGCTTGCGCTCCACCGTCTTCTCGGCGTCCTCCATGTCGGACTCCAGCTGGTCGTAGCCCGGCGCCACCTTGGCGTGGCGCTGATACGGCGCTACTTTGTTTTGTTTCATTGTGAATGTTTTTTTTTTGGTAAATGTTTTTACAGTGTTGCTGTCGGTATAAGATTGTGCTGAACTCTGTGGCCGGCAAAGTTCATGAATTGTTAAAATTTCTTAAAAATTGCTTTGTAATTATGCCGCTTCCCCAAGTGTAAAATATAAACTGAAGCCAGACACGATGAAATTAAATGCAATGCATGTTGAAACCGGCTCGAAATTCGATTTGAATTTTCGTAGTGTTCGGCAGTGCCGAGTAAATCCGATAGATGGCGCTGCATCTGGTATTTTTCAATTGAAAGCGCAAAAAAATACTCAAATTTGCCAGTGACTAAATGTGCAATAATTATTCTATATTAATTTTTTTTTTTTAGTTAAAAGAAATACATGTTTCGTGCAAATCTCAGTTAAACCAACATTAATTTCGATATGTTTTCTCATTTCACGAAACGTTGCTCTTTTTGCGCCCGGCTCGGAATTCGATTTGAATTTTCGTAGTGTTCGGCAGTGCCGAGTAAATCCGATAGATGGCGCTGCAGCTGGTATTTTCTAATTAAAAGCACAAACAAATACTCAATTTTGCCTGTGACTAATTGTGCGCTAAGCTTGTGTGCAATTATTTTTCCATATTATTATCTTTTTAGTTAAAAGAAATACATGTTTCGTGCAAATCTCAGTTTCACCAACATTTATTTCGATATGTTTTCGCATCTCTTTTTGCGCCCGGCTCGGAATTCGATTTGAATTTTCATAGTGTTCGGCAGTGCCGAGTAAATCCGATAGATAGTGCTGCATCTGGTATTTTCCAATTGAGAGCGCAAAAAAATATCCAATTTTGCCTGTGACTAATTGTGCGTTAAGCTTATGTGCAATAATTATTCCATATTATTATCTTTTAAGTTAAAAGAAATACATGTTTCGTGCAAATCTGAGTTTGACCAACATTTATTTCGATATGTTTTCACATCTCACGTAACATTGCTCTTTTTGCGCCCTGCTCGGAATTCGATTTGAATTTTCGTAGATTTCGGCAGTGCCGAGTAAATTCGATAGATGGCGCTGCAACGGCTATTTTCCAATTGTGAGCAAAAAAATACTGAATTTTCCATGTGTGTGCAATAATTATTCTATATTCCTTTCTTTTTAGTTAAAAGAAATACATGTTTCAAGCAAATCTCAGTTTAACCAACATTTATTTCGATATGTTTCCATCTCACGTAACGTTGCTCTTTTTGCGCCCGGCTCGGAATTCGATTTGAATTTTCGTAGTGTTCGGCAGTGCCGAGTAAGTCCGATAGATGGCGCTGCAGCTGGTATTTTTCAATTGGGTGCGCAAAAAATACTCAATTTTGCCTGTGACTAATTGTGTGCTAAGCTTGTGTGCAATAATTATTCTATATTCCTTTCTTTTTAGTTAAAAGAAATACACGCTTCAAGCAAATCTCACTTGAACCAACATTAATTTCGATATGTTTTCACATCTCACGTCACGTTGCTCTTTTTGCGCTTACGTTGCGCATTTTTGCGCCAGCGCGCTATTTACGTGCCTGTTACCCACGGCTGGCCGCGTGCGAGTTTTTTTTTTGGCAGCTAACAATAAAGTAATTGCAGCCCGCGCGAAGTTACCGAAAAAAAATTTGGCAATTCCATTACATTTGTGCCACGAAGTGAAATACTTGTGTAGTGCTTTATACTGTCGTCATTCGTTGGTGTTGTGGCATTTAGAATATGAGTGATACGCGTGAACAGATTTTGGAACAAATTAAAGTACAAGGCGATCTCGTGCGTCAACTAAAAGCGACGAAGGAGTCCAAAGAGAAGGTCAGTACGAGATACGTAATGAATGCAAATCATATTTACATATGTATGTATGTATATATATGCATGCAGGCCCTGCGATTCCCATAGTGCACATGCATACACACACACACACGCACACATTGTTTTGCCCGTCGATGCGTGCGTGTGTAATTTCGTGCATGGCAGATTGTGCGTGTGTGTGTGTGTGTGTGTATGTGTGCGCTTTTAACCCTTTGCCATTTATGTGTACATACATTCATCAGAATCCTGTTGCACTTCTATTCAGCAACTGTAACTTTATTTGTGTATTTCATCAGCCGCACACACATGCGTACCTACGTATGAGCGCAACATAACGTATTCGACGCGTCACACCGTTACCCTCCGCTCTCCCCCGTTCGTGCTGCGTTGGCAGCCTCTCATTATTGAATTTTAGCTCTGTAATTAGATTGCATGCACACACAACAGAGAGCGCAATCAGCAGTGGCAACAACAAAAGAGAACTTTCACATTTGAGTACTGTAATTTTTGGTTTTTGTTACATGAGTTATTGTTGTTGTTGTTGTTGCTGTGCAGTGTTGACCATTTGAAATGGCAAGACAAAAAAGAAGCTATCTATAGCTAAAAAGAAGCCAAAAAAATTGCACATAATTTTATTAAATTTTTTATTTGTATTTAATACATGTGTATATTGTGGAATTTATTATAAAAATGCCATTGACTCAATGGATAAAAAAAAACCGGTTTAATCTGAGTCACTTGAGCGCATAATTAGATAATTAAGAAATTACCGTGACTCAGAGCACTTGGTGAAAGTTTAGCGTGTTTTCAGCTAGACAGCTGCGCGTTAGAAGACAAAAAAACGCCAAAGTGGCAGCACTGCTGCCGTTCACACGTTTGGCCTCTCAGTCAGTCGGCAGCGGCAGCGGCAGCCTTGAAGCAAACCACCGCAAACTCTTTAACCGTTACCCCGCTCCCTCTCCTCGCCCACTTTAGCTATTCCGTTGCGTTTGCCCCTTTTTTTTTTCATATATTCGGTTTGAAATAATGAATGCTATTGTTGTTGTTGCTGTTGTTGTTGGTGTTTTTGCTGTTGTGATAAATTTTTGTGCTCATGACCGACTGACTGCCGCTGCCGCTGCCATTGCCGCTAGAAACCGGCTGAGCAACAAATGACGCAGCCTCCTTCACTTGTCTATGTGTGCGTAAGCAGCATTAATGTCAACGCAATTGCTGCCATTAATTGCTATTTTATGCGTTCATTGCATTCGAGCGCGGGCATCAGCTGTTGCTTGGCTTTCGCGAAAGCGTGAAAAATATATCGATATATCGATAAGACGTGGGGGGAGGGGGAGGATTATATTTATAAGTTATTAGACAATGTTCGATTTGTTATTGGGGGGAATATGAAAATGCCATTAATTATCAGATTTGCTCCAATTAAATCGCATGCAAAATGTCCTTGAACTTTGCCTTTTGCCGTGATCCAATTTCGAGCTTTCGAAATTTCGAACTTCCAGTGTACAAAAGTGTCAAGTGGGTATGAGAGAGAGAGAGTGAGTGAGAGAGTGAGAAGGAAGGCGGCCATATTTATGCCCGATTGGAAACGGGTCATAAACGGCGGTCAAGAGAACGCAATGATTTTGTATAGCGTAACAAGGATCTTACGTTTACGTTTTACACACACCCACACACGCACACACACATGCATACATATACATATACTAACAAATCACACGCATTAATTTTTTGTACATTTAACATTTTCACGTAGCTGCAACGAGTTTAATAAATTCAAATATTTAATTAATGCAGTAAAAGTTCGATAAACGCTAATCGGTATTTTTTTTATTACTCATTGTTGTTGTTGTTAATTAGGTTTTGTAAGCGCTAATGCAAGTAAGGCAATTAGTAAAGACATAAACAAAAGAAAGAAAGAAAGAGAGAGAGAGAGAAATAAGAGTAAAAGTCAAAAACCAAAATGTTGCGTTCGATTGGCCGCCAGTGGCGCTGTAGTGTTGCGTTTCAGTGCCCTTGCCGTTGCCCTGCCCGCCAGCAGCTGCCGCTGGCGCCATCTAGCGAGGGCCGTGCGATGTCAACAAGCGTTGGACAACAATTGAAAGCACAACAACAACAACAACAATTACAAGAACAGCAACAACAACAACAACAAATGCATAAGGTTAGCATCTAAGTGCACTATACGAAATGCCAAAAGATTAAACCGAAAATCATTTTTCTCTTCCCTTTGCCCCCTCCCATTGCAGATCGATGAGGAGGTCTCACGCCTGCTGGCCCTGAAGGCCAAGCTGGGCGGCGACGCCGCGCCGGCCAACCAGAAGTTCACGCTGAAGACGCCAAAGGGCACGCGCGACTATGCGCCACAGCAGATGACGCTGCGCCAGGGGGTGCTGGACAAGATTGTGCAGGTGTTCAAGCGCCACGGCGGCGAGGCCATTGACACACCCGTCTTTGAGCTGAAGGTTTGCTTTGTTTGAGAATTGTCAAAGTTTGGATGAGTTGTAATACGATTTTCCATTTGCAGGAAGTATTAACGGGCAAGTACGGCGAGGACTCGAAGCTGATTTACGATCTGAAAGATCAGGGCGGCGAAATCTTATCAATGCGCTACGACCTGACCGTACCACTGGCACGCTATCTGGCCATGAACAAGATCTCCAGCATTAAGCGTTATCACATCGCCAAGGTCTACCGGCGCGATAATCCCGCCATGACCCGCGGCCGCTATCGCGAGTTCTATCAATGTGATTTCGATATTGCCGGCACCTACGATCCGATGCTGGCGGACGCCGAGTGCGTCAAGATCGTCGCCGAAGTGCTCGACACCCTGGACATTGGCGACTATGTGATCAAGCTGAACCATCGCCAGCTACTCGACGGCATGTTCGAGGCTTGCGGCGTGCCGGCGAGCAGCTTCCGTGCCATCTGCTCGGCGGTCGACAAGTTGGACAAGGTGAGCCAAGAGAGATCTATCATCAAAACGAATCCCCAGACTTATAAATATATTTGTTGTTCTCTTTTAGTCACCTTGGGCGGATGTGCGCAAGGAGATGGTGGATGAGAAGGGCCTGGATGGCGCCACAGCCGACAAGATTGGCGAGTATGTGCGTCTCAGCGGCGGCGCCGAGCTCGTTGAGCAGCTGCTGGCGGACGATAAGCTGAAGGCGGTGCCCAATGCCGTCAAAGGGCTCGAGGGCATGCAGCTCCTGCTGAAATACTGCTCGCTCTTCGGGCTGGAGCAACGCGTCAGCTTCGACCTGAGTCTGGCGCGCGGCCTCGACTACTACACGGGCGTCATCTACGAGGGCGTGCTGAAAGCGGACTCCAGTGTCCCAGCCTCGCCCGTCAAGGAGCTGCACAACGGCGACCAGGCGTCGGAGCAGAGCGCCACCGTTGGCTCCGTGGCTGGAGGCGGTCGTTACGATAATCTGGTTGGCATGTTCGATCCGCGCGGCAAGGCTGTGCCCTGTGTGGGCGTCTCCATTGGCGTGGAGCGCATCTTCTCGGTGCTCGAGGCCAAATTCGCGGCCAGCAAAGTGAAGTTGCGCACCAACGACGTCGAGGTGTACGTCGCCTCGGCCCACAAGGGTCTGCACGAGCAGCGATTGCGCGTGCTCAACCAGCTGTGGGATGCGGGCATCAAGGTGAGTGACCTTAGCATTGCCCATTGCCATATCCAAGACAAACTCATGCCCGATTCGACCATTCACAGGCGGAGCACTCGTATAAGCTGAATCCGAAGCTGTTGGCCCAGCTGCAGCACTGCGAGGAGCATCAGATACCCTTGGCCATTGTCCTGGGCGACGCCGAGCTGGCCCAGGGCATTGTCAAGCTGCGCGAGGTGACGACACGGCAGGAGACCAACGTGAATCTGGCGGAGCTGCCCAACGAGATTCGTCGCCGACTCCAAAAATAGCTAGAAACGATCCTCGCCTCCGGCCAATCCATGCAGAGTTTCGATATTACCATTACATCGCGATGAATTTTTTTAAACCTATTTTTTTTTTTGCTTTATTTATCAATGCATAAACTGTGTTTTTTTTTTTTAAATATTGTTTTATATTTGCTCCCGTTTGCTGCGCCGTCGAACGGATCCATGTGCTACTATATGATATGAACCTACCATTTAATTGTAGGACTAAGTTATAGCAAATTTATACCAAAACTGGAGACTAAAAATAAACTGCTAACGCACTCGCATTTAATCAAAAGACAAAAATATTTATAAAAAAAAAAAGAGAAAAGAAACTAAATGCGATCTGGAGCTAAAGGTTTTGTTTATCTTTGCTGAAGGGGATTTGATCTGAAACCCAAATGGATCAAAGACTTCGGATTGCCGAAGATTGAATATCTATGCATGCGCACTAGTCGGGAGTACTCGACTAGCAAGTACCTGTGCTGATCTTTAAGACACATATAGAGTGCTCTAGTCGAGAATATCCGACTGTTATATATCCCTCTCTATGTTGCACTCTTCAAACATTCACAATAAATCTAAGTTGTTTGCATGTTCATTAATATTTTGCACCTCATTAAGTTCTACATTAAAATTTTATTATCAATTAAGTGTTTTCCCTGACTACGTACAAAGCATGCGAAATAAAAGTGTTATTATTGCATTTGTGTTCTCAAACGTTTCTTTTTTTTGTTTTATCATGCTCGATTAGTCTTTGGCTTAGCCTGGCCATACGGATGTATATATGGATATATATTACACCTCAGGGAAATGCTCATTATCAATCAGTTTCGCCTCGTCACTCTCATTCACTCTCCCATCCTCAGGCTCAATTGGGCCGTTCACTGCTTCAGTCTGCCTGTGTGGCAGGGCCCTCCTTTGGCTCAGATAGGTACTCGCCGTTGCGGACAGTGCGTCCACAGAGCTTTCCAAGTGGTCCACAAAATTGAGTATTTTCACTAGCCGCCGATTAATCTTCAACAGTATCTGAATTTTTCTCTGATTTTCTCTGATCTCTTCAACAACGTCCATTGTAATCGCCTTACAAGCTCTTAAGTCTCTTAACGCCAAATTTTTATATATCTCAAATTTTTTATGCAATTTTGAAGAATTGTTGCCCAAGTAAAACCAGTTATATAAGTGTTCATACACAAGCAAAGGACATGCGATGAAACCTTTCATTCAGGTCTCGGAGCACTAAGTTCAAACAATTTTGTTCTATTTCTCAAGTAGAGTGAGAGGATTGAGAAAGATTGATGCAATTATGCTTTTTATACCCTGAATATATTTAGGAAAATCAAAGGTTCTAATATGTTATAACTATGGTTCTCTCCCTCTATCCCCCATATGCAGACTCTTTTTTTTTTACTCTATCTTTTCTAAACATCTTCCTTCTTTCTCTCTGTTTCTCATTCTCTTCCTGTATGCTGTATTTATCTATAATTCTCTTTGCCTCCTTTTATGTATACTCTTTTACTTTCTCCATCTGTCTCTCTCTCCCTCTCTGTATCAGTCTTTCTATTTACATTACTACATCGTTTTTTCTCTCAAATGCTCTATTATCTCTCTCTCTCTCTCTCTCTCTCACTTTATCTTTTTTAACTCTCTCTCTCTCTCTCTCTCTCTCTTCCTCGTAATATCTCTATATACCTATTGTATTTTTTCCCTCTTCTAATACATCTCTCTCTTTTTTGCCCTATCTCTCTCTTTCCCTCTTTCTCTTCTCTCACTCTCTCTATCTATCTCCCTCTCTCTATTTCTCTCCCAGTCTCCCTCATTTTTTTCTTCCTGTCTGTCTTATCTCATCATCTCTTTCACTCTCCCTCTCATTATTTTCTTAACTCTATCACCCTGCCTCTTGCATCTCTCCCTCTCTCTTAAGCTTCCTATCTCCCTCACTCTTCCATCTGTCTCTCTTCTTGAATCTCTGTCACTCTTCTCTTTCTCTCTCTCTCTCTTTTCCCTTTTCTACCTATCTTCCTCTCTCTTCCTTTTCCTGTCTCTCTGTCTTCTCCACTTTCTACCTCCCTCTTTCTTTTTCTTTCAGTATCTCTCTCTTTCTTTCTTTCTCTCTCTTCCTCTTTCTGCCTCTCTTTCTGTTTTCCCATGACTGTCTCTCTCTATCTATCTATATCTATTTATTACTCTCCTTTCTTCTTCCTCTTTCTGATCTCATCCCATCTCTCTCTTTCTTCTTCTTTCTGTCTCTCTCTCTCTTTCTTTATCTCGCCTTTCTTGTTTTCTCTTTCTGTCTCTCTCTCTCTCTCTTCCTTTCTTGTTTTCTCTTTCTCTCTCTTCATCATCTCTCTATGTTATCTCCTCTCTTTCAATCATCACTCAATAAACTCTCTATTTACCTACCACTTCCCACTCGCTCTGCCTGACTTCAACGCCGTTCTATGCACTTCTCAGATTTTCAGCTTGGCTGCAACAATACCTAAGGCAACATTTGGGCTGCACATATTAACACTGCGCACTATATTTGTTATCTTTGCAGAGCTTGCCACACAGCGTTGACCAGTTGAAGGCAACGCTCAAGCAACAGCAACAACGACAACAACAACAACGACAACAACAACAACGACAACAACAGCGACAGCAACAACAAACAGCAGAAAGTCTAACGAGGCCCGAGGATGCCGGAAACTCTGCCAGCAACCGCAACGGTGAGCGCCAGCAGCATCGATTGCACAGTTGCGGTGCTTAAGGTGCCGACGCCCACGATGCAAATGCCGCAGGCGTGCAATCTGCAGAGTCTCGGCATCATAATGGAGCCAAACAACATCAACATTGAGCTCAATCCTGCGGCAACGACATCCAGCATAAAGGTGAGTGCATTAGCAATTGAGTAATTAGGTGAAATGGCGAAGAGAATGGGAGTTGAGAGTCGAAGGAGGGAATATATATATATATAGGATAAGTTGACTTTAAGGAATGTCGGAATTTATGAAAGAGGGGTAATGAAGAGGGAATACCTATATCTTAAGATGGATAAGGGTACATATAGATGTTGACTTTAAGAAATGTCTGAATTTATCAAAGAGAAGAAATGAAGAGGGAATGCCTATATCTTAAATAAGATGAATAAGCATAATCTATATATGAGAACTAAGATTCTCGAGAGAAAACTCTCACATTATTTATCAATATTTATTACAATTACCATGTATTAATATTTATTAAAATATTTGTTATTTATTTATGAATATCTATTTTTAAGTATATCATATTATATTATAGAAGTGTATAAGACATCCCCATCAAACTCTTGCAATTCTCAAAATATTTTTGTTTAAAGGAACTGCATAACTCCTTGAAATCTCTTGGCTTAAAGGAACTGCATAGCTTCTTTTTCGATGCCATCTTTATCTTCCGAAGCGTACGTAGTTCATCCTTTCAAAGACTTCTGCGCCCCCAAGTCGATACTTTTTGAATATACCTCGTCTGCCTATCTGTTATAAATATATCTTATAAAGCAAATCTTAAGCTTTTACTTTATAAGAAGCTCTATATATAACATATTTGTGGTTTTTAAATGTGTTGTCTTAGGAATAAGGAATAAGGAGATATTACAAAATGTGTTTTAGAAGATTAAAGGACAAATATCAAAATGTGTTTCTAAATACTTCATATAACATAAGAGGTATTCATAAAAGGGAATATATATAGGAAATATAAATATAAAGAGAATATCTAAAATATATCGAAAGATATTAAATTACATTCACGAATTGAAATGAGTATCCTGAGCTTGTGCAGTATCCGTCCGTACCGTAGGAACCTAAACCATTTCGCAGCTATTGACTCTAAGGACTTTACATTTCAAATAGATACTCAAGGGTATAATTAATTAATTATATATGAGATGAGCCTTATAAGGTGTTAAGATTTATATAACACGTCCATCAGAGGCGTGATAAATCGGGATATATTAAATGGGGTATGTCAGAAACGTTATTAGTCAAAGCTCCAAATATTTCCATCTAAAGAATGAAAATATATAGTGGATATATCCATATGAGAGCGTGGCAAATCTGGTTAAACCTAATCTAACACAGTTTTAGAGATAGAACCAAAATGTAGTAAATGAAGTAAATGTTAGTTTCAAAGACCCACTAGGAAATCTATAAAAGAACTTCTCTAAGCATAAAATATGCCCATATACCCCAATCTGTCATATATACATATATATATAGTCGTATACACCATTATAGAAGTAAATGTTAGTTACAGAGACCCGCATAGGAAATCTATAAAAGAACTTCCCTAAACATAAAATATTCCCATCTACCCCAATCTATCATACATATATAGCCATTTGCACCATGGTTAAATCGATCAATAATCAGCTCGGTTATGCTTATAAAAGAATAAAATTTATTGGTATATTTATTTATTGGTAGACTTGAGGATTGAGCGACGATTGGAAGTGCGGGGCTGCGGCTGATGGGGCTGCGGCTGATGGGGCTGCGGCTGATGGGGCTGCGGCTGAGGGGGCTGCTCCTTTTTGGGCGCATAGACCTTACGCTCTTTAACCTTTCTTTCGGGCGCCAGCAGCCAGCACATCGTGTGGTATATGTGGTCGAAGAGCGAGAGGAAGGGCTCGTCGATGCTCGGTCCGAACAACGTGGGCGACAGAGGCGTCTCGACGAGCGGCTCGAGCAGCGAGTCGCGGCCAAAGGAGTACTTCACACAGCTTCGGGCCACATTGCGCAGCTTATGCACTATTTTCAGGGCATATATAGACGTTCGGAAAGTGAACGAGATTTGTGGCTCGAGGTGCAGCACCGTAATAGTGCTCTCCGACGAGCTGGTCGAGCTGCTGTCGCTGTCGCTGTCGGAACAGATCGGATCGATGGGAGTGTAGACCTCAGCGATCGGTGGATGGTGCGGGTTCACGATCGGGCTCGGGAGCGGGAACGGGATCCGGATCGGGATCGGGAGTGGGATCGAGATCGGGTTCGGGATCGGGATCGGGATCAGGCCCTGGATCGGATTCGCGATTGGGCTCACGATCGGGTTCAGGATCGGGACCGGTATATAGGGCGCAATCTGCTGGTCAATGTTCGGACCGACACGAAGCCCATTCATATCCCCATCCCCATCGCCAGTGCCCCGATTCAACTCCGGTAGCGCCTTTGGAGCATCGAACGCAGTCCGATTAGCAATGTGATCACCCGGCGCCTCGCCCGCATGCCTCGAAGCATTGTTGGCGATCTCGATACGGACCGAAAACCGACTGCCGAGGTTTGCGTCGAAACATATCTTCTTTACTGTCTCCTCGACGACCGAGTGGCTGATCCTGACGTTCGGCTCGTCCGACACGAATAGTAGGTAAACGTCGCCCTTTGGCATCGAGCGCGGTGGCTCCATGTTCTTCTGGACGCGACGATTGTAGCGCTTTTCCAGTTTTCCAATGACATAGTCGTTAAAATGTTTACTCATTACTTGCAATTTGGCCAACAACTAAAATCAATATCACGGCGCAATGTAGTCCAAATATTGGTAAAAAACTTTTTCTAAAAACTTGAGAAAATTTTTAGGCGTGTGAGTTGTGTTGGAGAAATATATAGACTGAGCTCGAGAGCTTATGGCTCCTACAATGCCTGTTTGTTTTGAGTTATGTTTCTATGATTACTATTTTATTGTACGTAAAGCAATTCAATATTATCATTATCAATTTAGGACCTTTTCGGAAAAGTCACAGACTCTCTGTCATGCACATCTATTTCTCACATATTATATTATATTATAGTCTTTACTCTATTATAGTCTCTACTCTAAGTTCATGGACAGTTTATGCCAGTTCGATCCTTTTATCCATCCAATTTTCATATGTTGGTAGAAGAAAGTGTGTCCTTTGTCGTCCATTCGTCGATTTTAAGCATCTTAAAGCTTAACATTATTGAAGGTCTATATGTTAAAATATTGTATTACTCTAAATCATGGATCTTGGAGTCAGTTTTCCACAGGTTAACAATCTGTAATAATAATATTTAGAATAATATTTATTCTTCTCCAGTCTAAGTTCCATTGGGACCCAATGAAGCACAAAGAACTTAGATTGAAGAAGAATAAATATTATTATATATATGCAGATATATTCCATTTACTTCTTGCAATTTCCAATAGAGTACTATATAAGTACATTCACGTTGGAAATGGGAATTCAGGGTATAATGGTTTTGTGAAAATGTATGTAACAGGCGGAAGGAGGTGTGGCAGACCCCATAAAGTATATATATTCTTGATCAAGACGACGAGAAAAATTGTTTGAGCCCTGTCCGTCCGTATGAACGCACCGATTTCCTAAACGACAAAAGCTAGAGACTTGAAATTTAACATGAATACTCGTGTATACCATACGCTTAACGAGTTTATCTTAAATTTTCGATAACTCATCCCATTTTATTATTATCGATAACAATCGATAATTTTACTTTATTTTTCAAGCGTAACTCGGAAACCGTAAAAGCTATATACTTCAGATTTGCGGTGCATGTTACTGTAATGAATGCGCACATTTTGTAATTTTTCGATAATTAATTGTATCATAGACTTGTCATTAATAGACTACATAATTACATCGTGTATACATTAATGTTTCATCATATGCATACTGCATATGTACATCACATATCATATCATCATATATGTAGGTAAATGTGACTAAAAGCTCAAATTCCCCTGACATTCAGATGGTGCTATGCATACATCCATGTTTTATAATCCATTATATTTATCTCTGCTGCTTCTGCTTCTTCTGCTTCTTTTTTTTCTATTATTATTTTCGAGTCCTGCTAATGGATCTCCCCCCGCTGGCAGCTTCTCATCTCTGTGCGTTGCGTAATTAAATTACGCACACGAAAATGTCAAACGCTCGCGCGGCTGCCGCTCGCATCGTTTTTACACTCGAATTGAGTCCGGCCCTTGCGTCAGAGTTCTGGCTACTGCTGCGGATGCTGCTGTCGCTGCTGCCGCTGCTGCTGCTGATGCTGCTGCTGCTGTGGTCGCCGCATTTTTCATGCTTCAGTGCGTGCAATTTGGTTTCGGGAGTGGCAGGGGGGGAGAGCTGCCCGGCTGGCTGGCTGGCTGGCAGCTCGAAAAGGGGGAAAGCGTATGCCGCCGTCTCATTCAAATGACCTAACCCAGGATGCGTTGCTGATTTTGACAGGCAGCGGACTCGATGAACGTCAGCGTCGACGTCGCTGTCGCTGTCGCAGCTAATACAGTTTTAATATAAATTTCATTTTTATTTTGTTTCGTTTCGTTTCGTTTCATTCCCAACTTTTCTGTTCTCTATTTTTTTACGTTGCCTTTTCCATTGTTGTTGTTGTTGTTGTTGTTGTAGTTCTTGTGTCATCCTGCGTTCGTTGTCTTTCGTCGTTCACTTTGCCGTTGACATGTCACTGCAGCCACAGTGGCACAGTGGTTCAAATGCTGTTGTCAGCGCACGAAATGAAAGAGGAGCAAAGCAACAGGAGTTGGGAGCAATGAAACGGAATATGAATGAGTTGAGTGATTGCATATAAATAAATATATAATACATAAAATATAAAAAAAAATATATATATATATATATATATATATAACAAAAAATAAAATATTAAATAAAAAATAATATTAAATATACAAAAATATATATTTATCAATCATAAAAAAAATATTAAATATAAAAAAATAAATTTAATATAAAATATATAAATAATACATACTTAAAACATCTTGTGGCACTTATATAATAAAATAAGTATATAAAATAAAATATAAAAATAAGTATACAAAATATAATAAAAAAAAGAAAAAAAAATCGGTGTATTTAGTAAAAACTTATTTCGTTAAACAATTGTACTTTGAGCATTTTTATTATAAATAAATTGTCTCACAAATGCAAAATTATTTTATTTAATATTTATAAATATATATTTAATATTATAAATATAGTACAAATATAAATTTAATATATATAAATGAATTAATATAGTATAATACCTTTATTCTAAAACTGTTAAATTTATTTTATTTGTAATTTTTTTAATAAAAACTGTTTTTGTCTTACCTCAATACGCCCTCATTTTATAGCTTTATAATTCTAATACTGTATCATATATTGTACACAATTTTATATGTAATTAATACATATATTTTTGGTGACGATTATACTATATCGTATACATACATATGATACAATATAATATTTAACTTTTGTGTTTTTAAATTTCAAATAAATAAACAAATTTTCAAATTTGATAATGATTTTTTTATCTTTCTTTCGTTTATCTTTTATTATTTTCATGACATTTTTTTACTATTTATACAATTTATTTTTAGTATTTATAAAATTTTTCTTTTTATAATTTTATATAATATATTTTTATTATTTATATAATATTTCTATTTATAGTTTTATATAATTTATTTTAATTATTTATATAATTTTTCTATTTATTTAATTTATAATTATAAATTTTTTTCGATTTTCTTTCGAATTCAGCCCACTGTGCAGCGACGGCTGTTTGCTTTGGTGGTGGAATCGGGCTTTGCGGGATTGTCCTTCAAAGTTGACGCAGTTAATATCTCTGTGCGTGTGTGTGTGTGTGTGTGTGCAGTGATTTGCCGTAGGGCTGCAGGGTGCACTTCAGTGGCGCGGCGCGGCTCGTTTGTCAGCACCAGCCAAACGCAGCTCTGGGGGGAGGACAGAAGCAGAGCAGTCAAGCAGCCGAGCCGGCAACCAGCCCGCCGTTTGACCCGATATCATTCAATGCTTCTAATTTACGGATTAATGAAGGCGCAATTTTACATATTGAAATTTTCGGCTGCTCGACGCGATCGTGGGAAGCGATTAGTGGCCGTGGCCGTGGCCAAAGCGGAGGCGACACTGCAATTGCTGCCCCTGGTGCGGCTGCCGCCTGGCATTGATGGATTGCCTCATAAATTTGTGATTTGCTAAGCTTGATTTTCCATTTCACAAACTTAATTTGTATGAATATTCATATTTATATAGAGAAACATATGTGCGTAGACCACGGTGGCACAGTGGCTTGAATAAGAATTGTTAGCGAATGAAGTGGAGAGAGAGAGAGAGAGGAGGAGCAGAGCCACTGCCTGAGACCAATGAAAACAGAAATAAATATGAGTTAAATAATTAAATATAAATTAATAAAAAAATATATATAATAAAATTATAAAATAAAAAAATAATAATCATATAAAAATAATAATAATAATAATAATAATAATAATAAAAATATATATTTGATATTAAAAAATATATATATAATATCAAAAAAAATATATTTTTTCTAAAATGTAAAAACAAAAGTATATAATATAAAATATAAATAAGCATGTTAAAAAACAAATATAGAAAATTTAACATTAAAAAAAATATATAAATAAAAAATTAAAAGATATATGTAATATTATTTAAAAAAATTTAAGTATATTATATAAAATATATAAAGAAATATATGTATAAAAATAAGTATGTAATATAAATTATAAAAAATATATTAAACCATAAATATATGAAATAAATTATAAATAAAATTTATATATTATTAAAAATATATGAAAAAATATATATATGTATAGAAAAAAGGAAAAGAAATATAAATAAGAATATATTTTACAATGAAAAAATATTAAAAAATAAATATATAAAATAAAATATAAGTATTATTAAATATAAAAAAAAAAAATATATTAAATCAAATGTATATAAAAGAATGTATGTCTAGAGAAAAAGATATAATATAAAATAAAATAAAAATATATGGAAAAAAAACTATTTAAATAACTATATAATATAAAATATAAAAAAAATATATATATATAGTAAAAAATATTTACAAACATACTTAATTTTATATAAACATCTGAGACGTAGGCCATATACCAGCTGCTTGTCGTGTAAAAGTATCGGATACATTGACCTAGGTCCTTCTAAGCTCATTTGCATAGCATGAAGAAGGCAATACAATCTTATCATAAAAAAACTTAATTTATTTAAAATTAAAAAAAGGCCAAAAATAAGCTAATTTAATTAAGATTTTTTAAGCCCATTTTACACCTCACAACTCTTTCCAACGTTCGAGTCGAGGCTTTGTGCTGCTTAGAGCAGCTTTAGATCGGTTATCTTCCAGGCAGCTTTTTAGCGCTTCGCTTCAATTCCAATTTTCCGATTCACAGCTCGACGCCTTCAATGAAAAGAGAAAGACAGAGAGAGGGAGAGAAGAGAAGAGAAGATGAGGCGAAAAGAATATAAATAAACGGAAGTCACTCACTAATAATATTAATAACGATAATCGTGATGAAAATGAAGCTGCCAATCCGATTTCGGGTCATAAATACGTAACGCCAGGCCCATCGATTGCTATCTGGCGTATGGCCGTGAGTGCAACAGAGACAGAATGCAGCGAATCGGTTGTGTGTGTGTGTGTGCGTGCATTCCAGTGGCGGGCCACGCGTCGCCAGTTGCTTATCTCGGGTGACCAGCGCGCCACGTGCGATTGCCAATTCCCAATTCCAATCCCAATTCCATTCATGAACCATAGTTTTTGGCACGTATGTGAGTGTGTGAGTGTGTAGCGGGTAGCGGGTAAACGGGTAACCGGGCAAGGGCAGCTACAAATTTGCGTGCAATCGTTAGGCTTGCGTTTTTAATGACTTTTTCGTTTCAGTTCTGTTGGCATTGCATTTAATTCGATTATGATCCCTTCGCCCTAAAGTAATTGAAACGACGCCGTAAGTGGAGCGCGCTGTGTGCATTTCCCAGGCAAGGTCTGTGTGTGTGTGCGTCCAAGTACAACTAATGTGGGTGTTAACGGTGTGTTAAGTGATTTTGCCATTTGTAAAATCGAACAATTGCCAAAGCCGCTGCGATAACTATCGCCCGCGTCGCTGTCGGCGCACGTTTCGCCCATATTTCAAATGCTCAAACTTGAAACTTTTCATATCCGTTTTAAAATTCTTCCACTGTGTGTGCGTGTGTGTGTGTGTGTGTGTGAGTGTGTGCGTGAGCATTCGTAAAGTATCGACTTACGTCTTCCTGCGCTGTTGCCGCTTTGACTGTGAACAGCTGGCAGCGCCAAATGGGAATTAATATTTAACAAGTAAGAGAGAGTGCTCCAGTCGAGACGACTCGACTAGGAGATACCCTGAAGCCTAAGGGAGTTGATATTCCAAGCATTATACACTTCTTTTCTATATACTTTGCATATAACGCATGCACACATGCACACACACTCATGCATAGGAACGCGGTCTGCTTACTGCGTAGCTTACGCAGCGGCTGCGCTTGGGCTGCAATATGGGCATTACTATGGCAAATTGATAGTTGAATAACTTTGTTTTTAGATGAACTTATTTCCATTCTTTTATTTATTGAAATCTTTAGAGTATAATAAGCCTGCCTAAATGTTTGCTTTTGTTAAAGCACAAGTCTCTAGTATTTCATATACGTTTTTTGACAATATTTGGGGAAAGGGGGGCCGGTATCCAAAATCTAAAAACTAAAAAATATGCGCATTCATTACAGCAACCTACATCGCAAATATGAAGTCTCCAGCTTCTACGGTTATTAAGCTATGTTAAAAAAACAGAGTAAAGCATTTATCGATAATAAGTAAGTAGAATGAGTTATCGAGAAAAAAGATAAGCTCGTTCAGCGTATGGTATACAAGAGTATTCATGCCTAATTTCAAGTCTCTAGCTTTTGTGGTTTACGAGATTGCTGCGTTCACATGAACGGACGGACGAACAGGCCGATAGACGGACGGACAGGCCGATAGACGGACGGACAGGCGAATAGACGGTCAGGGCTCTATTAACTGAATTTGTCTTCCTGATCAATAATATATATAATTTATGTGGTCTCTCACGCCTTCTTCTGCCTGGTACATTTTCAATGGGTTCAGGGCATTAAAATAACTGTGTATACAGTGCGTTACTAAAGTCACCCTACCCCCTATACACTTTCACGAAACTTTGTCAAATTTTTTTTTAGAAAATTTAAAGTTTTGATGGGGGTTGATAAATCAATCTATTATCTACACAATATCATTTAAATAATAATGATTTTTTATTGAAGTCCCACTAAAAATATATTCGCATTTTTGGGTCAACAAAAGTCTATGTACTCTGACTACTAATACGAAACAATTAACTATAAAGATGATATTACTAATTAAAATTAAAAACTTAATGTCTTATATCACCTCATCTCGTAGGTGTTATCACAGCTCTTTCAACATAACTGTTTATATGTATATTCAAAGCAGCAACGGCTCTTCTATCTTAATTTCGGAGCGTGTGTGTGTGTGTGTGTTAGCCATTTATTATTTGCTTTGTCCCCTGTCAGTTGCTGCTGCTGGGGCTAATGAAAACTAAAAACTTCAATTACCAAAAGCGAAATAATGCGTTTTTAAACCCAAAATTGTAAGAACTGTAACTGAAGCAAGAAATTGTGATAGATGAGGGTATACGGGAATGCTTTTTACGGACCACTTGCCGCTCCCCGGGCTGCTTATAAACAAAGAGTTTGGCCGAAAAGGACAACACGCACCAAAGAAAATGCCCATAAATCAGTGTAAGCAACGCACACACACACACAAACACACGCAAATAGTAAAGTAATTCGAAGCAAAAGTGAGAGAATGAAAGGGTTTCGATTGTTGCGTTGGACTTTCCACGAAATTTCCCAATGGGGTGATTATTTAAAATTGTGCAGCACATAAATACCATGCCGAGCGCAAAGGCGTCGGGGCAGCAGCTGTAGCATAAATTCCTATTTTTCGGATACACATAATTGTTGCCGAAAACTTTTTACAAAACTTTTATCAAAGCTCAAATTGCGCGCGCAATCTAAGCGATATTTATGCAAACGATACTCACGATATGCTCAATCAGCTGTTATCGATGCGCGATCGTTGCCACCTTTAGCTGCTGCTGAAATCAAGGCTCATCTCTAAGCGCGCCATCATTGAACATCTGATTGGATTTCGTTTGTCAAAAAGAAAAATTAAGAAAAATTAAAAAAATGTCAGCCGAGGTGCAAAACGCAGAGACCAAACACAAGGACAAGGAGCCGCTGACGCAGCTGCTGGAAATGGGCTATGCAGAGATCGAGGCTCGACAGGCGCTGGCACATGCCGCCAACAATCTGGAGCTGGCCGTGCAGTTTCTGGCGGGCGACTACGACGCCGAGCAGAGCGATGGGGCGCTGCAGCAACGTACGCGTCGCCGCTGCAAGCAGCTGCGCAGCTGCCTCATGGGCAATCCAGCCGTAACCGATTACGCCGTCGCAGCGCTGCTGAAGAAGCCAAGCACGGCCGAAGCGCTGCGAGAGCTGGTCAATGCGCACAGTGTGACGTTCATGGAGGCTTTGCTGGAGTCGTCCTCGTCCGACGAAGAGGAGGAGGAGAAGGAGCGCAAGCCGCTAATCGTATGAAAATGAACTAAAAGTAAAAAAAATAACTGTTGTTGCTGCTTTCTTCCAAGCGAAAGAGCAGAGACGTATGAAAAGAACTAAAACGAAAAAAAAAAAGTTTGTTGCTGTTGTTGCTTTTCTCTTCAGAGCAGGGACGCTGCCAGATCAGCGCTTAAAGCTAATAAAACGAGAGCTAAAATAACTGTTATTGTTGTTGTTACATTTCTCTTCAGTGCGAAAGAGCAGAGACGTATGAAAAGGAACTAAAACGAAAAAAATAGCTGTTGTTGCTTTTCTTTTCAGAGCAGAGACGCTGCCAGATCAGTTGCTTAAGCAAATTAACCGAGAGCAAAAAAAAAACGTTGTTGTTGTTGCTTTTCTCTTCAGAGCGAAAGAGCAGAGATGCATGAAAAGGAACTAAAGCGAAAAAAAACTGTTGTATTTGCTCTTCTCTTCCGAGCGAACTAAAACGAAAAAAAAAACTGTAGTTGCTATTCTCTTCAGAGCAGAGACGCTGCCAGATCAGCGCTTAAAGCAAAATAACTGTTATTGTTGTTGTTGCTGCTCTCTTCCGAGCGAAAGACCAAGACGTATGAAAAGGAGCTAAAACGAAATAAAACTGTTGTTGTTGCTTTTCCCTTCCGAGCGAACTAAAACGAAAAAAAAAACTGTTGTTGTTGTTGCTTTTCTCTTCAGAGCAGAGACGCTGCCAGATCAGCTGTTGAAGCGAATTAGACGCGAGCTAAAATTATAACTGTTGTTGTTGTTGTTGCTTTTCTTTTCCTTTGCTTTTGCTTTTGGTTTTGTTTTTGTTGTGGCGCCGGTCAAGCCACCCTTTGTGCGTGTTTTTTTCGCCTTTTTCAATTTTTGTTGTTGTTGTTGCTGTTGCTTTTTTTTCTTGCGGTGTTTTGTATTTTGAGCTCTGTCGAGCGCGTCAACCCTTTTGCCTTGATGATTAATGATCGCATTTTTTTTATTATTGTATTTTACTTTATTTTATTTTGCCTGCCGCTGCTTTCTACTGATTTCAATTTAGCGCTTCGCGTTAGATATTCTACCCTGGCCAAGAGCGGATTAGCTGACTTAACAAATGGGGTGCAGCCGTAAATGATGATGATTTTATATGGGCATATAGAGAAATTAAAAAAAATAAATCAAATAAAAAAATAATATTAAAAAAATAATAATATAAAAAAATAATAAAAAAATAATATTAAAAAAAATAATTTTAGTAATTATAATAATTACTTAATCTTATTTCATTATTAATATACAAAATCTAGCCCATGTTAGGGTATTTCGCAGTCGGCGCGAGCCGCTGCATTTCGCTTTCGTGCTGCGCTCTTCTAGCTACTGTTGAAAAATCCTAATTAATTTTGACTTGCAACCGTTTGCATTGTCAGCCGCAGCCACGTAGCCGGCGTCGCTGCCGTTGTCAGCGCTTATCGGCCATTTGATCGGCGTTGCGGCGTACCGCAAAATGTGACGGCAACAAACGGTAAAGTGAGAGAGCGAGAGAGAGAGAGAGTGGGAGAGCGACAACCCTTGACGCGCGCGTAGGCGGCGCCCTATCATTTATCACGGCTTGCAAATGCTTAAAAGTGGCTGTAACTGAGACACCCCCTTCCCCTCCCGCTCCCCACCCCTTCCTCTCCCTGGCGCTGGCAATTTTAAAGTCGTCGCAGTCACAGTTAATAAATTATGTATTGAAATCGGATATCGCCTCCGTTTGACGCACAATGCACCGCAATTAGACGAGCTGAAAGAGAACGTGCGCGCGCGCGCTCTCGTTCTCGCTCCCTCTCTCTCTCTCTCTCTCGCTGCTTCTCTGCATCACTTTTCCAGTGGCTTCCATGCAAGGCTTTCCAAAAACAATCTCTGCTTGTTGTTGTTGTTGCTGCTGCAGGCCTTGTCAACGATCGCTCGTCCCTTTTGTGCGCTCGTTTACACGTGATTTACAAAGGCAATCAATTTGTTGACGACAAGCAGCTATAATCATGGCAATCATAATTATTGGAATAAAAAAAAAAAATAATGAAAAAATTTTATAAAATAAATAAATAAAATTAATATTAAAAAAAATTAAATAAAATATAATTTAAATAAATAAATAAAAAAAATATTACAAAAAATAAAAAAGAATTAAAAATTAAATAAATATATAATTATAATAAAAAAATAATAAATAAAATAAAAAGTATTAAAATAATAAATAAAATACAAAATATACAAAAAAAAATAAAAAATAAATAAAAAAATAATTTAAAAAAAAAACAAATAAAATAAAAAATATTAAAAAAATGATTAAATAATAAATAATTAAAAAAATAACCAAAAAAAGTAAAAAAATCAAATAAAAAATAATCAATAAAACTTATTTTAACAAAATAATTACAACAAAAAATTATTTAAAAAAATATATTAAAAAGAATTATTAAGTAAGAATAATCTTAAAAAAAAATAAATTAAACAAAAATTTATAAAGAAAAAAATTAATAAAAAATAAATAAATAGATACAATAAAAAATAAATAAAATAAAATAAAATAAGCTAAATATTATAAATTAATAAAAAAAAATAGAAAATTAATGAAAGAGAAATACGCAGACATCGCTGTTGTTACAGACATATATACACATATACACACAAATAATAATACATACATGTATACATATATACACACATGCATAAATACATACACACACATATGCATTCATATATGCAAATTAATTGTCAAGCTGCGATGCAGATGCAGCTCAAGCTGCAACCGGCTCTGATCTAACTTTTAACACTTTACCAACACTGGCGAAGCCATTTTGAGTACAATTTTGTGGACTGGAAAGCAAACAAAAATTAAATTAAAATTACTAGCTTAAGCCGCTGGAAGTGCTAACTGGAAGATTTGTAATTCTCGCTGCGCTGCCCGCAAGCAATTGAACTAGTTCCACGGCAAATCTTGGCAGCGGCAGCGCAACGAAATATTCAAGTGGTAAATTTGCATATCTATGTGTGTGTGTGTGTGTGTCGATTTCGATTTTTATTTGCACAAGCGCTTAATTGTGTAAAAGGGAAGGCGCCGGCACGGGCAGGATGCATGGCTCCGGCCAGCAGCTGCTGCGCGCTGCCAATTAATAGATGAAAATGGATTTGTGTGTAAGAAATATGCGTTTACCCATTTGCATGCGCAACAGCAACAACAACAACAGAGACGGCAACAACAACAACAACAATGTGTGCCACTGACAAGCCCCGACCAGAGACAATTAGGCAATTATTTGCGCAAAGGATCAAAACCAAAACAAAAAGCAAAGCCAAAGCGTGCGTCTGTCTCGCTCACACACAGGCAGAGGGCAGAGACACAAGCTCAGGCCTCACTCACTCACACGCACACACAGCTTCACTCACTCGCTCACACAGACACAAGCTCAGGCCTCACACACACGCACACAGCTTCACTCATTCTCTCTCACACTGCCGTTCGCTGGGAACGCGCACAGTGTGGCCAAATGTTCTGCGTTCGCCTTTAATTGAACATGAGCAATTAGCGTGCAATTTGTTTCGCTCGCAAAAATGCTAACGGTAATCGCAGCTCGCCTCCATCAACCCCACCCCTCCCACCCAGCGCTCCACGTGTGCCACGTGTGTTTTCGGGCCGCCCGAAACGCACTTGAGTAGAATTAATTTTAAATGCTGCGCTGCACGCGGCTAAGTGATTATGCCAAGGCAGCGTGCCCATGCCTCTACCCGTTTCCCATACCCGTTTCACTTACCCGCTGCCATTCCACTCGCTCACTCACTCTCTCGCTCACTCTCTCGCATGTTTAATTCTAATTAAAAAGCCTTGGCTCATCTCCGGCGCTCTCGCTCTAGCCAATGCCCACTGCCATCCAGCATTAAAATGGTTAATTGAGTGCTTAGTGACCGGGCCGCGACCTGCAGCAGCAGCAGCCGCAGGATCTTGAGCTCATCTATCTGCCGCGGCCATTGTCGGAGCGCGCCATGCACTCCATAATATTAATTATTTTAATTGAAATGTTCATTATTTTACATCTAATTTAGCGCTGCTTGCGTGTGCGACCCCCCGACCCCCCACCGAACCCCCCCCCCCCCTGAACCCCCTCGAGCAGCCCAAAAACAACTCCTCAGCTCGGACAGGACGAATCCCGTGCACAATGCTCACATGCTTTGAGCTTTCACTTTGAGGCGGCTCGTGCACAGTGGGCCACGACTGATTTGTATGGGAGACCGTTTTATTATTTATATATTGCATTTATAATTTTTGTAATTTTATTGCAATTTTTATATATTTAATAAATAATTTTGAAATTATATTTTTTATTATTTTTTTATTGTATTTTATTGCAATTTTTATACATTTAATAAATAATTTGTCTTTTTTTATAGTTTCCTTAAATTAAATACGTTTTTCTCATATATTTCAATTTTTTTCTTTTTTAGCTTAATTTTTTTCTAAAAATATATATTGTTTAAAATTAACAACAAAACATATTAACATAATATATATATACAGCTATGTTCAGTAGAATGATAGCGCACTGAATACACTGAAAGCACTGAATTTTGGACATCACAATTTAGTGATAAACACAATATTTTAAACAAAATTTGATACTATTATTAAGATTAACATCTATTCTTATTAATTAGATACTTTTTTTGTTACAAACTTAGGATATGTGCACTTCAGGGCCTGAGAAGGAGAAAACTCCTAAGATTGAGTTGTTCACGGTTACAAAAAACTGAAAAAAAGATAAAAAACTATTTAACATTACTCTAACTTCATATATTATGCTTTACACATCTGCTTTAGTCTAATACTTTTTTATTTATAAGACTTACAACAAAGAAATTTTTAAGTTAGGAATATTAAAAAATATATTTATTTGATTTATTTTTTGTTTTAAATCTTAGTTTTCCTACTTTTCTAAAAAATTTTTTCTGTTAAAAATGCCATTTTAGCTTAAAATTTCTTTAATTTAATTTTAAAAATGTTTCCTTTTTTTTAACTAACAAAAAAATTTATATATTTGCTTTTTGTTCAGTTTATTTAATTTGAACATGTTTTCATCTTAAATTAAAGTGTTTTTATTTCAAATTAATTTATTTCCAAAAAATTGTTTAAGCTTATTAATATATATATAATTTTTAGCTTTTATTTCTATGATTTACTTAATTTTAAAATATAAAAAAATATAAAATATAATATTAAAAAAAAAATATATTTTTCTTAGATATTTTTTTATATATACATTTTTTTCTTATATATTTTTTTATTTATATATTTATTTATGTATAATTAAAACAACCTCAATATCAATTGAATATTAGGTCAAGCTTTGCTTTGGTGCCACTGTGCCCTCAGCTAGATGTTGCTTATTTTTATTTATTTTTTTTCTTTTTAATTTTGTTTTTTTTTGTTTTGCTTTTTTTTTTGGGGTTGCTGCATTTGGCGCGGGGTTTATTATAAATTTTTAATTGGCTTTTTATGTATGAATAATGCTGCTCTTTGCCAGCAGTCGTCCTGCCGCAAAGGGATGCAGTCGCAAAGGGGGTTGTCTCTCTCTCTCTCTCTGTGTGTGTGTGTGTGTGTGTGTGTGTGTGTGTGTGTGTGTGTGTGTGTGTGTGTGTGTGTGTGTGTGTGTGTGTGTCTTGGGTGCGTGTGCTATGCTTCTTATCCTAAGTAGTTTGAGCCTATTATTTATGCAGCCAATTCATTATGTGGTTGTCCATGGGCCACGTTTCTCATATTTTTATACCATGCCCGCTGCTACCTCTGCTTCCCCTTCTCTCATCCCTCTTCCCTTCCCTTCTCTGTGGACCGCGTGAAAAAGGGGTTAGCGAGCAGGCAGCCCGCTCGTATCTCTGTCTGTCAAGTTGCTTGGTTAACCGGCGAAATCAAATCAAATCAAATCGAATCAGAGCGAGGTGCAAAATAATAAATGGCTAAATGCCGACAACAACAACAACAACAACCCCCAACCCCCTGTCAAATGTAAAAAATTACATTTTTGTCAACTCATTAGAAACGTGACGATGAAAGCGATGCAAGAAGCGCTTTGAAAAGGGTTTGGCATTTAATTAAAAAAAAGAAAGAAAAAAGAAAGAAAGAGTGAGAGAGAGAGGGGGGGAGAGGGTGAGAGAGAGGGAGAAAGGTGCAAGCAGCTGGCTCCACCTACAGCGGTCAGCCCGGACAGCTGGTTAACAGCGCGCACCTACGCACAGGTGTGCGCGCGTTAACAGCGCTCTGTTAAGGCTCTGCTGCGGCGCTACCCTCGTTGGCCGGCACCTGCGATAGGCGGCTGGCTGGCAAAAGCCCGTCGCCCGGGTGTCCAATGGCAGCGCAGCCCCAACAGCAGTAAAAAAAGAAGTTACATAAAACAAAAACAAGAAATTCCCCCCCCGCCGGCGAAATATGCGCAAGAGCCGAAACAACCCTCGCTAAGCGAAGGCAGCAAAGGCAGCGCAGGCAGCGGCAAATGCCGGTCTCAGCAATAGCAGCTGATAAGCCAGTGGGAGAGAGCGACAGAGCGAGAGAGAGAGCGAGAGCGCAACCACCTAACGGCGGCAGCGCAGCGGCAGAGGCGGCGGCAGCAGCAGCGTCGCACGTTTTTCGGTTCATTCATTCATGCAGCCTCGTCGGTCTTCGCATTCGTCAAGTGAACTTCGGCGCTGGCGGTCGTGTGTGCGCGCAGTAGCAGTAGCAGCAGCAGCAACTAACGAAATTACGTTACGCGAAACTTCAAATTGTTGAATTGAATTGAAATAAATTAAAAAAAATATATATTAAAAAAAAAAACAACAAAATAAAACAAAAAAGTAAACAAAATATATATAAAAATTAGAATTCGAAAAAATAATTATTTCTTTTTTTTTTTTGGAAAACAAATTACGATATATATCTACATATACATATATATCTCTGTGTAAGTGTGTAAGAGCAGCAACAGTCAAGTGTTTGTGTGTGTGTGTGTGTTTGTTTACGCCTTGAATACGCCGCCCCACCAGCCTCTCTCTCTCTCTCTCTCTCGCTCTCACTCACTGTGTGGCGCAATTATTTGAAATATGCAAATTTACGAGCTAACTAATTGAGTCGAGTCGAGTTGGGTTCAGTTCGCAGCTCGCGTGTGCTTTGTGTTGTTGCAGGTGTCGGCTCGCGCTCTCTCTCTCCATCTCTCTCTCTCTGTCTCGCACGCCGATCGCGCCAGCAGCACTAATTCAATCAACGGTAAATCACGCGCGCAAACAGCTCTCACCCTCGCACTCTCGCGCGCTCTCTCGCTCGCTCGCGCGCTGACTGTGCAGCGCTCCTTATCGCACGTGTGTGCAAGCAGCGGCAGCAACGACTATAAAAATTCGCACTCAATTAGCAGCAGCAGCGGCAGCGGCAGCAACAATTCATAACATAAACAAAGCAAAGGAAAACAAAACAATAACAATAATAACTACAACAACAACCGAAAGAAACGTTAGCAAATTCCTCTGTGCAAGCAGCGGTAAATAAATACAAGAAATAACAAAAGCAAAAAAAAAGAAGAAGAGAAGCAAAAGCAAAAGGAGAAACAACAACAAGAACAACAACAACGAGGCAGCAAGGAAGCCGTTTGCGCCGCTATAAAGAGAAAATATCCACCCCTCGGCCAACGGCTCAACACGATCGCGCGCTGTCCGAGAAGCAACAATTTTTCTGCATATGTAAGTCGAGACTTTTGCGCTGCGATCCTTTTAATTAGTTTACTTTTAGTTTTTGCGGCTGTTGTTTATTTTTGCCATTTGTTTTAATTAACGTCGACTGTGGCTGCGGCTGCGGCTGCATTTGGCCTGCCAGAAGAACAACAAAACGCAAATCTTTTCTGTTAATTGCTTCAGTTTCAAGTTTCGCTGCGAGAGCAAAAAAAAAAAAAAGAGCAACAACAGAAATGCTCTCTCTGTATGTGTGTGAGTTACATAAAATCGATCACAAACAAATTGCGAACGAAAATCTAACAAGCAAACAAACTTGACGAATTCCAATTGGGAATGCGCAGAATTTCGTACATTCGCAAGTTAAAAGCTTTCGCAGAGGTCATTTCCAATTAGCATAAGGGGAATTCTTATAAGATGTGCCGCAACTTTTCGGCCTAGCTAGAAATGTGTTAAGTATTGCAAAATAGCCAAAGTAGCAAAAAAGAAGAAAAAAAAAGAAAGAAAAAATTTCCCACTATTTTATTGTGAAATATTTTAGCTAAGGTGAACCACTGTGGGCGAAATATCTGTTATCTGAAACTTTCCGTAATTGCAGCCTGACTTGACTTGACTCTAAAGCACCTCTATTATTTATATAGGGCTTCAGTTTCCACAGCACATATGCATGCATGCACTTCTATGAATAAACAGGCGATCCACTTTCCACGCGAGAACTCGCCAAGAATTTCAATAATGTCATTCGAAACTCTGCAAATACAGTGCAATAACATATTTTTTTTTAGCGCAAGAAGTGAGGAATTTATGCAGTTGTGCTTGGCTTATGTTTTATACAAATTATATTAATATTATTCGAATTTTATTGTTATTGTTAATTTAATATTATATATTCATATTTTTTTTAATTTTTATTTTTATACAATGCTTGGCTTATGTTTTATACAAATTATATTATTATTATTAGAATTTTTTTAATATTATATATTTTTATTCTTTTTTTTTATTATTATATAATTATTATTTTTATTTTTGTATTATTATTTGATAATTTCATTTATTTTTATTTTTATATTACTATTATTTTTATGTTTATATTATTATTATCATTATTTTTATACTCCGAGCCCATTGAAAATGGGAAATCAGGGTGTTATATTTTGTGTCATATTTTGCCCCAAATTCTCCCAAATTTTATGAAAACACACAGATTCGACGGGGCTCAGGGTATCCCCTAGTCAGTAATATTTTATTTTTATATCATTATTTTAGTATTTTTTGATAATTTAAAGAAACTCTCTGAATGTCCCTTGCTGTGCAGCCTTATTGACATTTTTCTATTATATTTATTTTATATATTCTTTTTATTTATATATATATTTTATTATTATTATTTTTATTATCATTATATATTATTTTATTATTATATTATATTAAGAATAATAATTTCTTATTTTTTTATTTTTATATTTTTTATATTATTATTTTATTATTATTTGATCATTTAAAGACAATTTCCAAATGTCCCTCGCTGCAGCCTGACTGACATTTTTCTATTATATTTATTTCTTATATTCTTTTTATTTATTATTTATATTTATTTTTTATTTCTTATATTATTATTTATATTTTTGTATTATTAACTAAACAAACTCTCAAATGTCCCTCGCTGCAGCCTGATTCATACTTTTCTATTATATTTTTTTTTTATATTTTTATATTTTTAAAAATTATTTTTATTGTTATTACAATTATTTGATATTTTTTTATTTTTATATTAATATTTTTTTTATTTTTATATTATAATTATTATTTTTATAAATTTATTAAACTAAAGCAACTCTCCAAATGTCCCTCGCTGCAGCCTTAGACTCCACTTAGACTTTCTTTTGTTTACATTTCACCTGTATTTCCCTTACTTTCGTTAAATATATTTCTGTGCTCTTTCGATCAGTTAAAAAGCTCTCTGCTCTCTGCTCTCTGCTCTCTCCACTCGCACTCCCTCTCTCCCTCCCACTCCCACTCGCAGCCATGCCCTTCTTTCGTGTCACTTTGCAATATTTGTGCTGTTGCTTTAACAGGCGCGCAGTCTGTTAATTAGTTACCCTTTTCATGCTGTGTGCGTGTGTTTGCGTGTGTGTGTGTGTGTGTCTGTTGTCAACCCTAACGATCTTAGTTATCATCTAATTGCAAATTTTACGCATTTGTAAGCGCGCGCTCTCTCTCTCTCTCTCTCTCTCTCTCGCTCACGCCCTCAACTCTCCCACAGTGTGGAGACTTGTTTTCCCTCTGTCAAGCCAGGCCATTAATGCCAAATGCGTGTTCGTCAAGTTATATAGACTCTCCCCCTCTCTCTCTCTCTCTCTCTCTCTCTCTTTCTCTTGTGGAGGTGCAAAAATGAAAACAAAAACAAAAGCAAAAGGAAATCGAGAAAAAACTGCAGCGAAGTGCATTGGTTCAGTTAGCTTCGCCGCGTTGCCGCGCGACTTGCGACTTGCGACTCACGTTGCATTAATTAACATTTAAACAATAATTAAATTATTCATACAAATGTGGCAAATGTGGGAGGGGCGGCGGGGGCGGGGGCAGCCAGAGGCACCTTCATCAACTGCCAACTGATGCGGCCGCCGATTGCGTCTGGCAGCAACGGCCTATTAGTACGGCTTATTGCCTCGCTGCTACCGATCCTATCCGCCGCCGCCAGCCCCTCTTCCTCCGGCAGCTCGCGAATGCGCTCAATGCGCTCCTGCCTCAGCTACGATCTTATCGGCAGCAGGGCGCGCACGCGCACCTCGCGGCTCACACAGTAGCAGCAGCAACAGCAGCAGCAGCAACAGACAGCGACGCACCTACATATAGACATACATCTACATGCACATACACAGAGACAGTGACTCCAACGCCGCATCTCTCGCTCTCTCTCTTCTCTCTCTTGTGATGCCCAGCTCTAAGAAACACTGCGCAACTAAGATTAAGTCTGAGGTGGAGTTGAGGTATATGAAAGGGAAATGAGGCTAGATGAGAGAGGCAAAGGATTAGATAGAGATAGAGAGAGAGAGAGAAAGAGATAGAGAGAGAGAGAGAAAGAGAGAGAGAGAGACAAAGAATGGGAAGAGAGAGAGAGAGAGAGAGAGAAATAATGTTAAGAGAAAGACAGAGATAAAGATTCAGACAAAAATGGAGAAAATGGTGGGAAAGTGAAAGAAAAAGAGAGTGAGACAAAGAAGGACAAAAAAAAGGTTAAAAAGAAAATGGAGGAGAGAAAGGAAGTGAATAAGGAAAAGGAGGAGAAGAAGGAGAATAAGCACAAGAAAGAGCAGAATGGGGAAAATAAGGAGAATAAGAAGACGAGGAATAAGAAGAAGGTGCATAAGGAGATGAAGGAGAAGGAGAAGAAGTAGAAGAAGAAGTAGAAGAAGAAGAAGAAGAAGAAGAAGAAGAAGCATAAGAAGAAGAAGATGAATAGGAAGAGTAAAGACAGAAGCTGGAGGAAAAGAAAGAGAAACAGTAGAATAACAAAAATGAGGAGAGTTAGGAGAAGAAGGAGATGGAGGAGAAGTAGATGGAGAAGAAAATAAGGAGAATATGGAAAAAAAGAGATTAGAGAGAAGAAGAATAAGAAGAAAAAGAAACAGAAGGAGGAGAAGATGAGTAGGATGAGAAGAAATAGAACCACAAGGAGAAGAATTTGTAGGAGAAGGAAAGGGAGAATGAGACACAGCGAGAGGTAGAGCAAGAGATGGACCAAGAAAAAGATAAAGAGAAATATAAAGAGAAAAAGAAACAGAGAATGAGAAAGAAAACGGAGAATTTGAAGGACGAGGAGAAGGGGAGAAATGGGATAATGAGAATAAAATTGATAATGTGAATAAATATATCAAGATATGACCTATTAATATATGATATATATGAAAGATAATACATTAATTAAATATTAAAGTTAAAGTTACTGCAATCTTTGAGAATTGCAGAGAAGAGCGATGCTGACATTTAGGGACATCTTCCAGTTGGTGTAATTTGCATTCTCTTTTCAATTTATGAATTCAGTCAATCCAACATTACTCTCCCTCTCTCTCTCTCTCTCTCTCTCTCTCTCTCTCTCCCTATCTATCCATCTACCCATCTGTCTCTCTCTCTCTCTCTCTCAATTTCCACATCATCTCTGTGTGACATCAGCACTTTGTTGTCTAGTGTAATTGCCACACATTGTGCTGCGCGGCCTTTTAATGCTAACAACTTGCTTAGGCCGCAAGCACTTCGGCCTGCCCCAACCGCTGCCCCAAGTGCACCTTTCGGTTGCCCCGCTGGCAGCTGCTGCCGCTGCTCAGCAGCTCGGCCGCTCGCCTCGCTGTAATCCTTGAATTTATGACACTCGACGGAGCTGCAACTAGAGCCGGGACAAGGGCTGTGCGAGGCATTGGACCGCCTCCATGACAACAATTTGCAAATATTTTATTAATAAATGACATTGTCCAGCTGAAGGAGTCAAAGGGAGAGGGGGAGAGGGAGGGGGAAAGGGAGGGGGAGAGGGAGGGGGAAAGGGAGGGGGAGAGGGAGAGGGAAGCGGAGAGGAAGCTAGAGGAAGGCCTGTTTTGTGACTGTAGCCGAAAAACTTGTTGACCAGAGAGGGAGATAGAAAGAGAGAGAGAGAGAGAGAGAGAGAGAGGGAGAGAGGAAGGGAGAGAGAGAGGGAGAGAGAGAGGGAGCGAGAGCGAACGTGGAATCGCCTTCGCCTTGCCGCTTTGCAGCTATATTAAATTAAAAGTAAGCGTTCTACAGACGAGACTGCTCGACTAGCTGATACCCTGTAAGGGGACGGAGAAGGCAAATGGAATTTTTTGAGGACTTGAAAATTGTTAAGTGATCAAGAACGTGAAGTGAAGAAGAAAGAAAATTATATATAGATATAGATTATATATAGATATAGATTATATATAGATATAGATAATATATAGGTATAGATTATATATAAATATATATTATATATAGCTACAGTTCGATTAGTTTCTAATGGTTTTTAGGGTATTGATTGTTGTGCGAGCTGAATGGAGGGTTGTTATAAGGACGAGAGAAAGCTCTCTCCATTTTTGCCCCTCCTTCAGCTTGATTTCGCATCTATTCTGTTTCCTTAGCACAATGCTAATTGGGAGATGGCATGCTTTGATTCACATTAAATCTTGTAGAATATTGAAGAGATTAAAGTGGGTTTGTAGCAATTCCATTAACCTTAATACATTAACTGAGCCTGAAACCCAATCAGCCCAACAAAACAATCGAAATAAGAACCGATAATGGAACCATAAAAAATGTTTCTATCATATGGGCAAAAAATTTAGAACCTTTTGAGAGAAGCAAGGCTAAAGAGTCCAAAAAACAATCGAAATTAGAGCCTAAAGTGGAACCATATATAATAATAATCTCCTATCAAGTGGGCCTAAAATGAAAAGAACCTTTGGAGAAATGCAAGGTTAAAGAGTCTAATACAGTATATATCCGCTATGAGCAACCAAATTTATGTAGCTATAACTTCATGAACTTCCAAGCTAGGCAAAGGGAATCCATTTCAAATGAAATCAGAAAAAAATCCCAAGTATTTCTATGCACTCCCATTCAATCAATCTAGATCAGTGAATGCTCTGTATTAGCCATATGTAAATGGGAGTGGATGTTATATGGGTGTTATATTATGGGTGTTATATCAAGCCAAGAGAAGTGAGGGTATTAAGCAAGTCTGCTATGCTTTCAATTGCCTTCAAGCCGCTGAGAATTGGCAACGGTAACTCGAGCGACTCGCTGCGGATCAGGCAGGGACTGTCGGACGAACGACCTGTCGGACGGTCGGACTCTCGGACTCTCGGACTGTTGTCTGTAGGCCAGTTCTGTGGGCAGCAATGCGGCGCGTGTGTGTTGGCTGGCAAATTGAAATCGAAAAAGAAAACTCGTTAATTAAAAAGTTAACATGTTGGTTTGACCAGAGCCGGAGCCGGAGTCGGAGTCAGAGACGACTCTCAGTGCTGAACTTGGCTTGCAATTGGTTTTATTAATAATTAAGAAGCAGCGTCAGCACTCATCATCATCATCGTCATCATTATGATCATCGGAATTGTGGTTTCGACTGCAGCCGTTGCCTTATGCCACAAATTCGCCCCGACGTCGCCGTTCAACGGGACACATGCAAAAAAGGGGGCGGGGCGCAGGGCAGGGCAGGGCAGGCCGCATGCAGCTGAGGGCCGGTCCCGGACCCGGTTTAAGTTCCTGTTTGCCATTGTTGTTGCTGCCGCTGCTGCTGCTGTTGCTGTTGTTGTTGTTTGTCAAAGGAAGTGCGTCGCGCCAAAATGAAAAATGAAGTGCACAACGGCCTCTCTTTCGCACATAATGTGTTTTTATTATAATTTCATTAAAGCACACACACACACTCAATTGCCTTGTGCAGGAGGCGGAACCTGCAAAAAAATGCAGTAGCAAAAGGATATTTCACGGTTCGAGCTGGCCTCGCGTGTGCCGCAAGTTGCATAAATTTTTACCCTGTTTACAATGTGGCGCGGCGTATTATAGTCCTTTTTGCCATGAAATTATATAGGAATTGCAATTATTTCATAAACTAGAAGCTTTTTTGGATCACAATAAGCATATGCATACGCTCTGATCGGACTCTTATTAACTATGCTCCTGATTTGCGCAATTGTCAGACATGCAGCAATTTCCAATTGGTTTCTCATTTGCAACTCAACTCTGCTTCGTTTCGTTAAGTTGTCTAGCATTCACATAACTTACTCGCTCTCGCTCTCTCACTCTCGCTCTCTCTCTCTCTGCCATCCGCTCTCTATGCAGTGATGTCATTTTTTTTCTAAGCCAAAAAAGCTAGATTGAAGAAAAAAGGCTAAAAAAGGGTTGAAAAGGTTGAAAAAGGCTGAAAAGGGCTGAAAAAGGCTGAAAAGGTCTTAAACTCCGGAGAAAAGTGGAAAAAGGCTGATTTTTATAGATAAATGTTTTTTTTTTATTAATGAAGACTTGCAACTCTGTGCACAAAAATAGCAGTGCCCTTCAATTTTGACTATAAAGTTGATAAATCATATTAAAAAGGCCAAAAAGCACCAATCTTTTATAATATTAGAATTTATACTTATAGATAACGAAATTAATACCATTTTGGGTTAAAAAAAGTTCCCCATTTTCAGAAATAACCAATTTAGGGACATTTTGTGCTGCTCATAAGAATAGCAGTGATTACTAAATTTATAAATTTGCTGCTCATAAGAATAACAGTGTTTACTAAATATAAAAATCTGCTGCTCATAAGAATAGCAGTGTTTACTAAATATAAAAATCTGCTGCTCATAAAAATAGCAGTGATTACTAAATATAAAAATCTGTCGATTCAATAGATATAAATATCGATACTTTAATAGTAGAATAACATTTAAATCATCAAACGCGTTAAAAACAGCTCAAAACATGGAGAAAAAGTTTAAAAAAAATTAAATTTGCTTAAAAGGCTAAAATTCCCGCTGCCTGTTGATTTCAAATTTATCGCATTTCCTAAACAGCCAGATTTGACGGCAAAAAAGGCTACATTAACATCAGTATCTCAGTGTGCTCAGCGCTCCGCGCTCAATCAACTCTCCAAAAGCTCACTCACGCGCCGTCTCGCTCGCACTGCGATTCATTTGCACAGATTCGTATCTGAGCAGCGCACGCACCTAAACGAACGGCAAATGCAGCGACAGCCGAAAGAACTAGCCGAAGTGGCCGAAGCTCTGCTGCTGCTGCTGCTAGCGGATCCTGCGCTCGCTGCTCTTTTTTCTCTCTTTCCCTTTTTTTTTTGGTTTTCGTTTCGTTTTCGTTTTTGTTTTTGTTTTTTCCTTTTCCTTCTTTTTTTGTAGTCGTTTTCTTTATAATTGGTTTGAAATTAATTTGCCAATTACACGATCTCACATTTAATTGGCTTACCCCGGCGGCAACGGCGAGGAAGACTCGGTCGACTCAGTCGACGTGGTGCGTACGAGCGAGCCGACTGCGGCCCTTCGCCTGCTTGTGTTGCCCTTTTTTGTATGTGCTCGGTGGTCGGTGGTCGGTGGATCGGTGCTGTGTGGCGGCTGGGTTTACGCTTCGCTTGGTCCCCATGGTGCGCAGATCTTTGCAACGATCATCATCATCAGCAGCAGCGGCAGCGAGATCAGATTGGCAAACATCATCATTAGCCGAGCGCTGCCCCTAAACATTGTCGCTTTCAATTTGAGTAAATGAAGCAAACAGTGCGTGCGACATTCGCTTTATGTGCCGACAGTCAAATCAGTTTCCCCCCCCCCCACTCTGCCCCCTCTCCCTCTCTGTCTTTTAGTGTATCTGCGATCAGTCGCTTATCAATTTGCAATATGCATTTTTTGCATAATACGGCCAGCCTCCCATACTAAATTGTATGTCATTCGATCCAAGCGAGGGGGGGGGGGCAGAGTTGGGGGCTTGCTGGCAACGCGTTAATTGGGTTGAACGTACCGCGCGCGGATCTTTTGTTGAATCCGCTCTCGTATGCACACACACACACACAGCGAGTAGGAGAAACCAGTTTATTCGGATTTCAGTTTTCTCAGTCAGTTCTCGGTTTTCAGTTTTCAGTTTTCAGTTGGCCAACAATTTTAACTAAAGCCTAAACACTTTTAGTTAAAATGCCAATTAAAATATCTTTTTGCTCTCTCTCTCTCTCTGTCTCTCTCTCTGTCTCTCTCTCTTTGTCTCTCTCTGCCCCATGATCGATGGGGACGGAGCCTAAGCTCTGTTGCCCCCGTCGCAAATAAATGCAGATGTCAATTAGAGCCTCATTAAAAAATGCGCAAAAGCGCAAACTTTCAACTCGCAATTTGAGAACGCGGCAACCCCTCTGCCCCCCTCCACCTGCTCCCCTCTTCTGGCTGCCTCACAGTCACACTCATCGCCATCGTCGTCGTCGGTCTAGTGACTGAGTTTCTTCTGCCGCCACTCGCGACTTGACTCTGTACATGAGCATCACTTGCACTTTTGTTTGAGGTCTCAGGATTCGGACTCGAACTCGGACTCGAACTCGGACTCTGACTCGACCGCAGACCTCAGACTGAGACTTCGACTGCGACTTGCAGTTGAAGTTGGACTTGGACTCTGAAAGGCTGCCGCATTCCGACGCTCAGTGCGCACAGTGTGCCAGAAGAGAGCTGAAATGACAGAAATTTTGAAGAGCTTTGATTTGAGCTTAGCTAAATACTTTTTTTGCTATTATTTTTTTTAAATTTTTAAAAGTATTTTCAATATTTTTATATTTAGGGAACACCCTACTTACAAAGTGAAGCATTTGCAGTACTTTTATAGTAAATTCCTTTGATGGCATTGTTTTATTATTTTTTATTTATAAATATTTTAAAATATAAAAAAAAAATAAATAGAAATTTCTTTAAGTTATTGAAAAGCTTAAGGAAATTTATATTTTTTTTTTATTATTTTAAAATAGTTATCTATTATTTATGAAAAAAAAATTGCTAATTGAAAGAATCATCTTCTTTCAATAGATAAAATTCTTAAGTAATTAAAAAAGCTTCTCAAAAATACAGCACAAATATAATAAAATAATAAATAATAATAAAAAAACATAAACAAATTTAATAATAATAATAATAATTATCATTATATTTAAATCAACTTTTGTTTTAAAAATGCAATATATTTATAGAAAGCAAAATCTTTTTCCAATCGATTAAAATTTTCAACAAATAAAAAGCTTCTCTAAAATACTGCAAAAATATAATACATAAATAATTAATAATAAAAAATACCAAACGAATTTAATTTTAATATTAGATAATTATTGATAATAAATAAATAATAAATTCTTTTAAAGAATTTAATATATAGATGAAATTTTATTATTTGTATTCTTTTGGAAGTTTCTTAATTGTTATATACTAAAATAATAAATAACAAAAATTATTATTTTTTGTGTGATTTTTTTTTACTTGTTGAAAAGTTGATTGATGAAATACTAATTATTATTATTTATTATTTTATTTTTTGTGTTTTCTTAATTGTTATATACTAAAATAATAAATAATAATTTTTATTATTTTTTTGTGCTTTTTTTTTACTTATTCAAGAATTGTATCTAATATTTTTGTAATATTTTTTGAGAAGCTCATTTATTTAGTAAAGAATGTTATATATTAACAGAAGTTGTTCCACTCTGAAATAATGATGTTAAATACTTTCAACATATCACAAATTTGATATATTAAACAAAGAAAAATCCAACTGCATTCCATTGCGCTGGTCCCACTGTGCACGCTCTTAAGCGCTCTGCGTTGCGATGCGATGCGACAGCGCTGAGTGAAGGTGATTTAAAAATTTTGTCACATTTTCAGTACAAAGATTTTGGTATTTTTTAATGAGCTCTCGGGGATTCTGAGGCAGCACCAAGTCGTCGCGAGGCTCAGCTCAGGACAAGGATCGGCGCACAGGTCTCTGGCGACGACGGCGACGGCGATGATATTGGACGTTTGCTTTCGTCTTGTGCTTTATTTTTGTTCTTTTCTTTATATACATATATATATTTATATATATTTCTTATTTTTTTCGTTTTATTTGTATTTATTTTGTATTCTTTCGCTTGCTCCAAAGCGGTTTCTTGGTATGCTGCCTGGCAAAAGTGCAAATTTTGTTGCATGTCCGCGCTGCGCTCTCTCTCTCTCTCTCACTCTCTGTCTCTCCCTCTCTCTCGCTCTTTATTTTATTTTAGTTATATTTGTATTTTGGTTGTTGTTGTTGCCGTTGCGTCGCTTCTTTCTCATTTATATTTGGTTTCTTGTATTTAAATTGTTAATGTGATGCTTATTGTTGTTGCCTTTGTTGCCGTCGCTGTCTTTGGGGAATTAGCACTGCTTTGTTGTTATTGCAACTTGTTAAAATTCCGCATTGCGTCCGCACTGCGCGCTGCGGCATCGGCATTGGCATCGGCTATATGTTCATGTTCATAAATTCAACACGCCGCGTGTCCCATTGCCTGGATTTATCATCATTAGCGCACAAATTGGACGCATCTGATGTTATTTGCCAAATATTTCCCTCGCCCAACCTATCTATTTCCACTAACATGATTCCTTTCTCCATCTCCATCTTCTTCTGCTCCTTTTTTTGTTGCTTCGGCAAATACCAAGCAAACTTTGCCGTTTCTCATTATAAAATCTTTGATTTTCGCTTTTTAAGCTAATGTTCAAAGTGCATATAAATGAGTTGAGTTTGAGCTTCGATTTTAAGGGTTCTTGCCGGGAAGAGTTAACAGATGCGCCAAATGTTAAGTGTATGTTAAGCTAAGAGAGCTTGCATAATGTCTTATGTTATGTCATGTTAGAGATGCGACCTTAATAAGTGGGATATGTTAACTTAACGGAAGTTGCAGCAAAAGTGTTAAGCTATGTTAACTTAGCAGAGCTTTTTATGTTAACTTCTCAGATCTTGTAAAGACAAAGCTGACATCACACACATGAACAGCGTTACATAGTAAGTTAGCTTAGTTATCCAATATGATATGTTAAGTTAGCAGAGCTGTCATATATTTATAGTAACAAAAGCTTGCTCAATTTGTTAGATAATATGTTAACTAAACAGAATTGAGAGCCTCTATAATATAGTATGTTAAGTTAACAGAGTTGAAATACATATTTGAGTATGTTATGTGAACTGAACAGAAGCTTGCTCAATCTGTTAACTAAACAGAGCTAATAACTATGTTAACTAAACAGAGTTGATAAACTATGTTAAGTTAATACAGTGGAAACAATGTCTATGTTAGTGTGCTATGCTAACTTAACATAAGTTTGTTGTATGATATGTTAACTTAGCAGAAGCTTACACAATATGTTATGTGATATGCTTATTTCACGCAGACTAACTAAATTTTACTTGTTAGGCAAATCAACCTGCATCAGATCTAACTGCAAATAGTAGACCAGAATTACTAAAACGCGTCGAGTTTTTAAACCAGGGGAGGTACTTAAGAACAATAATATAATATATAATAATAAAAAATATAATATTATAATAATAGAATGATATAATAATATAATAATAGAATAATAGAATAAAAGAATAATAGAATAATAGAATATTAGAATAATAGAATAATAGAATAATAGAATAATAGAATAAGTAGCATCAAGTCGTATTTTCGGGCTGACATTTTAATTGACATTATATATATGATAGATTTGTGTGAATAGATAATATATATAGACGAAATATAGTAAGATGAAATTTATATAAAATATTTTCAATTTATCAAAAGTCTGTTAAACTTAAACTGCTTAACATATATAATAATTGGTAACATCCAGAAAGCTTTAACCTTTTCCCAACTTTAATGGCTGTTAAAGCGCTGTTAGCTAACAGCGTGGCTAACGCTGCGTATGCGCAATAGAGAAACAATATTAACAACAGCAACAGCAACAACAACAACAGCAACAAAAGCAACAACAGCAGCAACAGCTGCAGCAACATTAGCCACAGAAGCGAACGTGCAACGTAATTAATTAACGAATTAAAAGCGTATGCAACAATAATTATAAAGCCAAAAGGCAATTATGCAAAAAACAACAGCAACAACAACAACAAAAACAAGAAGAAGAAGAGGCTAAAGCGAAATAACAAAAAAAAAGCAAACACAAACGAAGCCACGCAATGCGGATGCAATTGTTGCTTGTCGGTTGCTGCGGTTGCCGTTGCCGTTGTTGCTGCTGTTGTTGCTGCTGCTGTTGTTGTTGTTGTTGCAACGCATTAAATTAAGTTGCCAAAGCGCGCAAAAAATGGAAATTACATGCAACTCAAACACACACACACAGAGAGCACACACACACACACTCATTAGAATTAATTGACTTTCCATAATTGAGAAAACAATGCGGTGGCGTTGACGACGACGACTTCAACGTCGACAGCGACGTCAGCGCCTACCTGCCGCCTGCCAGCCTACTTGCTGCAGCTGCTTACACTAACTAACAGAATGGGGCATGAGCGACTCTAAAGGCAGCTTGACACGGCGCGAAATAGACTGAAGCAACTCAGAGGCGAGAGCTGCGGGAGCTCTTGGGTTAGAGCATTTGTTTCCAGTGTAAGCCTGGGCTGAAACGAAATGAAATGTAAATCAAATGCATTTCATTTGCTCGAGGGCCCGTTAGAAGTTTGCCATTTTAATTGTTTTTTATTATATGACACGCATTAGCATAACAGCAGCAACAGCAGCAGCAGCAACAGCCATAAAAGTTCAGCTGTTGACTGCGTGGGTGGCTGCTTGACTTGGTTAAGATTTGGATGTGTGCCTAAGTAAATAATATATATATATATATATATATAACATACATATATAATGTTATGCATGGCTAACAGAAATTTAGTGAAAATGCATTTAGCCAAGCGCGTAATTCAATTTCATTTTATGCAACTGCAACAACAGCAGCAACAACAACAACAAACAACAGCAGCAACAACTACAACAACAATATTAATAACAATAGCTAAAAAATTAGCAATGATAACAACGGCAAGCAACAGCAGCAACAACAACAAGTTAGAAAACTCTAGTCGGGCGTGAACGACTAGGGGATACCCTGAGCACCGTCCAATCTGTGTGTTTTCATAGAATTTGGGGGAATTTGGGGCCGGTATCCAAAATAATACAAAATTCGAAATTGCATAAAATACATATAAATCTAAATATAAAATTTGGTGTCTCTAGCTTAAAAGATGGGCGAGATAGAATTTTTTAACTGAATTTCATTTTTGTTTTTAATCGATAACAATTAATTGGGGATAGTTATCGATTTAAAAAAAAAAACTTGATCTGCGCATGTTATACACGGATCTACCAAAACAATTTCAAGTCTCTAGCTCGTATAAAAACGAAAATCGGCGCATTTAAACATACGGACAGACACACAGACGGACAGACGGATAGGGCCAAATCGATTTCTCTTGTCGTCCTGATCAAGAATATGGATACTTTATGGGATCTGCCACGCCTCCTTCTGCCTGTTACACACATCCAACAAAGCCATTATACCCTGATTTCCCATTTTCAATGGGCTTAGGGTATAACAATTGGCACAAATTGTTTAACGCGCCGACGGCTGCTGCTCTCCAATTTGATTGCCTTAACTAAGCGGCAGCAACAGTCGAAAGTGGGAAGGAGTCAACGCGACCAAATGCTACCCTGCATATGCAGCAAAAGGCAGGAAAGCAGTGCAGTTGCAGCTCATGACCCAAAGCAAGCCAAATGCATAGCAAAAGTAAAACAAAAGCAATATTTAGCAGCTTAACCATGCCCCTAAAAGAGGCTAGAAATAGGTATAATAAATCGTCAGATAACAGAGTGTTGCTTAAGCTAGCATAAATGTCAGTCAGTGTGCTGCCAAATGAACTTAAATGTGGCGTTTATATATATTTATATAAGGGTATATCAGAAAACTCATAATGGTCGATAAAAACGCTCATAAAGCTTTTGATATGCCGAAAATGCAGTTTTCGTTCTTCCATCTTCGATAGGGCTTCAAACTTAAACTATTTCAGTAAGCTTAACAAAATTTTGTACAAACTAGCCTCACTATATCAGCTGTTCAAAAATATAACGGTAAAGCAGTTGAGTGCGAAGTTGGCTGCGAAAGAATTCAATGCGATCAGCTCTTTCAATAAATCGAAATTACTGAATGAACGAACCTAATAGACTCTAAGTAGTTTCAAAGTAAACATGAGCTATGTGTTATATGGACAGTATTTCTGCCTATTTCTGTAGATATGAAATTTCATATGCCTAACTGCTATAAATTTGAAGATTGTCAAAGAACCAAAGACCTAAACGGAGAGAGATGACCGATTGGATAGACAGACAGAAGCATAGAAGCATTGAAAGGCCAGACTGTTGATCCAGATTGAGCACATATAAAGCCTAACGATTTCACTTCTAGCCAACAAAGCATGATAAGCTATATGCCCTTTTGCCAATGACTTTAGAGAGTATTCAAATTGAGCAAATAAATGAAAGTATTGATAATGGAAGATGAGTGCATCAGATTTTCATTTAAGCCCAAGACATTTGCTCAAGCACAACCTGAACTCAGTTGAGTTACAACCGCAACTACCCCCTTAAATCCTGTCATACAGGGTATATTTAGTTTAATTTTTCATTTGGTAGCTCATTTGTTGGGCCAAAACTCGGGCGATCGTTTTAATTAGACCATTTCTGTTCGCGGCAACAACAGCAGCAGCAACAATCCTGGCAACTGCCACGGCTGCAACAGCAGGTTTCGTGTATTTTAATTAAGCCTATTTAAAAGGCGCGACAATGTTGCCAGCCATTAATTTGTTTTAGTGGCAGCCACTAAAATTGTGGCATCCAGCCCACAAAATTGTCACAAGCGAAATGCATTTGTCTTCTGATTCTGCCTCGTCCTCTGCTTCTTCTAGCTCTTCTTCTTCTTCGTGTTTTTGGCAGGCAGCACAAAGCGAAAAAGCTGCATAGAAACAACTGTAAATGCAAATATTTCATAGAATTTGTTGCTTAATTAATGAGTTGCTCGCGCGCTAATTAAGCTTAATTTCTGTTCGGCATTAATTGGAGCTTGGAAATCTTTGATTAATACTAACTTCTGTTTTAAGTAGAATAAATTTTAATTGAATCATGGCAGGTATTAAATTTTATTAATTAACTAGCTGCATCAATTAATTACTTTTCTTAGTAAATTGTTATTAAAAGTAAAATTGATAATTAATTAAATGCGAAATTTGAATTAGTAAAAAAGTATATAAAATTAAGTGAACCCAAAAAAAATATTAATATAAATGAATACAAAATTTTAACATATAATATTTAATAAAATTATCAAAATAATAAAAGAAACTATTTAAAAAATTGTTAAAATAATTAATGTAAAGAATTTATCAAATAATTTCAGTACTTAATCAAATTTTTTAAATATGCAAAGAAATTATTAAAAAAAAAAAATAAAAATTAAGAAAAAATTGCATGAAAAAATAAGCAAATCATATGATTTTTAAATCGATAAACAATTGAACAATTTTTTTTATAAAAATAAATTAAAATTAATTTAATTTTTAAAATCATATGATTAATAAATTGATAAACAATTGAACAATTTTTTTTATAAAAATAAAATAAAATACATTTTTTATTTACTTTTTTTCAATTTTAATTCTATATAAATGTTTAAAATTGTTCAAATTTGCATCAGCAGTTTATTAAGTTGGCTGCGCCTCATAAAGGCTATTCACAGCACGTTAAGTTGGCTGCGCCTGATAAGCAAATAGGCTGTCGGGGGTATTAAATTTACCGCTTTCGTAATCTATAGATTTGTATACTATCAATTTGAAACTGATGATGAACAGCTGTATTACGTTAAATAGACGCCTTAACACTTGACCCCAATAAACATCAATTGATGATGAGCACAAAGTAAGGAAAGCGCAGCTGAGTTGACAGCTTCCCAGTCGGCGATCTCGTTTTGCGTAAATGCTGATTTTGATTGAGATTGTACTGGATGTACCAGAAATGCGACGATCTGATCTATTGATTTCGATTTAGCTGCGATTGGCAAACAGAACAGAAACAGAGAAGCTATTAAGCTTTAAATATTTATATATATAAATATATATATATGTATATATAATACCCTATCTATGCATGCATATATGTGGTATGATAATTCAAATTGGAGAGAGGCGAATGTGAACTGAGTCAGCGTTGATTGCGTTGCATGTTGTTCAATTTGTGCCGTTGTTGTTGTTGTTGTCGCTGCAGTTGTCGTTGTTGCTATTTGGATTACATAGATTTACACTTAAGTCATTGCCAGACGTTGAAAAAAAAGAAAATGTCATAAGATCTACGCATAACCGGACGAATATCAAATACTCTAGGCAAATAAATGGAGATCAAGTTTTGAATGAAATCGTTTTTCGTTTATTTGAACTAGAGGAAAGATAAACAAAAATTGCCATTATATCATATATCTATATACCACCGCAGACTGGGCTACTATTCGATTGATATCAACATAAAGTCCATTTCGAATAAACAATTCAATTTGAAGCTCATTCATAAAGCTCAACGTGAAAAATGTTTATGGAAACCTTTTTCACTCATATTTCTCGCTTGTTTGATTAATTTATATTTAAAATATTCTTTAGAACATTATAAGAATATTATAAATATATAAATTTAATGAACCAGTTCACTCAGTGAACTGCATGAACCAGTTCTTCCAGCTTTGCAGCCAGCGTTCAGCTCACCTGTTACAAGCTCCTTTACAGAGTCATCATGCCCTTGGCTAGTGCATTCGACTAGACATAAAACATATTGATTACTAATCAGTTCGAACTCCCCGATACACAAATAGCTCCATGTCACGCTGACAGCCCGAGCCGTGATAAGGCACATTTCGATTGGCTATAAAAATCATTGGATCATATATGTATATGATATGGTCATAAATATATTTATATACACATGTATTTGAAGAGCTATATTTAGTTTATAATGAACGTTAATAAAATGCCTATAAATAGGTTAGAAGGTTTTTACTAAAGTTAAGAAATTTAAGCTAATTAAGAAAGAATTAAAAAAGTAATTTGACACAAAAAAATTAAAACAATATTCAAATCAATAAAAAAATAATAAATAAAAATATTAAAAAAATTAAATAAATTGCAAAAATTAGTAAAAATTTTGTTAAATTCAAAAAAAAAAAAACAAAAAAAATTACAAAAAAAATATGAAAATGAATAATTAATATATTTAACTTTATTATAAAAAAAAAATAATTAAATGTAGCATTAATATTTTCTGTTTTTGTGGATCAACTAAATAAAATACAATATAAAGCATTAAAAAAAAATAATATAAAAAAATATATATAAAACAAAATTAAATTAACTATAAAAAAATATATTATTAATATGTATGTTTCATAAAACTAAATAAAATTCAATTTAAAGCAATATATACAAAATAAAATAAAAAACATAAAAAAATTCAATTTAAAATAAAAATAAGAGATAAAATATAAAAACAAATAAATTTGAGTTAACTATAAAAAATGTATTATTAATATGTACGTTTCATAATTAACTTGGCTTTGATTTAAGTACTTCGCTGAGAGAGCTGTGCGGCATGTGGCATGTGGCCTCTGCGGCCTGTGGCATGTGGCATGTGCGCGTCTCATCAGCTGGCCCGCGAGCTACCTTTGGAGCTGTTCGCGTTTCAGCCAATTATCGATGCAGGCCATGAATTGGCAGCCAACTGCCGCGCTGACTGGGGCACCCAGTTGCCAATTAGCCAGGCGCAGCAGCAGCAGCAGCGGCAGCGGCTGTCGGCTAGTTTTTTCCTCTCTTTTTTAATTACAACTTTTGACTGCGAGCGCCTAAAAATGTTTATTGAAAGCCAAAACTCGAAACTGAAATTGAAATTGAAGCTGAAATAAATAAACAATGCAAAAGCAGCGCAAATGGGGCATTTAGTGCATTCATTAGCATTCACTCTAGCCACTCGCGCAGCGACTGCAACAACAACAACAACAACAATCGCACTATCCATGCGATAGCGTTACATGCATCGTTACTACAATTAAGTCAATATTTGCGCACCGCAAACTGAGTTGTAAAGGCCAAGTCAGCGTCTTGGCTGTTGGCTCTTAGCGCTTGGGGTCTTAGCGCTTGCTGCCCGCTGCCTGCTGCCTGCTGCCAACTGGCAAGAGCTGGCAACGCATTAACACATATTCATCATTACACTGTGCTGCAAGTGTTGCGGTCCAAAGTGTTAACGTGAAGACTGTGAATGGATGCAGCTGTTGAGGTGAAAGGGAAGTGCAGGGGGAAATTATATATTATATATAGCTGAGGAGATCTTTATATCTATATTATATTTTTTTATTATACAAAAAATATTATAAATAAAAATTTAAAAAATCCTAAGGCAAATACAATTTTATAATATATATATATAAATTTTTTAAAATATTTATAATACCTAAAACTTCAGTTAAATAAATTAAATAAAAAAAATTGATGTAAAAAAAATTCTAAAAAAATGAATGTAAAAAAATCATATAAAAAAAATATAATATATGAAATAAAATATAAAAAACTGTATGTAAAAAAATTCTAAATGTAAACAAATCATAAAAAAAATTAATAAAAAATACAATATATAAAATAAAAAAATTTATGTACAAAAATTCTAAAAAAGAAATATAAAAAAATCATAAAAAAATAAAAATTAAAATTGAAATAAAAAAAAAACACAAATATACAAGCCAATCTTCACTCATAGATAAAAAATAAATTTAAATTAAATAAATTAAATAATTAAATAAGATAAATTAAAAATAAGATAAAAAAAATACAAAAAAAAATTGAAATCTTTCTACATGCACTATTTTAAAAGAGTTTCACAAACTAACATAAGTACTTTTAAGATTCAGCCTAAAAGATTCTTACTTTATACTCCTACTTGTAGCTTTCGAAATTAGGATTTCGATAGGTTTAAAGAGGTCCAGCAAAATATATACTTTCATATAAATATATTTTCCTTTCAAAATAATGTATATCCCAGAACAAAAATGCTTGAGAGTCATGCTCAATCATCATCAGTATTAATATCTCTCCCATCGGGCGCAACAAAAAACTCTCCAAACTGATGTAGAATTATGTCTGTCTGTCGCATGCCATGCAGCACAGTGTTACTTAATGGCTAAGCGCAAAAACTTTTCATTTTAGAAGCCTACACACATGGAGAGAGAGAGAAAGAGTGAGTGAGGCAGGGAGAGGTGGAGTGGGGCTAGGGGCCTGGGGGCAGGGGTGCTATGGAGAGGCGTGTATGTCTAAAAGTAGTCATCATTAAAATTCCAACAGTGACACACAGCAGCTAAGCAGGCAGCTAGGCTGGCTGGCAGCTAGGCCGGCAGGCGAGCCGGCAGATTGCAGTTGTTGTTGCTGCTGCTGTTGCTGTTGCTGTTGGCAGTGCAACTGCAACTGCAACTGCAACTGCGACAATGGCCAACAAATCCCCAACTGGGCGGCCAACTAAGCAAACACAATGGAGAGCCGATGTGGACGCTGCGCTTGTTTCAATTTTCGTTAATTATGTTATGAAAAAAATAAGAAGAAGAAGCAGGAGAAGAAGAGGAAAACAAACAAACTAAATGAGGAGTGAAGAAGAAGAAGGAGAAGATATCAGCAGAGATGCAATAGCAGCAGCAGCAACGTGCAACTTAATGAGTGAACACTGAGAGCGAGACGCCCAGCCAGGCAGGCAGCGAGGAGGCGAATGCTCAAGATTTATGGCCAGGCACACACACACTCACACACGCGCGCGGTATATAGACGCCAGGGGCATTATCAAAACTGAGCAATGCCAAAACCGTAAACCAAGCAGCAGCAGTAGCAGCCGCAGCAGCCCACGGGCTAAACGTGGGCGTTGAGTTCCTTAGTCTTATTTGCTTTTACTTGACTTTTTCTTGCTGCCTCTAATTAGCATTGCAACTGCATGGGGCACGTTGCACATGCATATCACATACTAGACTGGGGGCTGGGGGACTGGGGGGCTGGTCGTCACTAGCTGATCTGCAGGTCAGGCCAGACTCCCATTTCTCTCTCTTTTTTTTACCTTTTTAAGTGACAAGCAATGCTAATTACGGCAGCTACGCAAACCATTTGACGCACAAGCTGCAACAATGCAACTCATTAAGCTTAACATTGGCTGTTATGACAAATAAAGCAAGTTAACAGAGGAAAGTAAATGTTGTTCACTTATATTGAGTAATTATGTTATTAGCAGCAGGCAGGTGGGGTATGTTAGGGCAAGTGCTTTAACAGCGAGGTCCCGACCGGATGCACTTTACCAGCGCGCTGTTAAGCAGGCCCAGGCCAGATGTACCTTAACAGCGCGCTGTTAAGCAGGCTTAACATTGGGCATGCCCAAGCCCATACAAGCCAAGCCCATGTCATTTGTTTCTAAACCAAAAAAGCTAGATCGACGGGAAAAAGGCTCAAAAAAAGCTTAAAAAGGCTGAATTCCTGGAAAAAGTTGAAAAAGGCTGATTGTTATAAATAAGGGTTTTTTATCAATGGAGACATACAGCTGTGTGCGCTAAAAAAGCAGTGCCCTTGAGCTTTGACTTTAAAGTTGATAAATCATACTAAAAAGACCATAAGTGCACCAATCTTTTGTCATTTAAGAATTTATATTTATGTATAACAAAATTAATATCATTTTGGATTGAAAAAAAGTCCCCCATTTTCAGAAATGATCAATTTAGGGACATTTTGTGCTGCTCATAAAAATAGCAGTGATTACTAAATATATAAATTTGCTGCTCATAAAAATAGCAGTGCTTACTAAATATTAAAATCTGTCGATTGCAAATGTTCTTTTTAAGGGGAATTATTCAATAGCTGTAAATGTCGATACTTTAACAGTAGAATAACATTTCAACCGTCAAATGCATTAAAAACAGCTCAAAAAATTGAGAAATATTAAAATAAATTAGCTAAAAAGGCTAGAATTCCGGCTGCCCGCTCTTTTCAAATTCATCCCATCTCCAAAAACAGCCAGATTTGACGTCAAAAAGGTTGAAATGACATCCGTGGTTAGAGCAAGTGCTTTAACAGAGCGCTGTTAAACACGTTTATGCAACTTAACAGCGCGCTGTTAAGCAGGCTTATGCACCTTAGCAGCGTGCTGTAAAGCAGCCTTAACAGCATTATGTTGTGATCAGAGTGCAACAATTCCAATTGGAATGTTAATTTGTGTACAGATTACGCATACGTCCAGTTGACTTGCAAAAGTTGCTTTTTTTCAAACACTTCCTTGCATCTATGTCTGTGTATATTTATATATATATATATATATATATATATATATATTTATATATATTTTAATGAAATGTGCGGCAATCGTTGCGTCGCCGTCGCCGACTTTAATATATTTTTTAATTAACGCCTTTTTCTTAGTCGCTCGCTCGCTCGCCTGCTTTCATTTCATTTTCTTTCTTTCTTTTGCCATTTGTGCTTTCTTCTGCCGTGCGCTGCAGCCGCGCCAAGTGCATTAATTGTTAATTAATATTTTTGCTGGCGCTGCCAGCGAATGCAATTAAAGCGCAAAGCGCACAATTAAATTATTGAATTGCCGTTGCCCGCTCGTTGCATTGTTGTTGTCGTTGTTGTTGTTGTTTTCCCTACATTCTATCATCGCTCATTGTGTGCATTTCATATGTAATTAGCAATATTATTTGCCTGCTTCAGTTTTGCACTTTTTTTATACCCTGAGCCCATTGAAAATGGAAGATCAGGGTATAATGGTCTTGTTGGAATGTATGTAACAGGCAGAAGGAGGCGTGGTAGACCCCATAGAGTTTATATATTCTTGATGAGGATGACAAAAGAAATCGATTTAGCCTTGTCCGTCTGTCTGTCTGTCTGTCCGTCCGTCCGTCTGTCGGTCTGTCCCTCCGTCTGTCGGTCTGTCCGTATGTTTGAACGCGTCGATCTCAGCTCTCATAAGAGCTAGAGACTTGCAATTTTTTTTGTATATCTCTATATACAGCGCGCAGATCAGGATTGTTTCAAATAATCGATAACTATTCTCGTTTATTTGTTAACGATTAAAAACATAATCGAAATTCAGTTATAAAATTCTATCTCGCCCATCTTTAGAGCTAGAGACACCAAATTTTATACTTAGCTTTATATTTATTTTATGCAATTTCGAATTTTGTTATACTTTGGATGCCGGCACCAAAGTTCCCCCAATTCTTAAAGTTGTAATTTGTTATGGGTATATTAATGTTATAAAAAGAAGGTGGCATTATTGATAGAACTGATGCGCGATGCGTATTTGACTTAGGTTCAACTCTGCCAATGTCTGTCTTTTGACAAAGGAAAGGCAAGAGTATATACAAGAGTATATTGAAAAAACACAGCTTTAACATTGCTCAGGGTATCTCCTAGTCGATCAATGCTCGACTAGAGTTTTCTTACTTGTTTTTTTTTTTATTATTTGCCGGCCTTTCGATTCGATTAGTTGCGCTGAGACAATTCGCGCTCCCATAAATTTAAAAACGTCACCAGAGGTCGTACCGCCACGCCCCGCCCCGCCCCGTCCCGTCCCTCCTCTCCCTCTCTGTGTGTGTCTAATTTAAATAGAATAACAAACTAATTAGTGTTGATATATTTATTTATATTTATTTTGCTTTTGTTTCTATTTATTTTGCTTCGCTCTTCTTCTTCTTCTTCGTTCAATTCTCTGGCAGCAATCACGATTGTTTTTTCTATATATTTTAATTGAAATGCCTGCGGCTTGTTGTGCTCGCCTCGCAATTGATTTATTGTTAATAAAACTTAGCTATTGCCTTGTTAAATGTAAATGCGGCCCGATCTGACTTGCATAAGTAATCAATATGCTAAGCACCCAGGCTAACAGCAATAAAAATGGAAGAAAAAAAAATATAATAAAAAGTCAAATGAAATCAAATAAAAATAGCAACAAAAAAAGTCTCGTTTATTAATTACATATAATTCATCGAAACGTTAAGCATTAAGCGAACGCCAAGTCGCCGCTGGAATGCTCTTCCCATTGGACTCTGCTCTGTTATTAACAGCGCGCACTTCGAATTTCCCTTTTGCCTAACAGCAAAGCTCGTCGCATAGCTGTAATGCCGTGCGTGTGTGTGTGCAGCAATTGGAAATAAGCAGACAATTTAAATGGCAACGCGCGCAAACGCAAAACGATTAGGCGCGAGCGGAAGAGAGTGGGAGAGAGGGAGAGTGGGAGAGCGAGAGCGCCTACAGCTACATATGTCAGCAGCATGCCAATTAGCGCTGCTGCTGTGACGCTGGCAGCGACGTCGACGGCGACGGCGACGGCGACGGCGACAAGTTTCGTTTCGAACTCAAATCTCGTATATTTCGGTCAATTGCGTTTATTTTTAATTATATATTCGTACGACTTTTATGAGCGCCGCTGTTGTTGTACTTGTCTTAAAATTAATAAACCAAGCTATTTTTAGCGTGTGGAGAGAACACTGAGCGGCAGAGTGGAGAGTGGAGAGTGGGAGAGCGCGGGAGAGTTACACAACTGCCAAACAGCTGATTTTTTGTCAACATAATTGCAGAGCTTTCTTCTGATTGATTGATGGCGCGCGCGTGCATGAGTGCGAGTGAGAGAGAGAGAGAGAGAGAGAGTATGTGTTGGCTCGTAAATGAATTAGCTTTAATCAGCGTGAATGAAAGCGCGTTGCATTTGGACTGTGCGTCAATCAAACGAAATGATATTTTTATATAGGCAAGCCAGCGCTTTGATGGCTCTATCAGAGATCAAACAAACATATATCTATATATATAGCCCACTATATAACCCTAACTAACTATTTATTACTATTTCTCTCTCTCTTTCTAGGTAAGTTTCGACTGGTGAAAGTGCGTCAAGACCTCCCAGAACATGTACGTAAAACAGTTATAAAATGGCATTAGCTTCGGCTCGCTTATCAGCCTGAGACGCGCATAGAGCGGCGCTATCAATGCGCTGAGAATCGCAGAGAACGCACTTAATGGCTTAGCGCTAACTGAGCCAGCTGTGTCTGCTGTCGTCTCTCGCTGCCCCCGTATCTCGTCTATTTCGGGTCTTTTGTTGCGCCTAGGGGTTTATTGTGTCATAAAAGCGAACGGCGACAAAAGCCAGCGGAATATGGCAACTAGCTGGCATTTTAATCAGCCAGCAAATGTACTTGGCGCATATTTTAAGGCTAATTAAGCCGCAAATTATGGGCGAGTTGTCAGCGCGGGCCTCCGCTGGGCTTACAAATCGCGTCGGGGCTCTTGCCGGCATTACGAGCGGATCGTCAAGGTGGCCGGGGCTTACGGGCCCAACTACAGCTACTGTTAGGGTAGTTGATATCGGAAATCAAGTTGACTATTTATAGTTAAAGATTTGTGGTAGAGATGTTAGGTCTATGCGGGGTGTTACTTCTGGAATCTGAGTTGGTCTTTTGACTCTAAATACTATAGAGTGTATGGAACTAGAAACTCTTTTAAAGCATTTTAATGACATAGAAAATGTGAAATGGGTTAGATGGATCATATTATATATTATATATCATATGTCGTACATCGTATATCATATGCCATATATGATATATCAACTGTAAGATATCATATATCATATGTTATATATCATATATTACCTAACATATATCATATATCATATATCATATATCATATATCATATATCATATATCATATATCATATATCATATATCATATATCATATATCATATATCATATATCATATATCATATATCATCTATTATTACTTAACATATCTCATAATTCATATATCATTTAACATATTTAATATATCATCAGATCAGATCATATATCGTCAGATATTATATATATCAACTGTCAAATATCATATATCATATCATCATTTGTCATACATCATCATACATATTGTAACACTCTCTGTAGATAGATCATTTCCAAAAACTTTTCTGAACTCTTATCAATATGATATAGAAACAGATATCTCCAGCCATACATGTATCTATAGCATTATAATGCTTTATACTACATTTTCTGGTTGGCTATATTAAGATATTGATCGATCAAATCTCTGCAAATATCTGATTCTTATGAGTTACTTCAAAGGACAACTGATCAAAAGTCTGTAAATAAATAGAATACATTTTTTTATAATGCCAATTAGAGTTCCTACAATGAATATCTCCGATAGGAAACATTAATTATATATCACAGTGCCGTAAATCAAGTTTTAATTATTCTAATTAAAGTGTGTGCAGTATTTCAATTGGAAGAGCAGATCTATATATCAAAGCTACATAACTATAATTTTCCAAGTTTTAATTAGCGTTTCTAAAGTATGTAGTACCAATTGGGCGAGCTTGTGCTACAGAAAGTTTTCCTCAATTAAACTGCTATAATTCCTATGAGAATTTTATACATTATATAATTCCAATTGGAAGATGCAGTGACTTAATAACACTCCCAAATTCAATTTGAATCATGTCAGTTAGTGTTTACACTTTACATTTCCAATTGGAATAATTTGTGATATATGGAAGCGGTGTAGATTCCTTTTTTATAGAACCAATTTCAATTGGAATACGTTGTACTATATCAAAGATACATAACTTCAATTTAAATAATGATAATTCCAATTGGAATACTTTATACTATATCAAAGTTCCATAGATTCAATTATAATGACACCAATTCTAATTGGAATACTTTATACTATATCAAAACTGCTTCGATTCAATTTTAATAATGTCAATTCCAATTGGATTACTTGGTGCTATATCAAAAGCTGCATAAACTCAATTTTCGCAATGCTAATTAGAACTTATATCTTATATATCTTACGTCTTATGTCCTATTTCTTATATGTGTCATAGTTTACCCCACTTATATCGTCTATATTTGAATAGCTTCGCATGGCTTAGCTGGGCTCAGCTGAAATTGATTAATTGACTCTGTTGCGTCGTATCTGATAATGCCATTAGTGCCCCGAGTCGAGCACATATTATAATATTTTGGTTTTTGGGGGCGTCGTTCTTTGCTCTGTAATTAGAATGACTATACTTTTTTTTGGGCGTTGAGAAAGTGAAGATAAGTTGTATTAGTTGGGTTTTTTCACAATTTTTTTTCACAATTTTTTTTTTTTTTTGCTTTTTGTTATCATTTTATTAGCTGTTTTTACAGCTCGTGCGATAGCAGAGCAGGGCCAAGGCTTTGTTTCTGGGGCGTGTGAATTGTGTTAATTACGCAGCATAGTTGCATTTGCTAAAAAGTTCAATTAAAATTAATTAAATATCGGCAGATCGCAGAAATATCTAAGAGAGCGAAGGCCCCTCACCACGCGCCGCTCTGCACTCACCGCTCACCACTCACCACGCTCCGCTCTGCACTCACCACTCACCACTCTCGGGCAAGAGGTGGGCCCATTAAATGCAACACTGACAAAATTAATTGCCACTTTTTCGCATTTGGCAGAGCAACAAACGAAAATGTCAAGCAGACGACGACGACGATGACGAAGACGCTGCGAAAAAAAACGAGCAAAAATCCGACGAAGAAAGGCAAAATAACAACAAAAATGATGCGCCCAGCATTTGGGCCAGCGCTAAAGAGAGCGAGCGCGACGGGGAGAGTTGGAGAGTAGCGCGCGCGGCCGTCGCTTGCATTGCAAATTAGCAATTGCTGTCGCTGTCGCTGTCGCTGCCGGCGTCGCTGTCGGCGTCGCTGCTATTGCTGCTGCCAACTGAGCGGAAGTCGCCGCAAATTTGTGGAGGAAATGAGTTTGGCTCGACGCTGGAACTTGCAGTCGATTGAATTGAAGTAAACGCCACTCCCTCTGCCGCTGCCTCTGCCTCTCCACGGCGAACGGATTAGTTTGAATTGGTTTTTCAATTTGTCACTGCAGCAGAGAGAGCGAGAGGGGGAGAGGGGAAGAGAGTGCGCGCCGGCTGGGAAGTCGAACAGCTGTTCGAACAACGGCAAAAAGTGCAGCGAATCCCAAGCGGAAGCAGCGCAATTAAACACGATTAACAGCGTCAAGAGAGGGAGAGAGAGAGCGCGAAAATTTCCCTTTTTCAAATATCCCAAAAAGGGACTTACTCAAATGGCAATTGGAAAATTTTCAAATATCCCAAACTTTTCCAATTGCCTCATAATGATCTTGGCCCTCAAGCTAATTAGTGTAGATCGAACTAGTTTAATTATAATTAACATTAATTATCATTATTTTTTTTTTGTTATTTTTTTTTTGTTTTTTATTTATTTGTTGTTATTTGTTCAACTTAGCCAGCTGGCACTGTAGCCCAGCAGAGTTGACACATTCATTAGCATATTTTGTGTCTGGCTGGCAACTCTGTTAGTGTTTGCCATATGCATAACACATTAGAACAGACCCCCCCCCCCTCAGCCCCCGCCCCCTCTTCAGTTGCTTGTTTTCTTGCTAATGGACAACATGTTGCACGCTTCAAAGCGTTGCATGTTTTTCTTGTTGTCAACTGTTTCTTTCTATTGTTGTAAAAACAACAACAACAACAGCACACACACAACATTATGTCTGAATCATGTTACAAAACAATTTAGCAAACAAACTGTCAAAAACATGACAACTTAAAGCGTTGCCTGAGACGTCGACAGCGGCAGAGACGGCGGCGACGGCAGCGACATCAGTTATGCTGCCGACATCGCTGCCGACGTCGCTGCTGCTGCTGCTGTTGACGTTGATGAGTCGAGCACATTGTAAATGACATTCGAGAGCGCAAGAAGAGTGTAGAGTGATGTGTGGAGTTGGAGAGTGGGAGAGAGGGAGTGGGAGAGTTGAAGAGGGAGTGGGAAAGTAGGAGAGAGGGAGTGGGAGAGTGGGAGAGAGGGAGAGTGAGGTGGAGAGTTGCCTGCCAGCCTGACACATTACACTCTACACTCTACACTCTACACTCCCTTCCCCTCTCTCTCTCTCTCACTTACGCACACACACTCCGCCACGCTCTCGCATGCAAATCCCTTGCGTAATTAAATCAAAGCGTCGCCCACACGCCCCCCGCCCCTTGGCTGCCCTTTGCTGTTGTTGCTGTTGTTATTTTTTCGTGTTGCACTTCACATGCTTTCGCTAGACGCTAAGCTGCCAAACGCGCCAAGATCAAGCGCTGCGCCGCAAAAGAGTTGCCACTACGTCAGCTAGCCAGGCTGGCAACTCTGGCCAAAACACGCAATGCCATTAAACACGCACACACACACACACACACACATAACTGCACATGATAATGTCATAAAATTAAATGGCCACACTTATTGTTGCTGCCGCAGCCGTTGTCGTTGCTTTAATTAGAGTTTTTCCAGCACACACACAGAGGCGTATGTAGGCAAAGAAAATTTCCTTTCCTTGTTGCACGACTGGCTGGGCCTGGGCCTGCTATAAATATTATAATTATCAAAAAGTGCAGCCAGCGACGTTCACGTCCGCGTCCACGTCGACGTCGACGAGTAATCGTAATTGAGTTAATTAACACGCCACAAAACGCGCCAGGCGACGCTCAAGCGGGATATATGCACACACTCACACACACACTCACACACTCACACACACTCGCTCACATATGCTCTGCACAAGTGCGAGCGAGACGGCAGCAGGTTGAGCAGCCTAGCGCAGCAGGCATTTAATTGCTTGTAGAAAATAATAATAACACAACGGCAACAAAAGGCAATTGCTCGGTTGCTTGTGTGGAGAGTGGAGAGAGGAGAGTGGAGAGAGGAGAGCGGTGAGCGAGAGCGAGCGAAATGTTAAGTTTAACATGCTGTCAAATCTGTTAATAAGAATGTTAAATCATTTCGTTGGAATTTATTTACATAATGTGCATGTGTGTGTGAGTGAGAGAGTGTGTGTGTGTGAGTGAGAGAGAGAGAGAGAGTGTGTGTGTGTGTGTGTCACCCAAGGCTTGCCACAGCAGCCGTGTTGCAAGTTGACAAGGCTGCAAAGCTGATGACTAGCACTTGGACAGGCCAGCCTAAGCAACAACAACAACAACCAACAACAACAACAACAACAACAACGAACAACAACAACAACGACGAGGCAGAGATCATTAAAAGTCCAAAAGCAAAACAATTATGGAACTCATTGAAGCCAATTATTAATAAAAACAGCAGCAACGGCAGCAGCAGAGGCAGCGCAACAAGTGGCAAGTGGCCAACAGTAGCAACAACGACAACAACAACAACAGCCACAACAACGACAACAACAACGGCAAAAACTGAAAGGCCTGCAGCGGCAAGAGCGCGCGGCCTTCGTCTTCGACAAACTTCGCTGCTGCCGAGTGTGTGGCACAGTAGCAAAAACACAACAAAAGACATGTGGCAAAAAGGGCAGCAGAAGCAGCAACAACAACAGCAACAACAGCAACAGCAACAACAACAACAGCAAACATTGTTAATGAAGCTGCTAAGGAATGCAGACACACAAAGAGCGCAGAACGCAGAGCGAAGAGTGGAGAGTGGAGAGTGGAGAGCGAGGAGCGCAGCGCGAAGAACGTGAAGAACGACAAAGAGGAGGAACTGGGCGTGGAGAGCGCACAACTTCACACATAAATGGGAGCAACATGTTGCCGGCGCAGATGATGTTGCTGGCGTATGCGGCGAGGGTGGCCACCAAAGCTGGGCAGATCACAGCAATCAATTTCCCTCTGCTAATTGGCAGTTGTTTTTTGACATTATAATAAGATCAGCAGATAGACTTTAGATATACTCCCGGTTTCCAATTGGATTTTGTTGCATTTATTATATTAGAGCTATTCTACTTGGTAGACTACAAATTTCCCTTGAATAACAGGCTTGTTCTAATTGGCATTTTGGTAGATTTTATAAGCAACAAACATCCCTTGAATATTAGGGCTATTCTACTTGGCTTGACTTTAGTAAAAGCAACAAATATCCCTGGAATAAAAGGCTTATACTGATTGACATTTTGGTAGATTAAGTAGATTTAGATGATAAAGCAACAAATTTCCCTATGAAGAGTGGGATTATCAACTAGCATATTCAGTATATTTCAGTATATTTAGTTTACAATTCAGTATATTTAGTTTACAGCAACCAATTTCCCTTGAATTTTAGGAATATAAGGATATTAATAGGAAATAATATTATCTTATATCAGAAAGATTCTTATTGGACTGTGTGCAATATCCCTTAAGCATTAGGGTTATTCTATTGGGCATTTTTGTAGATTTTACGAAGAGCAACAATTTCCCTATGTTTATTAGCCTCATTCTAATTTGACTTTGATGCCTTTAATTCACAGCACCAAATAAATATTAGCGCGGAGGTAAAAGGACAATTATATTTGGCATTTATGTAGAATAAGAGCAATCATATCCGATTGTATATGTCACATACTCCAATTTTTGGGGAATTTAATTCGTATCAACAAATATACCTGTTATTCTGTGGCATTTTTGTAGATTCTAATCAGGGCAGTGTATTCTAATTGGATTGCTCTTACATTTAATTTGCAGCAACAAATAACCCTTAAATGTTATAATAGAATTATTCGACTTGTAGATTTTTTGTAGATTTAAGTAAGAGCAACAATTTGCCTATGCTAATTGGATTTCGGTGCATTTAGTTCATAGCAAATATTCCTTAAATATTAGGGCTATTTTACTTGGCATTTTGGTAGACTTAAGAAAGATGCTTAAATTTCCTTTGCATACGCAATTTATTCCAATTGGATTTTTGGTACATTTTATTCAAACCTTCAGTATTAATGTTACGTTACTTGTAGATTTTTTTAGATTTCAATAAAAGCAACAATTTCCCTATGCTACTTGGATTTCGGTTCATTTAGTTTACAACAAATTTCCTTTAAATATTAGGGCTATACTACCTTGCATTTTGGTAGATTAAAAAAACAGGCTAAAATTTCCCTTTGCATACGTCATTCATTCCCATTGAATTTTATGTACATTTCTTGCACATCTGCAAATATCCCTTCAGTATTAATGCTATTTTCTTTGTAGTCTTTTTGTAGATTTCAATACGAGCCACAAAATTCCCTTGCATTCCAAATGGATTTTATCGACATATCATTCACATCAACAAATATCCCTTGAATATTAGGGCTATTCTACATTCAATCTACAAATATCCCTTCAATAATAGGGTTATTCTATTCTACATTCAATTACATTCAATTAGTGAAGTGTGGCATATTCACTCATATAGACTCTGGCGTCAACTGGTGAACTCCTGTGGCGCACCTCGCGCATGCAGCACGCTGCGGCGCAGTCAATGTCGACAATTAAGTTTGTAAAGTGCACGTAAATGGCAGGGAAGATGTCGCCAGCCGAGCCACTGGCGAGTATCATGGCCATGAGATGCTGCTTAATAATGTCATAAAAATTAGAACGGCGTATTAATTGGCAAGCGGACAGGCAGAGCAGCGCAGCGGTAGAGAGCGGCGCAGCGGCTGCAACTGCAATTGGAACTGCGTGTGGGAGCGCAACATGTTGCCTAGTTTTTATATTGTTGCTGCTGCTACTGTTGCTGCTGCTACTGTTGCTACTGCTGTTGCTGCTGCTGTTTGCAGTGCAATTTCGCGCAAATAAAATAAATTGGCAGCCAATTAAGTGAACGTCGCTCAGCCGCATATCAGAACAAAAGCATAAAGGCAGCAAATTAAACGAAAGGCGCGAGCAGCGAAGCCCGAGCCGAAAAGGAAAAAAACAGAAACAACAAGCAACAACACAAAAAGAGTGGAGAGTGAGAGAGAGCGCGCAAAGAGTGGAGAGAAATGCATGCACACAGACATAGCGGAAGCTGACGAGGGAAATAAAGAGAGAGAAAATCAAATTTAATTAACGGCATAAGATCCCAAAAGTGAGAGAGACGGGGGAGGGGGGAGAGAGGGAGACTGAGCCTAAGCTGAGATTAATAAATGCCAAATGTGCGCTCGCTTAGTTAGCCAATTACACGACACAATTTTATATGATCGTGCAAATTGTATTTTTATTGCCAATTATTTATTTATTTCGCTTAGAGAACGACAATGCCGACAGCTCAAAATGTTATGATAGGCGGCGCATCGCTGCTGCTGTTGCCGGCGAGACGCGTCGACAATTAGCATACACTGCAAAGGCAAAAAAAATGCATTGTAGACTTATGAGTTGGGTTTCTTGTAGAGTTGTTGCTCATGTGACTCTTTATATGGCTACAAATGTCTAACATATTTATGTTTATGTTAACCACTAAATATACATCTTCAGTGCCGACTTCAGCTTTGTCGTTAGTGTAGACTTACGAGCTTTTGGTGTGTAGACTTGTTGCTTAAGCAATTCTTAAGATGTCTACAAATGTATAACATACTTATGTTTATGTTTAGAGTGTATCTTTAGTGCCAACTTCAGCTTTGTGTAGATTCACAAGTTTGTCGTTTGGAGACTTGTTGCTGAAGCGACTTTTAACATTTCTACAAATGTCTAACATACTTATGCTTATGTTTGCAGTGTACAGTGTCGACTTGAGCTTTGTCGTTCGTGTAGACTTAAGAGTTGGTCGTTTGGAGACTTGTTGCTGCGACTCTTAGCATTTCTACAAATGTCTAACATACTTATGTTTATGTTTACAGTGCCGACTTTAGCTTTGGTGTGTGTAGACTTAAGAGTAATAAGTGAGTAATAAGTCTCCAAACGACCAATGGAGACTTATTACTCAAGCAACTCTTAACATTTATATAAATGTCTATCAATCTTATGTTTATGTTTACAGTGTATCTACAGTGTCGATTTAAGCTTTGTCGTTCGTGTAGACTTAAGAGCTGATCGTTTGTAGACTTGTTGTTCAAGCAACTCTTAACATGTCTACAAGTGTCTAACATACTTAGGCTTATGTTTACAGTGTCGACTTTAGCTTTGTCGTTCGTTGGGACTTACAAGCTGGTCGTTTGTAGACTTGTTGCTCTTAACATTTCTACAAATGTCTAACATACTTATGCTTATGTTAACAGTGTATCTACAGTGTCGACTTTACCTTTGCTGTTGCTGTTGCTGCTGTTGCTGTTGGCAGTTTGAATTCAGAAATGATATTCAATTAATTGTCATTTCGTGGTTGTTGTTTTTTTTTTTATTATTTCTATTTCTATTTTTTTTTGGCGCTGCTCGTCGTTTTGTTAATTATTTAGCGAGCGATCATTATATATCTGTGTAAATATGTGCAAATAGTTTTGTCTTGCATCACAGCCACAGCCCGTTGGCAGCAGCAACAATAGCAGCGGCGACGTTCATTCATTAATTATCAGCGCGGCAATCTATAAGCTTAATTTGTATTCAATGCAATTAAAAATGAAATTGCATTTCGTTTTGTTTAGATACCCATTTAGCTGTTGAAATTTGTCTATCTGTTGTGGATAGGCTAATTCGCATTGTCGTGCGGCGAGTGACTCGAAGATGCCCTGTAATTGAGAGTCTGATTAGATCTGCAGATCTCAGCGCTTCTATAGCTGTTAAAGCTCTATTCGCGCTGTTAATTAGCCGTGCTGTTAAATTAAATGTTAAATGACGATTGCTGTTAAGACACAGCTGCCCTGTAACAGAGACTCTGATTAGATCACAGCGATTACATAGCTGCGCGCTGTTAATGGGCCTCGCTGTTAAGGTAAATGTTAAATGACGACTGCTGTTAAAACATAGATGCCCTGTAACAGAGAGTCTGATTAGCTCTCCAGATCTCAGCTGTTATAGCTGTGGCCGCGCTGTTAATTGCCCTCGCTGTTAAGCGGTTATGTTAAAGCACAGCTGCCCATAACATAGAGTCTGATTAGATCTCAACTGTTATAGCCGTGCTCGCTGTTAATTGCCCTTGCTGTTAATTGATGACTACTGTTAAAATACAGATACTCTGTAACAGAGAGTTTGATTAGATCTTCAGATCTCAGCGTTTACATAGCTGTTAAAGCCCCGCGTGCTGTTAATTGGTCGCGCTGTTATTTGCTCTCGCTGTTAAGTGTCCATGCTACATGACAGCTGCTGTTAAGACACAGATGGCCTGCAACAGAGAGTCTGATTAGCTCTCCAGATCACAGTGCTTACATAGCTGTTATAGCTCTGGCAGCGCTGTTTCTTAGCCGTGCTTTTAAGTTAAATGTTAAATGACAGCTGCTGTTAAGACACAGATGCCCTGTAACAGAGACTCTGATTAGATCACAGCGCTTATATAGCTGTTATAACTCTGGCAGCGCTGTGAATTGAACTCGCTGTTAAGTGGCCATGTAAAATAATAACTGCTGTTAAAGAACAGCTGCTCTGTAACAGACAGTGTGATTTGACCTCTAGATCTCAGTGCTTACATAACTGTTATAGCTCTGGCAGCACTGTTCATTACACTCGCTGTTAAGTGGCCATGTTAAATAAGGATTGCTGTTAAAATACAGATACTCTGTAACAGAGAGTCTGATTAGATCACACCACTTACATAGCTGTTAAAGCTCTAGCCGCACTGTTAATGGCCCTCGCTGTTAAGTGGTCATGTTAAATGACGACTGCTGTTAAAATATCATTATTATGTTTTATCTCTATTTTTTTGCTGTCTCTGCAGGCTTAATTTTTATGCTCAAATAAATATTGAAAAAATAAAAAAATAAAAAAAAATAGATTCAATAAATTATCATTGAAAATAATTGCGAAATGAAATTAATTAAACGATTGGGGCACAAAGCAATTTGCATATGATAATTCCACAATAAAAATAGGCGCATAAAAAATGCCGCGCAGATAGCAGCAGCGACAGGTGAGGCGGGGCGGGGAGGTGTGGCGGGGGGGCGTGGCCGAAAACAAACTCCGGCGTAAATAACAGTCGGTTGCACTTGAGTAATTTCGCATAAAACATGGCCAAGTAGAAAGGATATTAATAAACCGACGTAAACCACACACACACACGCACACACACACATGCACACACATGCACAAGTGGCTGCTGCCATTGCCAGCTGCTGCTGTTGTTGTTGTTGTTGCCATCAAGTAAATCAGTGTCCAATGCGTAAATAATTTCCATTTGAATGAGCAATTGTGCATTTTTCATATACAGACAGACACACACACACACACACACACACACATAGGCTGCCGCTGCTGCCGCTGCGCTTTCATTTGCAGACGCGACGCGTCGACGTTTAAAATCGCATGAAATTTTATTAAAATGAAGTAAATATGGTGTAAACGTGCTGATAAAACGGTTCGTGCTCAGCTATGTAGAAGAAATGAATGGGCAGCGGCAGCAGCGCCGCAGCGAACGTCGACGGCGGCAGTGGCAGCGGCAGCGGCAAAAGCTGCCCTTTAGCGAGCAGCAGGAGCCAAAGTTTAAGCGCAGCTTTTGTCAGCAAATGAGTGGAGAGTGTAGTGGAGAGTGAGAGAGTGAGGTGGAGAGAGAGGGTAAGTGGCGGTTAAGTGCAAGCGATTATACATATTTATGTGCATTGCATATAAGTATAGATGTGTGTGTGTGCGTAATTATGGATTGGGGCAGCTAGTGATCAATGCGGTCGGTAATTACAGTTACCAATTAGCGGTTAAAGCAGTAGTACGCACAAGTATGTCAGCTTATACATATGTTAAATTCCACACACATACACATACACACATATATATGTATATGTAGACTTTGTCTCTCTACTTCTCTCCACTAACTTCGCTACCTGCCTGAGTCAGTTTCGTGACTTTTTTCTTGCACATTGTTGAACGCATGCGGGCAGCGCATGCAGAAGTCGCCGCAGCCGAAGCTTGCCGAGGCGGCGCAGCATAAAATCGCTTATGTAAATAGCCATGCAAATAGCTGTACATGTGTGTGTGTGTGTGTGTGTGTGTGTATGCATTGCAGTGGAATGCAAGCGACACATCTCTCTGTGTGTGTGTGTGTGCTTGGCGGACGCGCTTGCTCTGTTATTAATGACAACATGTTGAGAGAGAGGGAGATAGAGAGAGAGCGCACATTGTCCTTTGTCTTCGCTGCTGCTGTTGTTGTTGTTGTTGTTAATTGTGAGAATGAGATGCCAGGGCAGTTAACCGTTATTTAATGTGCTCTGTCTACAAGGGCCCGAATTGGAAATACGCCGCGGCAAATGTAATTAACTGTAACTGCTGAGAGCTGCTTCTGTGTGTGGCCACTGTATCAATACGTGTGCGTGTGTGTGTGTGTGTGTGCATTTGGTCAAGTGGAAAGCACCTCACATTGTTTTTGTTTTTGTTTTTGCTTTGCTGCTGTCGCTTTATCTTGCACTGGCAAGCAAATCAAAATCATCATGATTATCATCATAAATGTTGTAAAATGAGGAGACGCCAGCTAAGTGCTCCCCAAACATTAATTGACACAATTCAGCAACAACAACAACAACAACAACAACTGCAACAACAACAACAAAAGGCGTGCAATCAGTTTTCCTCTTTGCCTCTCATTCGGCATTATCTGCTTGAGTAGCGCGCGCTCGCTCGCACTCGCTGCATTCGGTGGTGCACGCTGTTTGTTTTAATTAATTAACAGCAAAGCTTTATTAGCCGCATAACAGAACTAAACTAGTTTAAGTAAGTGTTACACTGAGCGAAAAAAAATGGCGCAAAATCAATGGGCTTAAATATGTATCTAAAAAAAAAATGGATGCACTGGAAAGAAAATTATGATAGACAGACAGAAAAAAATAAAAATACAAAAATAAATAACAAAATTTTTTTTGATAATAATTAAGAAATTAAAACTAATTATTAAAGCTAAAGAAAAAAAATATTGTGTTAGATATATTAAAAGAGATAAAATATAAATAAATTGTAAGCAAATTACAAATTTTAAAATTGAGCTATTCTTTAAAGCCAAAGAAAAACATGATATGTTAGAAGACAAAAAAAATTAACATAAAATGCTAATAATAAAAATAAAAATAAAAAACTAAAAAAAAAATAAAAAACTTGAGCTATTTATTAGAGCTAATGAAGATAGATAGAAGTTAAATAGATAAAAAAGATAAAATATAAATAAAAAAATAAAAATTAATAAACAAAATTTATTTAATAATTGAATTAATTATGAAGCTAGACAAAGCACTTATTTTATTAAAAATTTAAATCTTATTATAAATTATTATAAATAAATTCAATACTAGATAAATAAAAATAAAATAAAAAAAAATAATAATTAAAAAAAAAGTCAAAAATAGATATCAACAATTATTATATTTTAATAATTTTGAATTGTATATACTTAATATTGAGTCAATCAAGCTTTTCGCACAGTGTACATATATTCCCTAAAGTTTTTTGGCAACATAAGTCATATTTATAGTCAGTTAATAACTTACTTTATATATAGAATTTCATATTTATAGTCTGTTAATAACTTATAATTTATATAGAATTTCTTGCAGTGTAGAGCTAAGCCTTTTTCATAGCATAATCATATCCGTCCGTAGGCAGTTAAAGGATTTTTTTCTCTGTTTCTTTTTCTCTTTTTATTTTGATTTATTTGTTGCTGCTGCTTCTGTTGGCCCGGCTTATGCACTGCGGTGTTGCCATCGCCGATCGGTTGACAGTTTCAATTAGGCTTTAACACTCTGGCAGCTCTGGCCGTGGCTCCATGGCTGCATGGCTCCATTTGCAACGCTGGGGCGCTGCTGGCTCTCAAGTGGCTGGCAATTACGTTCAATTAAGTTGGCCAAGTTGGTAACGGATGCGGCCCGTGCAGTTGGCCAAATGCGTTGCGGCTGTAATTAAATGATGCTGCCTCCGCCTCGGCCGGCCGGCCGGCTGGCCGGCATGCCACCTAATCATAAGTGATATACCAAAAGGAAATGCTCTGCGCAGCGCACCTGCAGCTGGGAGCTACTGCTCCACCACCAGCTCCAGCTCCAGCTCTAGCTCCACTAATTACATTGATTCTTAGACGATTGCATTGGCAATGGACATGCCAGCATTTCTAGTCGATTTTTTCTCTCTCTTTTTTTTTCCTTTTTTTATACCCTGAACCCATTGAAAATGGGAATTCAGGGTATAAGGCTTTTGTTGGAATGTATGTAACAGGCAGAAGGAGGCGTGGCAGACCCCATAAAGTATATATATTCTTGATCAGGACGACAAGAGAAATTGTTTTAGTAATGTCTGTCCGTTCGTCAGTTAGTCCGTCCGTCTGTCCGTCCGTCCATCCGTCCGTGTGAACGCATCGATCTCGTAAACCACAAAAGCTAGAGATATGAAATTTGACATGAATACTCGTGTATACCATATGCTTAACGAGTTCTTTTGTTTTTTTCGATTACTCGTTTCCTTTTCTTATTATCGATAACTTGAGTTACTTTTTCAAGCGTAACTTAATAACCGTAAGAGCTAGAGACTTCAGATTTACGGTGTATGTTACTGTAATGAATGCGCACATTTTGTATTTTTTGGATTTTGGATATCCCCAAAAATGGATTTTGGATTTCCCCAAAATATGCCATTTTCTCTAAAAACCTTAAATCAAATACTAGAGACTTGTGATTTGGTAAATACAAACATATGTACCATCTTATAATACTCTGAAAGTTTCATTAGGAAAGTCCAAGCAGAAAAAAATGCAATGTATATATAAAAGAATCGTAAAATGAGTTTAGTAACAGCTCCCACAGGGTTCAGGGTATCTCTTAGTCGATCACTCCCGACTAGAGTTTTCTTACTTGTTTTATTTATTTTTCTTCGCTCGCAACGTCAACTTAATTAATTGTGCGTCCGGCCGCACGCCCGGACTTTGGTTTGTTTTTTCCCCTCTTGTTTTTCTGCTGCTGCTGCTGCTGCAACTGGTTTGCGATCAGCGGCCGACGGATCGATCGATGCGATGCGATGCGATCGTTTGCAATTTCTATTTGCGCGCAAATTGCTAATTTTGTGGAAAACACATTAATTAGCGCAAAATAAGCGCGCCAAGCGGCAATCACCGAGCGGCACGTGGAAATGCAGGCGAAATGCCGTCGACATTTTTCCAGCCAATCAGAAGAAGGAAATTTTATAATTTACCTACTCTCTTTGAGTCTCTCCATACCCCCTGCCCTCTCTCTCTCTCTCACTCTGCTGCATCGTAAGAGAGCGAAGCTCGCGCGCTCTTCGCGGATGCTTTCACCCAATTAGCGCCGCTTAACGGCAACTCCAGTTGGCTTGAACTCGGCTGCGCCCACAGATCCCAATTGGAAGTGAGCGAGCGAGCGTATTAGCGCAGTGGGCTTCGCACATGACGACGATTGCTACGTGCGCAGCGACGGCAGCCGCTGGCATCTCGGCGACGTCCTCGCTGCTCACTCCATAAAAGCGCAATTTGTCGTAATTGTTTAAGCAGAAAGAAATAACAGCAAATGGCCAACGCAACACAGCACAATACATAAAACAACTTAATAAAAATTCCACTGCCGTGTTGTACATCAGTTGACGCAGTAGAGTGGAGAGATGTGGCAGTAGCCAGGGGTGCGGAGACTTTTGTAAGAGAGAAGCAGCGGGGCATGGCAATTGTCGCACAAATCAAAACGTTGGCGCAATGTGTCGCTGACGCGGCCCAAAATGATGTTGGGGAGAGTGGGGGGCGCAGCATAAATCTCACTTAGAATCGCTGGCAGAAATAAAAAAAAAACGAAGAAAAAGAGGAAAATCTGTACAAATAGATTAACAATAACAAGAGGAGGAACAGCAGCAATAACAGCGCAACTACAAATGCTTATGTACGAGAGAGCCCTGCCCCATATGTTGCCGCAACAATAATAAACACCGGCAACAACAACAACAACAGCGCATAAATCAAACAAGCCAAGCGGCGTCAGCCTCTGCCCCGCCATATTTTTTGTTGCCGTTAGTTATTGAGATGGAGAGCAATAACAACAACAGCAACAACAACAACAACGTTAAGCTTTCGATAGCACTAGAACAGGCGTAAACACAAACTCGACACTTGCACACACACACACACACACATGCAGGCAAACAAGCATAAGCAAACACACTTCTACACGCACACATATATATGCTCTTTGTAGACTCCGCCGATTGTGCAGGCAACGAAATGGTCGCTAACTGAAATGTGCGAATGTTCGAATGTTCAACGGAAATATAATATTTCATGATTCATAAATCGCTTAGCTCTTCAGTTTTAAAGTTGCGACGCTTGTGTAAATATTTTGCAGCTTCTTCGATAAGATTGCTTTTTGTTTGCTTAGAAATTGATGCAATAAATTGACTGCAAAAACGTTTGCTTTACTTTTGTCGCCCTTCGACAGAATGGGAGTGGGTGAGAGAGAGCGAGAGCAGGTAGAATCTAGTTAAAGCTGCTGTCTGTGACAGCATAAAGTGTCAAGTGCAAAAAAAAAAGAGGAATCATAATAGAAGCAGTCAAAGAGAGTCAGATATACATGTGTGTGTGTGTGAGTACATGGCATGTGTGTGTGTGTGCGTGTGTGCATTTGATTTTGATTGGTATTTATGGCAGTTTAAGTACATTGAAAACACGAAAATTGGGAATTCTTATTGGACTGCGACGACACATGTTGCTGACAGGACCAGACCAAGGGGGCGGTACACCAGGGGCGGACTGTAATTAAATCAACAACTACAGCGACTACGACTACGTAAAAAAAACTGCAAACGTTGCCATTTAATTGTTGGCCCGGCCACTTAAAAGCTCGTTTTCTGTTTCAAAACTTTATCTGGACTGCAGCAAAAAACGGTGGAAAATTATATGTATATAAATATATGTGTATATATGTATATAACAAGGCAAATTGTTAAGCATGAAACAGGCGCAAAGTTTTACTTGGCAGGGATCGGCCCACTCCAGTCGCCTCTCCATTTCGTGCCTGGCTTTGGTGACCATTTTTTCTGTAACAGCTCTGTCTCGCTCGCACTCACACTCTCCCACGCTCCTACGCTCCTACTCTCCCACTCTCCTACTCTATCCCACTCTCCTACTCTCCCTCTCTCCCTCTCTCCACTCGCCACTCTCCAACTGTGCCCATCTCCTTCTTCGTTTACATTTTTATGGCATAAAAATTAAAAATGAATTTTGATTGTTTTGTTGTTTGCCGTTGTTGTTGCTGTTGTTGTTGCTGTTGCTGTTGCTGCTTTCTTGTCGACTTCTTGTTGCGCTGCTTCTTCGTGCCGCGTTGTACGTATTTTTGTGGCATTGTTTTAGTTTTTCCTATCGCGTACTTGAACTTTTTTTGCACCGCTTTTGTTGCCCGTAATTTGTTTTTGTTTTTGTTTTTGGCTCTTTATTGTTTTTTTTTTGCCTCTCTTTGTTTTGCATAAATTTGGTGTACCTATTTTTCGTTTTTTCTATTTTCTTTTTAATTTGTGCGCGGAAGCCTTGCATGGCCAAAGGACATTGGGAGTGGACTTTTCGCGCTGTTTCCAGTTGACCATTAAAGCCATTTGACCTTTAATAAATATTTAGCTAATTCACATTTGAATAAAGTACAGCTATTTATTGCCCACTAACGGTGATCTTGAAGTGTCGCTCTTTACGCTGAAAAGTAGGCAATGGAGGGGGCTTTGGAGAGATTCTCTCTTTGAGCAGATTCGCTCTTAACGTTTGCTTGCATTTCGGGTATATTGCTTTTGTAGAGCTTTGATCATTTTCATTATTAAGCTCTTTTTGAACTTTTCTTATAAACTTTATAAACTAGAAATGATAATAAGTTGGGAAATTTTCTCTTGAATAGCGAGTTTTGATTGCATTTCGAGCATTTTATTTATAATGCCTTGAGAATTTTTTCTCTCAAGAAAAACTGGAACACTTTTTGTTCGATATTAATGCACTATTTATATGAATAACGAATGATAATCAATTTAAGGAAGTTCTCTCATAATTTCTCACCATTTTTTTTCGGGAATTTTCTCTCTTAAGTTATTTGCTTGACATTAATGAACTGTTTATCAAAGTTAGTGAACTACAAATGATAATTAATTGTGGCATAAGGAAATTCTCTCTGACCTATAGAGTGAATTGGGAAATTCTCTCTGATTTAAAGCGCGACTTTGGCTTGTACTTCGAATATTTGTGGGCCATTTTCTCTCTTAAGCTTCCTTGCTCAACATTATTGAACTGCTTAATAATTTTAATTGGAACATATATGAAACGAGAATGATAATCAATGTAAGATTTTGGAAATTAGATAAATTTCTCTCTTATTTTCTTTATTTTATGTCATTTAGGACTTTTCTCTCCTCACTTTGCGCGACATTAATGAAGTGCTTATTTAAATTAATTGTAATATCCGTGAACTAGAAGTTATAGCCAATTGGGGAATTGGGAACAAGAATTGGGAAATTCTCTCTTATTGAAAGCTTCCACTGTCAACCTTTTTTTTTTCGAATGTCATATAGGACTTTTCTCTCTTAATTTTTCTTTCCGCTCCATTTCTCGACATTAATGAACTGCTTAATAAAATTAACTGTAATATCCATGAGCTAAAAATCATAATCTATTGATGAATAGGGAAATTCTCTCTTACTTAAAGCTTCCACTGTCAACCTTTTCTTTCGAATATCATTTGGGAACTTTCGCTCTTGAGCTCCCTTTCCGCTTGAGCTCTATTGCTCGACATTAATGAACTGTTTATCATAATTAATTGAAATATCCATGAGCTAGAAATTATAATCAATTTATGCCTCATTCAATCCTTTTTTATATCGATTTGAAATGTTTGTTTATAGCTTATTTTAGTATTATTATTTTTGTTTATTTTTTTTCTATCAGAGTCACTCGATTATTTTTCCATAATTTTTCCATCAATTTCTCTCGGGGCGCTCGTTGCGTGCGCAAATTAAATTTATGTGATTTTTGTGCGCCAATGCAAATTTGCGCGCAGACAGACAGGTGTGTGTGCGTGTGTGTGTGTGTGTGTGTGTGTGTGTGTGTGTGAGGGGGCGTGTCCTCTGCACGCTCAGCACGTTTATTCGCACTTAATTCGCACTTTTTGACACCTTTCGATGTCCGTCAGCTGCACGAAGCGACAACGAACCAAAAGCCCAAAACCAAATAAACATAATTGCGTTCGTCCTCAATATGAAATCTGCTCGCCCCCAAGGGGGAGGGGGGGATGTGTATTGCTGCTGCAGGCTGTCAGCAACATAATGTGCAGCGCGAGAGGCAGAGCGAGCGGCGCGAAAAATTATGCAAAATAAATTAATTACCAATTAAGGGTGGTTCAGGGGGGGCCTGTTGGGGGGCTGTTGGGGCTGGCATTAAGGGCTGAGCTGCACACGTTGCACGTTGGCGGCATCAAAGCAGCTGTGGCAGCTGTTGCAGGCATATTGTTGCCTGCAACATTGCTGTGATTTTTGAGTGGGGGGCTTTGGTCGGTGGGGGCGTGGAGCTTGGGGGCGCGCCTCGTTGGCCGTAACGCGCTTGTGTCACATGAGCAGCGGCCACTAATTAGTGTCATTAAATCCGCTCCACATGACGACATGCGACAACATTTGGAACGCCCCCCCCCCCATTGCTCCGCCCCTGATGTGACGTTGCCTACTTTTGGGGGCGCATGCATGGAGCCTGGTCGTTGGCCAAATAAATAAACCATAAACATAACCGACCGCAAAATCAACTTAATTTGCAGCGCGTGGGGGCGTGCGGCGGGTGGAACGTGTGGAATGGAACAGCGACAGTTTCTTATAACCGACGTAACTTCCGTTAACTTGCGTGCAAACCCGTAATTTAGCTGCCCGCCTCCGTCTTCCACTTGGCTCAACAATTGGGGTTAAAAAGGGTTTAAGTTGCGACACAAGAAGCCACCACGCCCCCGACCCCCGACCCCCGACACCGACCCCACCCACCCAGGGGGCACCACATGCATATGCATAATTATAGAGCCGGAACCGAAAACGAAACGAAACGCAATGGCAACCGGCGCGGCTAGGGGCTGGCCGGCATCCGCTTAGCAAACTAAACTGTGAAAATGCCGCCGGCGCTGGCCAGCTCCATGGGTATTACGGCCGTGGAAATTTGAATATTGATTGGCTTTAATGAGCGCCCAGGTCGCGCAATTAGCTCGCCCGCCCCCGCCCGTACCGCCCGCTTCACCTGTGCCAGGTATCGCTTGCGTTTCCGTTCGCCGCACCTGACGACCGGGCCAAGAGTGGCCGGGTTAAGCAACGATTTGGCCGGGGCGGATACCACTTTTCTCAACTCGAGAATAGATAACAAATTACGTCTAATTATGGGGACGTACAGGTGTTATCAAAGGCCAGCGGAGAGAATTCTTATGAAGCTATTAGAAGTGGAGCGCGTGGGGAAGGGAGTGCAGTCAGTCAGCAGGCGAAACGAAATGGCAATGGAACATGGAAAGTTGTGAGAAGGTGTAGTGGGAAATGAAATGAAAAGGTTGAGAAATGAAATGGAATGAAACAGTTTTATGTAAAGAAGGTTGACAGTGAAGCTAAGAGGTGATAAGAGCAAATGACGAAGTGGAACAATGAAAATGAGACCGATAAGGAATGAAATGGAATGAAACAGTGAGAGTATTAATATCTTTACTTGCACTGTTTCATTCCATTTCATTCCTTATCTGTTTGATTTCCATTTCAGTAAAAATGAGAGGCAATAACAGCATATGACGAAATGGAACAATGGAAATGAGACAGCTAAGAAACGAAATGGAATGAAACGATGTAAATAAGTAATGTTAATGGTCAAATTAATATATGATTCAAGAATATATTGAAGTGGAACGATGAAATGAAACATTAGTGTGTGTTTCATTTCATTGTTCCATTTCTGACTATGAAATATAATAAAGAGTGTAAATAAGAAATGTTAACAGTTAGCTTAGGATATGAGGAACACGGAAATGAAACAGCTAATAAATTAAATGGAATGAAACGATAATAGAAATGAAACAGCTAATAAATTAAATGGGATGAGACACTCTAAATGTGTGATGAGTGTGCTAAAACATAATGACAGAAGAAAAAGAAGTGGGATAATCAAACGAAACAGTGAAGAAACGAAATGGAATGAAACAATTAATAAATAATGCTTAAAGCTAGCTTAACAGGTATTAATATTATGCAATGAAATGGAACAATGAAATGAAACAATGGAGTGAGTCAGCCAAGAACTGAAATGGAATGAAATAATGTGGATATTACTTATCCGAAATGGATTGAAACGAAATGCATACAAATACTATAAAGTTAAAGTATTCAATATGAAATGAAAATGAATCGGACTAATGAATTAGTGGAGCACAATGAAGTGAAACGTAAGGCATTATATATGTATCTATGAATATATGAAATACAATGAAAGGAAATCTGAATGTGAAACGAACTGAAATGAAATTAAAGTGAAATGGAATGGAATGGCAAACGCAATGGAATGGAAAGTGAAACAAAGCAGGCAAATCGCCAGTTAAATCGTTGCCCGAAATCAAATTTTGTATGCAAATTGAAAAGAGCCGAAGGTGAAGGGGGAGGAGAGGGGGCGGAGAGGGGCGCAGAGGAGGCGGAGAGTGGGAGAAGGGGAGGAAAGATGAATGTAATGCATAAATTAATTGATCGCCTACGCATTGTGGAAAAACTATGAATGCTCAATGAATGCGCTGTCTCCGATAAAGCTGCAGCCCCCACGCCCCCCCCCCCCACTCGCCCCACACTGACCCCACACTGACCCCACAATGAAATTCGCATATGAAAACGCTGCGCCAACATTTAGCATTCAATTCATTTCGAACTAAACTAAATAACAATGCAGTCGACATGGCGAGGGGGAGGAGGGGAGAGGGGGCGCGAGTGGGGGCGACTGCATTGGTTTTGGCCAAGTTAAGAGCTGACTTGGCTGCGTGTTTGGGGGCTGGCGTTAAATTTACATAAATTGATTTGATTGAATTTTTATGAGCGAACGTCCATTGGCCCCCCTTTGCCCCCCCCCCCCCCCATGGCTCCATTGCCCGTGGCTGATGAGTTTTTGACACCGACCAGGCCGGGCTGGAGTGCAGCGTCTAATTAAAGTCATTGCCAGCAGCTGCAGGGGGCGTGGCGTGGCGCGGAGCAACGTGCAACGGTCTGTGCCCCCAAGGCCGGGTCACAGTTGGCGCTACATGGACAGCAGCAGCAGCGGCAGCAGCAGCCATGTTGGCTTAATGCATTTGGCCATGGCCGACGACAATTGACGCAGGGCGGCTAGACAATGGTGCAACAAGGCGTGGCGTGCACCACACACACACCCCCAATCCCCCATCCGCCCCACACACATGCCGGCAGGCAGCGGCATCTCTGCTTGGGCTTGCATATTTTTAGGGCTTCTGGCGGGCAAACAGAAATTGGCAACAAACTAAGTATTTAGCGCTGCGATTTTGGCCTGGTTAGACACACACACACATACACACGCAAACACACACACACACACACACACACACACACACGCACACTTGACCATCAGTGATGTCTTTTTAAACCAAAAAGGCTAGATCGAAGAAAGAGAAAGGCTAAAAAAGATTGAGTCCACGGGGAAAAGGCTAAAAAAGGCTAAAAGACATACAGCTGTGTGCACAAAAATAGCAGTGCCCTTGAGCTTTGACTTCAAAGTTGATAAATCATATTAAAAAGACCAAAATTTCACCAATTTTTTATAATTTTAGAAATTAATATCATTTTGGGTTGAAAAAAAAGCACCCCATTTTCAGAATTTACCAATTTAGGGATATTTTGTGCTGCTCATAAAATAGCAGTGTTGACTAAATATATAAAACGGTTGCTTACAAAAATAACAGTGTTGACTAAATATAAAAATCTGTCAATTCCAAAAAAAGGCTAAAAAAGGCTAAAAGACATACAGCGGTGTGCACAAAAATAGCAGTGCCCTTGAGCTTTGACTTCAAAGTTGATAAATCGTATTAAAAATACCATAAGTGCAGCAATTTTTTATAATTTTAGATTTTATATTTATATATAACATAATTAATATCATTTTGGGTTGAAAAAAAAATTTCCCCATTTTCAGAAATGTGGAATTTAGAGACATTTTGTGCTGCTCATAAAAATAGCAGTGTTGACTAATTATATAAAACGGCTGCTCATAAAAATAGCAGTGTTGACTAAATATAAAAATTTGCTGCTCACAAAAATAACAGTGTTGACTAACTATAAAAATCTGTCAATTCCAAATTATTCTCTTTGAGAGAAATTATTCGATTAATGTAAATATCGATACTATAATAGTAGAATAACATTTCAAGTGTCAAACGCGCTAAAAAAGAAGCTCATAAAATTGAGAAAAGGTGAGTTTTTTTTTTAGTTTTTATTGTTTATATAAGCCTTGAATCCTTACAGCGCAAATGTAGTAGCTTAACAACAAATTTAGAGACTTTGATAAAGAGCCAAAGCTTCTGATATTTACAGGAGGACTTACAAATATTCAAAGTATCAGTATTTTGTCTAGTTATCTAATATTTTTTTTGGGTTTTTGTCGCCTTAGCGGCCTCGCAGTGCGCAAGCGTCTCGCTGCTTCATCTGCTTCGGTGGCTAACCAGTTTGTCACTATATCTGCTGAATACAGTGGAGGAGCAGATTGGTAGACACACATTAATCTGCTCATCCACTGTATTCAGTTTCAGATCTAGATGGAAGGTAGAGCCGCGCACATACTAGGGGCAGTTTGTGATTTGTCGTAATGCTCGATTTTGCAGGACCTGTATGCGGTTGTAGTTGCCCAAATCTGCACAGCATGGAGCCAGATCGGGGCTACATAGTGGACATAAATAGCTCTCATTAGCTCTCAGTGACATGGTGCTTCGTCTGTTAGTCAGCCATCGTAGTTGTTGCATTCGTTGCCCACATCTCTTGAGGACCAAATGTTAAGCGCATGTCAAGGGTGATGCTAAGGTACTTCGTGTTACTCCATCTAACCGTATGAGCTAGGGTATGAGTGAAGCATGTTTTTTTCAGGGTAAAGCATGGGTATGTGGTCTTACCTGGGTTTATCTTCTTCTTCAGATTCCATCTTTGGCACTAAGCTGCCAGTGTATTCAGGTAGCTTTTCACTCCATTTGCTGCCTCATGGCGGCTTTTAGAGCTGTAGAGCACAGCGATGCGATCTCCAAATGTAGCGAGAAGAGCTTTGCTGGGGATCCTCATGTGATGCACGCTAGGGAAGGGTAAGGCATGGAGGCATGTATATGGAGTAGAGCAGCGGGCCTAGAACGCTACCCTGTGGGAACCTTAACAATAGAATAACATTTCAAGAGTTCAACAAATTGAGAAAAAGTAAAAGAAAATTTTAAGAAATGTTTCGAATTAGCTAAAAAGGCTAGAATTGCGGCATTTCAACATTTTCAAGCTCAACAAATTGAGAAAAAATAAAAGAAAATCTTTAGAAATTTTTGAAATTTGCTAAAAAGGCTAGAATTTCGGCTGCTCGCTGTTTTCAACTTTAACCCGCAAACGGCCAGATTTGACGGTAAAAAGGCTAAAGTGACAACAGTGTTGACCCTTCCATGCCATGGCATTCCATGCCATTCCGTTTCGTTTCGTTTCTGTTGCCGCTTTGCCAATGCCCAATGTCCAATGCCAATTTGTCATAAATCTCGTTATTTTAAATCGTTGTTGGCATTTGCCGCTCGCATTGATTTGTTGTTGCTGTCGCTGCTGCTGTTGCTGCTGCTGCTGGTGGCCATTGACAGACGCCTTGACCATGTTTTGTTATCGTTATCGCGCCGCTGCAGTCAGCAATTTGCCGCGCTGCAATAAAGCAAAAGTGACAGCTGTAAATGCTGCGGTCGCCGCGGCCGAAATTGTCAGCAAATGTTGCGCTTAAATCTGCAAAATGTGCGTCGAGTAAAGCTGCAAATGCGCTTTGGCAGCAACAAAACGAAGAAAAAAAACAAAAATAATTATCCTGCCTTCTGTGAGAATTGAACTCACGACCCCTGGTTTACGAGACCAGTGCTCTGCCACTGAGCTAAGGAGGCCAGCTCGCAAGGTGGCCGCCAACAAGCCGCGTTATATATCTGTGTGTGTGTGTGTGTGTGTGTGTGTGTGTGTGTGCGAGCGCCAAGGAGCGCCGCCCACGCTCAGCCAAGCAGCGGCCACAGTCGGCGCAGAGCGCAAGCAAGCCAAAGGGCAAGCAGCGATCGTAGCTTGGGCTGTGCTAAAAATAGCAAACAGAGCAAATGCTGCGCAGCAGCTTGATCACAGTGCTCGGAGCTTTCGTTGACATTGGCTTTGGGCAAGGCCAGTTTCCAACGGCTCGTTGGTCTAGTGGTATGATTCTCGCTTCGGGTGCGAGAGGTCCCGGGTTCAACTCCCGGACGAGCCCAGAGTTCGAAACGCGATCTTCCTTTTTTTTTAATTTTATTTTATCTTTTTTTATTGGCTAACTTTATTTTTTTTTTTAATTTATAATTTCTTGCTAAATTTTTTGCGTAAAAAAATTTAGCCAAAGACTTTCATTTGGCGCTGCTGTTAAGCTAACACTAGATTAACAGTCGCCGCTTAAAAGTATGCTATGAAAAATGTGCTCGCACATGTTCTAGACGCCGCCGTCTGTTAATGTGATTAGCCAGCACTGTTAACGCGACGGCAGCAGCTGTTAAATGCCGTTACGTTAGCTTTGCGCCATTACTCAACACTGGCCGTGACACAGACGCGTTCCTTTCATTCAATTGACGCGCTGACTTAGTTTTAATTCGCACCGACCGACCATGCATACCATTGACTTTGACTACGAGTTCAACAGCAACTTCAAATTTATTGACTACTATGCGCCCGATCGCTTCATCGTGCCGGCCGTGCCGCAGCACTACGGCATACCGACCCGCACGCGGCCCGTCCTCCACGCGCCCCAGCCCAAGCGTTGGCGGCCCGCGTACGACGGCTACTGGCTGGACATAAGCAGACCCAATGTAAACACTCAGCCACGCCCATGGACACCTAACTAACTCCTGCTCCTTCTCTCTCCTTTGCTCCTGCAGATGATGACTATGGATATAACCAAAACTGAACCCGGACTAGTCGGGCTATCATCCAATCAGCAGCAGCAGCAGCAGCAGTCGGCACAGCAGCAACAGCAAACCGCAAACATGAACAACAACGGCCAGAACAACAACAACAACAACGTCGGAGGCGGCGGTGGAGGAGGCGGCGGCGGCGGCAACAACGGCCTGAGCAATGGCAACGCGGTGAACAGCGGCGGCAACAACAACAACAGCAACGTGCAGAGCATCGCTGCCGCCGCCAACAACAACAACAACAACAACAATGGGAGCCAACTGTGCGCCGGCTGCGGCAAGCACATCCAGGATCGTTACCTGCTGCGCGCCCTGGACATGCTGTGGCACGAGGACTGCCTGAAGTGCGGCTGCTGCGACTGCCGCCTCGGCGAGGTGGGCTCCACGCTCTACACCAAGGGCAACCTGATGCTCTGCAAGCGCGACTACTTGAGGTGCGTAGCAGCTGAGGGGGGGTGGGGGGAGTGTGGGGCAACTGTTTAACTCTCCTTTTCTCTTGCAGATTGTTCGGAAATACGGGCTACTGCGCCGCCTGCAGCAAAGTCATTCCAGCCTTCGAGATGGTGATGCGCGCCCGCACCAATGTCTACCACCTGGAGTGCTTCGCGTGCCAGCAATGCAATCACAGGTGAGTGATACGATTAGTGTAACGGATGGATAATGATCAACTGGTGATTGTGAAGTGGGTTAGTCTGGGCTGGCTCGATAGGCAATTGACGGAGAGAGCGACAGAAGTGACTAAAGTGATAGTAAAACCTATACTTATACTAGAGCCTGATCTTATACTTATACTTCTATAATTTCACTTTCTTCGACTTCTAATTCTATTATACCTTTACCTATATATTGAATATTAATTGTAATTATTATTCTACTTTTATTTATACTTCTATTTATACTTATTCTTATACTTATTCATATACTTATACTAGAACCTAAACTTGTACTTATACTTATATTATTAATTCTACTTCTATTTGCACTTTTACTTCTTCTGCTACTCTTACTTCTATTATGCTTATACATATACTTATATTGAAAATTAGTCATATATATTATTTTACTTTTATTTATACTTCTACTTATACGTATGTTTATACTTTTACTAGAACCTTAACTTATACTTATACTTATATAAATTGTTGTCCTTGTATTTATAATTTTACTTTCATTTGTAAATTTGATTCTACTTTTACTTCTACTTCTGCTGCGCTTCTACTTCTACTTATATTATACTTGAAAAATAATTATATTTTTTATTTAACATTAACTTATACTCCTACTTCCACTAATACTTATACTTATATTCTTAATTTATTATATTATATTAATTATATTTATTATTCTACTTTTATTCTACTTTTATTCTACTTTTATTCTACTTTTATTCTACTTCTACTTCTACTTCTACTTCTACTTCTACTTCTACTTCTACTTCTACTTCTACTTCTACTTCTACTTCTACTTCTACTTCTACTTCTACTTCTACTTCTACTTCTACTTCTACTTCTACTTCTACTTCTACTTCTACTTCTACTTCTACTTCTACTTCTACTTCTACTTCTACTTCTACTTCTACTTCTACTTCTACTTCTACTTCTACTTCTACTTCTACTTCTACTTCTACTTCTACTTCTACTTCTACTTCTACTTCTACTTCTACTTCTACTTCTAATTCTACTTCTACTTCTACTTCTACTTCTACTTCTACTTCTACTTCTACTTCTACTTCTACTTATACTTATACTTATACTTATACTTATACTTATACTTATACTTATACTTATACTTATACTTATACTTATACTTATACTTATACTTATACTTATACTTATACTTATACTTATACTTATACTTATACTTATACTTATACTTATACTTATACTTAACTTATACTTATACTTATACTTATACTTATACTTATACTTATACTTATACTTATACTTATACTTATACTTATACTTATACTTATACTTATACTTATACTTATACTTATACTTATACTTATACTTATACTTATACTTATACTTATACTTATACTTATACTTATACTTATACTTATACTTATACTTATACTTATACTTACTTACTTACTTACTCTTACTCTTATACTTACACTTTTACTTAAATTTTTGCTTATATTTCTATTTTTACTTACAAATAACCAATTCTAACTTATACTTATGACTTATATTTTGGCTTATACTTTGGTAATTTATTCAAATTTGGAAACAAATGAAAAAGTAATTTAATTTAGTTTAAATATTACATCAAATTTACCTGTTCTTGCAATTCCATTGCTAACTCTCAAAAAGCTCTCTCCCACTCTCTGTCTTTCTCTCTCCACCCGTCCCCCCTTTCTCACACCACTTGAGCTCATTTGGCATATTACCTACTTATGCATTTTTATGGGCCATTTGCCTATCAACAGCTTCTGTAAACACACCCGAAAAGAAATCCCTTTTTAATCTTTGGCCAATATACATGGCCGAAATGGCACTTGGAATTTTATTATTATGCATCAGCAATAACAGCAGCAACAAATTGACATCATTTACAAGCTTGTTTGGGCTCCCCGCCTGCCCCCTTAGTTTTGGGTTCTGCTTGACGCCGAGTGAAGGGTAAGCAGGGGAGTGGAGGGGGGTTGGGAGTTCGAGCAACCCCTTCGAGTGTCATAGAGTTTCTATGAAAACCGCATAAATTTCATGGGTATATTTGATTCGCGTACCCTTCGGGGTGCCATCAACTAGTCAGCGTGCTCGCGTGCAGCGCCACCAGCTCCACCAGCTTCGCCTTTGCGAATTTATTGCATTTGGCCAATTCGGCAAATGTCACTCTGGAGAGTTTTAAAGTGTGTGCGTGGAGCTGGCCGACCGACCGACCGACCGGTCAACAAGTATTCCACTTTTATTTCCTTTTCTTCTGTTCGCCTCGCTTTGCATTATTAATGCGGCTGCCCATATGCCGCTCTGCCCCAGCCCCAGCTCCAGCCCCCCCTCTCCGTTGGAGCATTGCACAAGCAACGGCAGCGCATTAAATATTTAAAATGCCGCCACACGGCATTGCCGTGCGCAAAAATATTGAAATAAATGTTAAAACATATTGGCTTATTGTAAAAATCCAGGCTCCTCTCCCTCAGCTCCAACTCGAGGGGGCCCCACACACAATGCCCGGCTCGGCCCGGCCCGGCTGTTGCAAATGCAATCGCTGACGCTTTTGTTTCGCATTGTCGAAAATTGGCTTTAAAAATGTAACAGGCGCACGTGTGGCCTGAGTGCGGCCTGTACAGGTCGCCCTTCGACTTGAAGTCCGCAATTGCAGTTGTAGAATTAGTTTGAACGAATTCTGTTATATCTTAACAGTTGTCGTTAAGAGAAATGTCCAAATGTCTGTTAATTTGCCTTAGCTGTTAATCGGTTAACAGTTTTCTGTTAACGGCTTAAGCAACGCTCTGTTAGCTGTTGCTGGGAGAGAGTCTTAGGCTTTCGTTCAGTTGAAGCTGCCTGAAGGAATTTTCTTAAGGGAAACTTTGCAAATTGCCACACAAATCAAGTGCTCTGCTGGGAGAGTCTTTCGTACAGCTGAAGCTGCCTGCACGAATTTCCTTAAGGGAATTTCTGCAAATTGCCTCATATATCATGTGCTCTGCTGGGAGAGAGTCTTTCAAGCTTTCGTTCATTAAGGGAATTTCTGCAAATTGCCTTACAGATCATGTGCTCTGCTGGCAGAGAGTCTTGGGCTTTCGTTAAGCTGAAGTGCCGAATTTGTCTGAACGAATTTCCTTAAGGGAAATTCTTCAAATTGCCCCACAGATCATGTGCTCTGCTGGGAGAGAGTCTTTTATGCTTTCGTTCAGAAGGTGCCTGAGTAAATTTCCTTAAGGTAAATTCTGCAAATTGCCTCACAGATCAGGTGATCTGCTGGGAGAGTCTTTCAGGCTTTCGTTCAGCTGAAGCTGCCTGCACGAATTTCCTTAAGGGAAATTCTGCAAATTTCCTCACAGATCATATACTCTTCCCTTACTCTGCACGCATTGTGCGTGGCCATATTTTTTTCTTCCTTTCATTTGGTTATCCATTTCCATTTTGAAGCTAATCAATTTTTTACGAAAATTAATTCAATTGCCGAAAAAGTCATTGAGGCGTTGTGCCGTGGCCAGCGGGCAGCATGCAATGGCCGTGACTCCTGCTCTCCTGCTCTCCTGCACTTTTATTGTTGGTCGCACATTTCACATTTAAAATGCGGGACTTCACTTGCCACATCATGAACGCGCAGCAAAAAGTCGCTTTGCATTTTTGCTCTTTTTTTCCCATTTCCCTCTCTCTCTCTCTTCATATGTCGTGTGTGCTTTTTTTTAACGAAAGTGCATCAAATGTGTTTGTTGTTGCTGCTGAAAAGTTTGCATAATTTCCTGTCGCCAGCGTCGACGACGTCGTTAGTTGAATGGCAGCGACAGCGGCGCAGAGCGAGCGAGAGGAGAGGAGAGGAGAGTAACAGTAACGGTAACGGTTAACAGAGCGCGAAGCTTGGCAGTGAATCTTTACGTGCGAGCCAGAGTAGTAGAAGAGAGCAAGAGTGGGAGAGTGGGAGAGTGAGTGAATCGGTAAGAGTTTGAGTGCGAGTGGAGCAGAAGAAATAACAGCGTGCGCCATTTTAACAATTTTTGTATTTCCTGTTGACAATTTGTTGCTGGTCTTCACTTGCCCGGATGTGCACACACACACACACACTCGCACACACACACACATGTCTGATGTGTGGTGTGCATGTCACAGGTGCGTTCAATGCCATAGCCAAAAGTTGTCGCTGCTCTTCCCCTTTGCGAACTTTGTTGACTCGAGCATTTTTTGTTGTTTTGGTAGATAAACAAAGCGTTTTTCATGTAGACGACGCCAGGCCACACCCACTCCCACGCCCACGCCCACATACGTATGTTTGCCCATAGCCAGCGCCAGTCCGTCAATCGATTTGCTGCACCGCCAGCAGCCAGCAAGAAAATGAAACCAACAAAAAATAAGAAGAGCCAAAAAAGCAAAATATAAAAAAAAAAAAACATTGACGTAAATCAAAAGCCGAATTTCATATCCGCTGTAAGTCTGCTGTAAGCTGTAAGCCCGCACCCCCTAGCGGCCCCAGCCTGCTCCACCTTCTCCAGCCAGCTGGGGTACGCGTACTTGTCAAACATCAAAATGTTGCACTAGCTCGCAACAAGCATGTGCCCAGAGCCAACTAGTTGGACCTTAGAGTGGAGAGAAAGCTGACATTGTTAGATATAGACTCAGAGACAGGTAAATTAATAGGTATAGATGGGATAGATGGAAATATGGATAGATATGTTAAGATATAGATTTAGGTAAATAAAAGCACAGGGAGATAGAGAGAAAAATTTAGGGATATATAAATTAACAAGTAAAGAGATCGATAGATAGATATATAGAAACAATATTGATATTTAGATGAATGGTAATAGAGATAGATATTTAAATAGATAGCTATTATATAGATAGATAGACAATAATAATAAAAACATAATAATAGAGATATGTAAATATTTTAATATTAACAGGTAGATAAACAGATAATAAGATATACAGGAAAAAGATTAACAATAGATAGATGGATAGACATTCCAATAGATCATTTCACGAGTAAATAGACTTATAGATAGACACATAAATTGAAACATTTAATAGTAAAAAAGTAGCAAAAACAAATAGATTATAACAGATAAATATACAGACAGATAGTTAGATTAATTGATGGCTGAATGGAACGAAAGACAGATAGATGATGTATACATAGATTATGGATCGACAGATAGATGCATCGATATATAGAAAGCTTTCTTGTAAAATATATAATATATGAAGGGATAATTATATAGATAGATAGATAGATAGATATACAGATAAAAAGGATAGATAGATAGATATATAACATATTTATAAATATATATATATACTAGACAGATCGATAGATAGATATTTAAATATTTAGATATTTAGATAGATAGATACACAAATGTGTGTAAAGATCATAGATAGATAGTCAATCAAAGAGATATATCGATAAACATAGATAGATAGATAGATTAGATAGATAGATAGATTAGATAGATTAGATAGATTAGATAGATTAGATAGATTAGATAGATTAGATAGATAGATAGACGTATAGATAGAAAGACAGATAGATAGATAGACAAATATATAGATAGATAAACAGATAGATAGATAGATATATAGATAGATAGCCAGCTAGATAGATAGACAGATAGATAGATAGATAGATAGACAGATAGTTAGATAGAGAGATAGACTGATCAATGTAAAGTTTATAAATAGATATCGATAGACAACTGGATCGATAAACAGATAGATCGTTCAATATATAGATGATCTGCTATACAAACGCATACACAGATAGATAAATAAGTAGATACTTAGATGATTAACTTCGGCGAATGATAAATCAACTGTGGAAGCTTAACATTCTGTTAACATGTACATATATAGGATGTATTATATAACAGTATAATAGTTGTATAACAGAAAGGCGCTTCAATTGCAAACATGCTAATATAGTCTAGAATAGTCTGCTAGAACAGTTAATTGCCTATACATATGTACGTATTATTATATATTCACATTTGTTAGGGTATTTAGCTAGTCTCATAGTAATTGGCGTCTTTGTGCCTTGGTTTGTTTGCTTTGAAATGTGAGCTGAGTGTGTTTTTCTCTCTTTATTTTTATATTTTGCTGGAGTTTTGCGAATGTTGGGCAACTGTTGCGTAGACGCCCCGCCCCACCTCCCCCTCCGCGCCCGTTGTCATCCCGTACAGGTGCTAACATAAATATTTTGACAAAGGGCTTCATGTTGCACACACACACACACACTCACACACACACACGGTCATTGGACTTCATTTGCTCGCAGTGGACTGCAGTCAAGCGGAACTTGTTCAGCTACCACGAAATGCTTCACCTGATACCCCTTTGCCCCCTGCCTTGCGCTGTATCTTGCAGCAATTGCAGATCTCTGTGGCCCGTTTCCTGCTCGGCTCTGGCTCTGACATTTTCAAATGCTTATCTCGGACTTCCTTGCGAGCGATGTCCTCCCTCCACTCATTCGATACTGTTGTGGGTCCTGCTGCGGCTGCTGCTGCTGCTCCTGCTGCATGTCTTCGTCTGTGCCTTTGTTTCAGCCAACTCGGTTCCTGGCCGTTCTCTCTGACAGCAGTCGCCATCGCACTCGCAGTCGGCAGCTTAACAGTTGCCTGTCAATTGTCATCTTTGTGCCGTTTGTCTGTCTCTTTGTCAGTCGCTTGCAGGCTTAAGCATGTGGAAAAATCGTTTCCAGTTAGCTGTTCCTGTTCCCCAGCCCGCTCAACTCTTGCCATAAAAAACGCTTTGTTTAAACAAATTCATATTTATGTGCTTTAAAGAAATGTTTTTGATGGATCTGTGAGAAGAAAATACTCTTAATATATGTTTTGTCTCAGCATTCTCTGAGTTAAACTGAACTAGAATCTCTAGCAAACAATTTTCTTAATTTCAATTGGGCTCTTGCTTAGAAGGTACTCGAATCATCTCTGTCTATTTGACATCTGTAAAATAAATTAAACTATTATAGAAACTGAATTAAATTATTATAAACTATTATAGATAGAATTATATATAAAATTTCTAACTCCAACTGTCAACTTAATCCGCTCTTCTCCCAATGGTAATTGCGAAACATAGACGAACCATTTTTCTGTGTAGAGACGAAGAGAGCTTCGTCTTCTCTAATCTCAATAAGGTACAGCTCTTAACTCTAATTAAAAGCTGAATCTGTTTGTATTCCAACTGGAGCATTGATCAAGGCAGAGTCTAACCGTCTCTCTGTCTCTCTCTCTCTCTCTCTCTCTCTCTCTCTCTCTCTTCACATTTTCTAAGCTTCATCAAATTAGATTTTCTAGCTCCAATAGGCAACTGGATTTGCCTCTATTCTCATTGGATTCCTGCTTAAAACGTAGTCAACCATCTCTCTCTATTCTATAACTCTAAATTGAATTAAACTAGAAGTTAAAACTCCAATCGCCAGCTTTATCTGCTATTCTTGCAATTAGAATTACGATCTGTCATTCTCTTTCTTCGTTTTCTCTAATCTGAATTTAAAAACAATATCTACTCCAATTTAAAGCTCAATCCGCTAATTATCCAATTGGACTGTTGATCAATTCAGTCTAGCCATATCTCTCTCCCTCTCTTCGTCTCCTCTTTGTCAACTCCAATTAAAAGCTGAATCTTCTTTTATTCCGATTGGAACATTGATAAATTCAGAGTCTAACTATATCTTTCTCTCTCTTCGCCTTCTCTTAGCTTCATTAAACTAGATTTTCTAGCTCCAATGGGCAACTGAATTCGCCTATATTCCAATTGGATTCCTGCTTTTTTAAGCATCGATCAAGTTGGAATGTTAATCAGACAGCGTCTCACCATCTCTTTGTCTCTTTGTCTCTCTCTCTCTCTCTCTCTCTCTCTCTCTCGCTCTCTTTCTCTCTCTAAGCCTTATCTTAGCTTCATCAAATTAGAATTTCCAACTCCCATAGGCAACTGACTTAGCTTCTATTCCGATTGAATTCCTGCTCAAATCAATATTTAATCATCTCTCTCTCTCTCTCGCTCTTTGCAGATTCTGTGTGGGCGATCGCTTCTATCTGTGCGAGAATAAAATACTCTGCGAATACGACTATGAGGAGCGTCTGGTGTTCGCCTCGATGGCCAATCATCCGATGCTGAAGCGCCACGTCTCGTCGCTGGGCCAGGGCTCGCCGACTGGGGCCGCGGGCGGCGCTGGCAATGCGGGCGGACTGCTGGGCGGCGGGCCGGGCGGCGTGACGGGCGGCGCCAATGTGAATGGCGGCGGCGGCGGCGGTGGCGGCATGGTCAACGGACCCCGCACGCCCGGCGACCACAACAACAACAATGGACCCCAGACGCCAACTGGCGGCGGCGTCGGTGTCGGCGTCGGCTCGCCGTTTGCCGCCGCTGCCGCGGCAGCCGCCGCCGCGCACATGAAGAACCAGCTGGGGGCGTCCAGCTAAAATAAAGCCCTGGGCATGGGCGGCAGCGGCAGCGGCAGCAGCATCGGCGGCTCCGGTCAGCAGTTCTACGGAGCCGCCGGCTTCGGGCTGCACCAGCAGCAGCAACAGCAACAGCAGCAGCAGCAGCAGCAGCAGCTCATGGGCTTGGGTATGGGCATGGGCATGGGAGTGGGCGTGGGCGTGGGCGTGAGCATGGGCGGCGGCAGCGGCGGCGGCATTGCGGGCGGAGGCGTCGGCAGCATGGGCAGCAGCTGCAGGCGCTACCAAAGAAAGTTCTACAATCGCAACTGAAGGACGCCGATGGAGCGATCGCTCGACCCATCGAACGATATATCGATCTATCGATAATTATCAATATGTTATAACTACAAATAAACCATAAAATGTTCGTTTTGCTTTGACTGAGTTAAAGTTTCGTAGCTTTAGTTATTAAACTATTCTTATACTTTATTATTATGATTATTATTATATTATTATTTTTTTTTATTTGCTTTAACTGTTCCTTTAAGCTCTGTAAATACTTTGCGTGCAATTTGTGCAAGAAAAAAAAACAAAAACAAAAGAAAATTACAAAACTAAATGTATTAGAAAACAATATATGAAGAAAACAAAACAAAAACTGTTATATTTTATATATATATATAAAAAAAAGAACAATAATTTTTTTTTTTTTAATTTTTAAGCTCTAAGCGCCGCTATCTAAAGATATATAAATATGTATATAGATATGTGTTTATATATGTATTTATATACGATATTTGCGTGCGTTGCCAAAATAATTCAAAGCAGTGCCAAAAAAAAAAGAATTAAAAATGAATTAAAAAATAAAAATAAATTAATTATTAGCGGCAAAAAAAATTCTCTTTCTTGTTTTGAATTAAGAAAGGAAATGACAAAAGAAACGCTTCTCTATGACGGGGTAATACCCCTACTCAAAAATATGGCTTTGATCTCTTTAAGCTTAATTTGATATTAAATGGGAATGGAGCCAAGGCATAAGATCTGACAATCTGATCTGTCTGATCTAATAACAAAATTGTCATAGAGAAGTGGACCGAGTCATATGAAAAACTGTTTTTTTTTTTTTTTATTTTGTTAAACATCCCCACCGACCATTTTTATACTTTTTAATTTATATATATATATTTATAAATATTTTTATTAAATTCCATTTAAATGTCAAGGCCGCTGGTTGTAAAAAATAAATATATATATATCAAAAACAATTATATATATATGCATACGATATTGGCATTTTGTGTAATGTGTAAATATTTAAAGAATTTCTATTTTCTATATGTGTACAACAACAACAAAAAGAAAAGAAGAAAAAAAGAATAATTTTTCGCGTTCATTTTGAAGTCTGTTAAACCAACATTGTTGATTATTATTTAAGTTTAGTTAGTGCGAGGCTAAAAACAAAAAAAAAAACAAGAAAATATTTTTTTTTACTAACTGTAGCGATGCAGAGAGAGAGAAGCCTTGAGATAAGCGAAGGAGTTGAATATATAAATGTATAAAATAGAGAGCAGCAAAACGAAACAAAAGCAAAAAACTAGTTACAATATAAATGTATTTATTAATATGCTATAAACGACTTTTTTTTATTACTATTAATATTATTATTATTATTATTCAATATGCATATTTAAATGTCAGCAACTCATGCGATTCCATTTAATCTATAATTAAAAGCTAAGCGTTAACTTTAAAAACAAAAAATAAAAAAATAAATCACAAAAAAAACAAAAACAAATTAAAACTAGCAAAAATATTCACGTGTATGTAAAACGTATAAATCACTATATATATATATATGAATGAATAAAAGTATATATTTATGAATTATAACGAGTGGAAAATTGTAAGTCTTAAGCGGAAGGCAAAAGCAGTGAAAAGAAAAACCAAAGTGTGTATAAGAAAATTTAAAGAAAAACCACAAAAAATTTCAACAAAAAAATAAAAAAATATTCAATAACTATGCATTAACTACGATATATATATATACTTATAAACAGTACTACCTACACACACACACACACACACTCACACATCAACACATCTATGTTAAATAACTGTAAAATGCATAAGTGAGATGTTTTTTTTTTTGTCAACGTCAAGAATCAAAAATATTTAAACTCTAACTCTAAGCTAAACATTAAATGATATAACACATGATATATGAACCTTGTGCGCTGCGTTGCTTTCCGAATCTAGCGAAGAGGAGAAACGCAAAACAAAGAAAAATCAAAAACGATAAAATACAGAGAAAAAAAAACACACAACTTGAATATTAAAAAAAAAAAAACCAAATAAAATAAATGTAATTAACAAAAATTAAAAAAAAAAACGACTTTTTATTCTGCAAACTTCAGTTTTAGTAAAGGGTAAGGCTAAAGCAAGGGCAGGCGAAGCATGTCCAACCAGAAGATAGAAGTTTTCTATATGATATATTGTATTCAGAACTTCTATCTTCAGCTTAGACATTTCAGCTTTAAAAAATCCAATGAAAATAAAAATGTTTGCTATGTATATAGTACTATAGTACTATATAAGACTCACTTCCTGCGCTGCCTTCGTTAACTTTTTCTTCTTCTTTATTCGGATACTTTTTCTTTGCTCTCACTTTCTATTTCTTTATTACTCTCAGACTCTCTTTTTCTGTTTTTTTTTTCGTCGCCCTCTTTGTCTCCCTCTCTCTTTCATCCACTCTTTCATTATCTCCCTTATTCTCTTCTGCCTTCCTCTTTCACTCTCTCTTATTCTGTCAATCTTATTCAATCTCTCTCTCTCTCCTATTGCCCCTCTCGCTTCCTTTGTCTCTCTCGCTAACTTTAAATTTTGTTTCAGAAACAATGTCCACCCATCTGTTCGCATGAACGAAAAGCACTGCGACTAGAGGCTTCAAGATTAAGTCTATACTCGTTAAGAATGTGTATAGATCGTTCATTAAGTAATTTCGTTTTATTGAAATAGCTGATCGCATTGAATTTTTTCGCAGCCAACTTCGCACTCAACTGCTTTACCATTACATTTTTGAAGAATTGATATAGTGATGCTAGCTTTTAAGCAATTTTGTTAAATTTATTGGAATAGTTTAAGTTTGGAGCCCTATTGAAGTTGGAAGATCGAAAGCTGCCTTTTCGGCATATCAAAAGTTTGATCAGCGTAGCATTAAGCTCTTGCCAGAAAGATGACAAAAGGTATTGAATCAAAATGGGGACTACACAATTTTTAGAAATATTTTGTATATTAAAAAAAAGTTGTGCTTAAATTTCTCTAAAAAAGACGAAATTGCTTAGGGCACGACCCAATAGATTCAAGTGGTATAATCTAGTATATAAAGGGAATAGTCAAACAATTCTATTAACTCAAATATAATTTTCGTTTTTATAATCTAAGCAAGTTTTTCAATATGCTTGGCAAAGCTGCTTTTCAGTTATCAAAGAGAATTTTAGTACTACATAACCTTATCTGTAGTTCTCTTAAAAACTAAAATTATCTTACATTTTGGTTAGCGAAATATAAACCTTTAAATCTCTATGCAGAATAGCTATCTAAATACGCTCTAAAATGTTTCTGGCTTAACTCAATTTAGCTATTTGGCTCAACCTCAAATATAAAGCTGTTGTTGTTGTTGCTGCTGTTGTTGTTGTTGCTGCTGCTGCTATTGTTGTTGTTGTTGTTTTTGTCAATTGGCATTTTGTGTATGGAGCCTTGTGCTTGACATTTGTTGACTCTTTTGCTTTGACAGCCATTAATCACGACATTGTTGTTGCCAATTTCAAATCTGCAGCAAATGAAAGAGACAGAGAGCGAGAGGGAGAGGGAGAGAGGGGGAGGGGGAGGGGAGTGGGTGTAAGCGACAGACAGTAAGCATAGCTAGGTGGCATGAGTTACTATTGATAGGTTGCCTGGGTGGGCGGGGTTGGTGTGGGGGGCGGCAGCCTGATAAATGATGTTTCATATTTTGAAGCTGGTTGCAATTGAAATAATAAAACGTTATGGCTGCCGCCGCACCACAGCAACGCGCTGCCACACGCCGAGCACAGGCGCAGGCACAGGCCAACCCCCAACCCCCAAGGCCCAACCCCAAGCCACTCTGCCGCTTGATTAATGAAACTTTAAAAGGGAACACGCGTCCTCAGCCGCTGCCGTCGAGGCCTTTGTCTGCGGCTGCGGATGCGCGCAACTAGAACGACCGCAAAAACTTTTCGATAAGCGATCTTTTCAATATACACAGATATGGCGGATATATGTGTGTCTGTGCATGTGTGTGCGTGTGTGTGTGCGAGACAAAGTTGGGCGTCTTATTGGTTTGTCTTCGCCGATGTGAGCAAGCCAAAGGACGTCGCGTCGCCGCTGCAGGCCATAACAATAAAAGTCATTTATAGATTTCGATTTGTGTGTGCGCCATGGGGGAGGGGGGGCACATGTGTGCCCCAAGGGGTGTGTGGCGGCAGTTGGGGCATAAGTTTGACGTTGCATAGTTTTAGGCTGCTTATCAGCACTTTTGTTTTATTGTGTGCGGCCGGGCCGAGAGATGGGGCCATCTCCTGCTCCGCCTTCGCCTTTGTCTTTGTGCCGTCGACTGGTGTCATAATCAGTATAATGCTTATGAAAATGTCTTTTCTGTCGTCCGCTTATCAGCGCATGTCCTGCGTCCCTTTGTTTATGGCCCCGTCGCGTCGTCGCTTCAGCTGAATCTATAAAAATAATGTTTCAATTTGATACGCTCCGCTCCGCCCCCCATTTGCCCTCTGTCAATCACGAAAAATTGTTGAAAAATGCCTTCCATCAAAATATATGTCTATCTGCAGAGGGAGTCCCCTTAAAGCACTTAATAAAGTCGGAGCAATACTTACACACAAATATTGCATAGCTGTCGTAAAAACTTTCCACATCAAGGCGAATGAAACAAAAGACTTTTTCATAGTTTAAAGTTAACTCAATTCGAATTCATGTTTGCGGTTTGTTTGAGGAAAAACTCATGAAAGATGATATTATATTTGGTAATATTAATGAAGAATGTGAAGGCTGCTTATGCTTTGTGCAACTTTTTAAATATTTACCAATTGTTCGAATTCAGGTTATACACATCATCAAAGACTGTTCAAATTACTACCATAAAGTAATTTTTATATTTTCTAAATACTTGTTGAAGCTCAAAAAACTTTTGCATATATGAAATTTATTCTTTACCGACCCATGTTAAATGATAAAGTTAACAGATCCAATGAATTCTATACAAACTCTGCAACTAGTTGCATATAATTAGTTTTCATAATTATCGCTCTACTCGGCGATTCTCATAAATTCTTGAACTTTTTTCTCCCCGCGCCGCTCTCTATCTATTTCTTATCTGTCTATCCGTCGATCTCCATCTCCTTCAGTTTCTTTCTCTCTCTCTCTCTCTTTCTCTCTCTCTCTCTCTCTCTCTCTCTCTCTCTCTCTCTCTCTTTCTTTTATTCTCTATTGATCTTTCTCTCTAACTATACCTTTATAATTCGCTCTGCAACTGTCATATTCTTCCTTCAAACTATTTCTTATTTTTTCCATCTTATCTCCTTCTCTCTCTCTTTTTGCATCTTTTATTTTTCCCTTTTGTTTTGGTGGTCGATCTATCTATGAAAATGATCTTTCTATAATTTTCCTTGTCTTTCTTTGATTCTATATAAAGTTCTCTCAATTTTTTTTTTTTTCTGATTTATTTTTCTCCCTTTCCCCCCCTCTCTCTCTCTCTCTCTCTCTCTCCCTCTCTCTCTCTCTCTCTGTCTTTCTCTCTCATTGAAGCAATTGTTCTTAGTCTCTCTCTTTTGTTTTTTTTCTCTTTCTTCCACTGTCTCTCTTCCTCTCTCTCGCAGTTCTATATCAGGTTCGCTGTCTCTATGCTCTCATTCTGCCTCTCTCCCCCCCTCTCGCTTTCTCTTCTTCGCTTCCACTCTCACTATTCCTTTCATACCCTATAAAATAGCTAAATCTGTTATATCAAATCATACCTGAGTCCTGCTTAATTACGCTATGTAATATAAGCTATAAAGTCAGTTGCCAACAATTCTCACCCTTACGCTTCACCCTCTCGCCCACTCGCTCTCTTTCCTTCTCTCGCAGCACAACAGCAACCGGCATTAACAGGAATAACAATATCAAGTGTCCATCGTTTTAATTTAAAACAAACAAAAGCATTGTTCAAGCAATTAAATTCATGATTATTATGATTATTGCGAGGCTGTCGCATTGAGTTGGACAACCCTTGAGGCAGCCAATGCACGGCAGCACCCTTGCCGCGGCAGAGTGGGGGGGGGGGGGCGTGGAGGGGGCAACGTGAAAGACACTTGACAAATTCCGAGCTGCCGCCGCATGCTTAATTAAATGAGTTTGCGCACAACTCTTTTCATGTTTTAATTACGCAAATACTTAGCATAGCTCAGCACGGCAGCATAGCAGCTCCTGCCGGCGCCGCAGAGCAACAACAATGGCCATAAGATATATCAAAATATGCACGAGATAGAAATTTGTCTAAGCTTTCGCTGTGCCTTTGTAATGCGAGCCACTTCAAAGCGGGAATGTCGTCCAAATTTAACGAAGCTCTCCCGCTCTCCCCCTCTCCCTCTGCACTCGCTCGCATTATTCCCGCTCAAATTGTTTGAGTAATTAGTTCAGCTGCCTGGCTGATCGGCTGACTTAACGAATGCAAGTGTGTGTGTGTGAGTGTGTGTGTGTAGCAGTGATGTCAGTTGTTTCTAAGCCAGAAAAGCTAGATCGACGAAAAAGAAAGGTTAAAAATGGCTGAATCCTTGGGAGAAAAGGTTGAAAAAAGGCTGTGTGCACAAAAATAGCAGTGCCCTTTAGCTTTGACTTCGAAGTTGATAAATCATATTAAAAAACCCATCATTTCACCAATCTTTTAAAATTTTATAATTTATATTTATATATAACAAAACTAAGACCATTTTGGCTTGAAAAAAAGTTCCTCATTTTCAGAAATGACCAATTTTTTGCTGCTCATAAAAATAGCAGTGATTACTAAATATAAAAATCTGCTGCTCATAAAAATAACAGTGTTGACTAAATATAAAAATCTGTCAATTCCAAATTATTCTTTTTAAGGGAACATTTTTCGATAAATATAAATATCGATACTTTGACAGTGGAATAACATTTCGACCCTCAAACGCGTTAAAAACAGCTCAAAAAATTGAAAAAAAAATCAACAAAAATGTTTGAATTTGCTAAAAAGGCTAGAATTCCAGCTGAACGCTGTTTTCAAATTTATCCCGCAATCGCACTTCCAAAACAGTCAGATTTGACGGTAAAAAGGCTGACATGACATCAGTGATATGTAGAGTCTTATGTCAGATTCGTAATGCGAGAGTCACATTGAAATTTTCAGCGTTTGCTTTTGGTCATCTTTGCTTAGAGAGTTTAAAGTTTTGCTTTGCATTATGTAGAAGCAAGGCGTGTGCATATGCATGCACTTGCAACTGTAATAAATATGCTCAGCTCACACACACACAGCGAGCAGAGACCAATCGTGAGCAGTGGCCCCACCCGCACACACCAGCTACAGTCCCCGCCAACAGCAGCACCACAAATCTGACCCACATGTCAAGCGATGCACATAACTAAAGACACACAGAGCTGGAGCTAAGAAGGAGAGACAGAGACAGAGAGAGACAGAGTGCAGAGGGAGCTCGTTGGGATTGGGGGTCCCAGAGGCGTAGGTGTGGCCAAATGTTAGATATATATATATCCGTTGTTGTCGTCGTCGTATCCTTGTCGTCAGCGTCTTAAAGGAGTGCGCGGAGAGCGGCCGGCGAGAGCAGCGCGTGGCAAATGTAAACGCCCACTTTTTGTTATTGCTTGTAAGCAGAGCTCCAAATGCCACCACCACCACCGCAACACAGCACACAAATACAAACACAACACACAGAAAAAAGCGTCAAGTGCTATGTTAACGTTAACAGCGCGCTGCTCTGTTAAGTTCGCTTAGCGGTTGTAGGCGTCGCCCTTAACGCCAACAAATTTAACAGTAACTTTAACTAATCATTGTTGTTGTTGCAGCAACTGTTGTTGTTGTTGTTAGAGTTGCGCTTTTCACTGCCTTTTTTTTGCTATCTGATGCAGACAAACTTTGCAGTCAGGGTTGCATTTGCGCGCCCAGACTTGAGCCCTTAACCCTTACTCACCTAACCATGTCCCGTTGCAGTTGCAGTTGCAACACCCCCCCCTCGCCCCTCCCTTTAGGGTAATTTTCTTGATTTAATTAAAAGTTGCTGCCCTTTGCACGCAATGAAGCCTCTAAACGTTACAGTTAGCCCGTCATTCCGTCAATTTCCATTCGGCCCATCACTAATTTATGATATATGCCCTATAATAGCTGCAATTTAGATAAACATTTACGACAGCTATTTCATAATTTGTACATAGTTAAGGTGCACAATGGCCCCGGCAGTTTGAGCAACTTTATCGCTTAAGTTGGTTAAGCGAAAATAGAACTAATACGAAGTATGAAATTATGCAATTGGGGATGCATTCACCCTGACTGGGAGCAGGTGCTGTCCGTAAAACTCGTTGTTAGACTCGAATTTAAACTTAAAATACTTTTTTTAGTATTTAGTATTCATTCTTAAAGAGCTTTAAATACAAATATGATAAGCTCTGGAGTTGAGTAAGAGTGAAATGAAGTATTCCACATTGGGAAGCCCTAAAATGTAGATTTGCTTCTGTATCGCCTCTAGGCCAGATAAAAAATGTAGAAAAATTGTGGGCGTGGTGTGCCGAATGATGAAAATCTGCATATTTCGCTGTTTTATAGCTAGATCGACAAAATGTGACATTTTTAGTGATCAATCAAAAATTAGAATCTTAAAATTATAGCTCGAAATTAGTCTAAACTCACTGGAGGTCTCTGCCGAATCGGTCGAATATCATAAATAAATTTCAAGTGTTTGAAATCTTATATATTATTATAAATATTTAAAGCTTATATATCTAAGCCAATGGGGGAGTGGCAAGCTAGCAAAAATCGAATATCTTCCCTAGTTGAAGAATTTTGACCTTCACACTCACTACAAATTGGCTTAAGGCTACATATTCACACGCACAAGCCAGCTGAGACCATAGCTTTCTCAGTTTTAAGACTATAACCAACGAGGTTAGCACTTGGATCGTTGTTGATCTGCTATATAGAGCAGATCAACAACGATCCAAGTGCTATAAATAATATAATCAACTCCAACCCAACGATCATATTATATAATCTCATTATATGAATCTCAATGTCATATAATTTATAGACATAAGTCTATAATGTCTAGAGATAACTCTGTACTTTCCGAGCAGGTTCCAATACAGTTAGCAGTTTATGAATAGTAAACAAGTATTACGCTTTCTGCTTAAATAAATTTCACTATTCCTTGAATAAGCCCGTCGTTCAACTACATTCTGATGACCTAAAGTCTAAAGGAATAAGTCTAGACTATCTTTGCCTCGCAATTGAGATAGTTTGGTACGTCGTAAGGGTTTGCTCATGTCTTCGCCGTTAGTTTGGGGCTTAGTAGTGCCAGTTAGCCAAGGGCTTTGCCGAGCGGCCCTCTCCAGCGGGCAAAGACAATGCCGAAGCCAATTTGTATGCAGGCGCCATAAATTAGCCCGACGAAAACTTGACTCGACAAGAGAGAGAGAGAGAAAGCGAGGGAGACAGACGCTTCACGTGCAGCACTCATTTGTCTCGCGTCAGCCAATCTACGCCTAACCTGAAATCCAGCTCCGCCCGCTGCCCCCTTCGCCACTTTGGCTCCGTTTTGCTGTGCGGGCGCATGAAACTTTTTAATCTCCTACGATTATTCTCGCATTTGCCATTTGTTTACACAAACACATGACAGTGGGGCAGGCGAGGGGAGGGCGTGGGGTCCCAGCTTGTGTCTATGTTTGAGCTTATCAAATAATGGCAACATTTGCTACGATTCAGTCCATGCCAGGCCACGCCACGCCACTCCACTCCACTGGCAGCCACCACTCTCACGCATGTCTCACAGTTCCTAATCGCGGTTAATCTCAAAACAAACGTTCGCCAATTTATTTTCCACTTTGTCGAGGGGGCCGGGCGAGGGACGTTGGCGGGGCGTAAACTTTCGCCCCGCCCGCGATGCCCAGCAAAGTGGCAGCTCCAACTAATGACTTAATTTATCTGCCACAGGGCTTTCAGCGGGCGGCAAATTAAGTTGATTGTTTCTGTTTCAGTTCGGGACGGGAGTGTATGAAAGAAGCCCGCATTGCCCGGCTCTACGTACGTCTTGGCTGATGTCCCTTCGTCCTCTATCCTCTGCCCGCTATCCCCCGTCCTCTGTCCACTTGCCGCTTTTCCCATTTTCCATTTCGCTCAGCGTCTTTGAACGATTAGATTTACTTTCGCCGCTGCCTTTTCGCTCGCTTCCAGTTCATTTTTCCTGCCCGAGGGTTGCTTAATCGTTTTGCAATCTGTCGATAATGGCGTATAAATGTTATATCCAATTATGTTCTATATTGTATTAAGCTTGCGCTCGCTCGCTTGCTCTCTCTCTCTCTTATTAGCTTTATTTTAATGCTCGCCAATGAGGCATAAAGGAGCATATTGGGTTGCTTAGCTGTTTGTCCTGAATGTCCTTACGTCTATGTGTACCTTCGAGGCCTTTCGCTAGTGAGTTGTTTGTCCTAAATATCTTTACGTCTATGGGTTCTTCCGAAATGGAAGACCCTTCCAGGCGTATCAATGTGGGGCTTTACCTATATATCTATATATATATATAGAGATATGTTATTCTAGGGTTGTCTAAATCCGTTTAAGTTACTCTGAGCAAGCAAGTCTTAGTCGTAAGTTGCTTGACCTGAGTGTCCTTCGTCTATGGGTTCCTTCGAAACGGAAGACCTTTCCAGGCGTATCAATGTGGGGCTTTACCTATATATCTATATATAGAGAGCTGCTATTCCAGGCTTATCTAATCCATTAAACTTACTCTGAACTAGCATGTCGCAGTCGTGAGTTGTTTGTCCTGAATGTCCTTACATCTATGGGTTCTTCTGAAACGGAAGACCTGACGAGGCATATCAATGTGGGGCTTTATCTATATATCTATATTCTATTCTAGGCTTATCTATTTCATTCAAGTTACTCCGATCAAGCATGTCCTGAGTGGTTTGTACAGAGTGTCCTTACGTCTATGGGTTCTTCCGAAATGGATGACCTTTCCATGTGGTGAGGCTTTCTCTATATCTATTTATATAAAAATTGTAGTTCTTGGCCTATCCTAGTTCACTTAGGTAACTCTGACCAAGCATCACGCAGTCACTATCACTCGCTCACTACTTTTGTCCTTCCTTTTCGCCTTGATGCTGCCTTGGCCCTTTTGTTTTGCTCATAAACATGACAGATATTGGCAAATCTATCATTGTCATTATGCTTCGATTGTTTGCTACCACCCACACACACCCACACACCCAGTTGAGGCACCCACATTCAGAGACGTCATTAGCATTGGGCAATTTGCTAAGTCTCTTGCCCAACTGGCCACGCCCCCGCCCCTGTTTCCCAGCAGCTGCTGCAGATGAAACATGCCGCTGATTGTTGTAATTAATCGAATTAACAAGCATGCCAGCAAACCCCTTGCGCCTCGCTCGGCGCTGGCTCGACTGCATTGTCTCGAGCTTTGTCTTGAGTCCTTGTTCCACTCTCCACTCTCCACTCTCCGCTCATCCCAGTCGCCCGTTCTCACTCTCTCTCCACTGCTGGCTTCGCTTCGAGGTTAGCCTTTGTCTCGCTTTGAATGCGTAAGCGACGCCTGCATTTGACAGTGATTAGACGGAGTTGCTTGCCACGCTGCCAGTCTGGCAATGAACCGTTATGCATAACCACCCACACACCACACCACACCACACACACACGCCACACACACACACACACTCACATGGGCAGGGTCAGTCAGTTACAGGCGATGATAAACACACTCACCCCAACATGCCTACGCTTTAACCCTAACTGAACTGCTTTGAAGACTGCACGCGAGGCATATTAGCTTCGTGCTTCACTTGGCTACTTTGCATACGTAATTGGGGAGATACTAGGACTCAGCTTAGTTGGGTTTAGATTGTGAACAATTGGAATTGGTTCAGTAGCTGATAATTATATGGGGATTGTTATGTGGAACGAAATGAAATTGTAACAAAATTATGTTAATTTACATTGGAATGGTTGGATCAATATTTATTATAGATATTTCCTTAAATAACACTAATTTGTAACGAAATGGAATTGAAACAATTCATTATTTTAGCTCATTAACGAGATGGAATTGAAACAATTCAATATCTCAGCTCCATTTCGTTCCTTAATCAAATGGGCAAGCACATATTATATGGAATGAAGTAATATTTCAGCAAAGTCACATTGAAACAATTGGAAATGACACAGGTAAATTTATAAATATAAATTCAAAATAATTTCTTTAGATTAAGAAATAATTGTGGAACAGCTTGGAATAAGAATAATAAATTATTCCAATGCCTTGTCGTTTCTTATTTAATATACACTCAGTGTTATATAGAACGAAGTGATATTGAAAGGAATTACGTTAAAATAATACTGTGTCTGATGGACATGGAACGACATTGAATTAGAATAATAAAGTGTTTCAATTTCCATTCCGTTTCTCCTTTAGCAGTAAAATTATTATTAATTAATGAAAATATATTGAATAAATAAATAGATATTCTTAGTGAATGAGAACTAGAAAAATGTAAAAATATGTAGAAATTTTAAATATGGAATCTATTGTATTATAGTATAGCTCAATTTGTACGTGTATATATTATAGTATAGCTCAATTTGTACGTGTATATATACAAATTGAGCTATACTATAATACAATAGATTCCATATTAAAAATCTATCGGATTGCAGTTAATCATTTTAGGGCTAGGAATAAGTGGTATTGGAACAAAAAATACTAAGACTACAATGTAAAATAGCAGAAATTACATCTAATATATATGCATTTGATATCTGTTAACATCTGAGTAACCTCTACATGCAGAGCATTCGCAATTCGTTAATTTACCACCCCATTTTCTGCTCTTTCAATTGTCTTATCTGTTTATGCGTGCTGTGTGCTGACCAGTGGCTACTTTGCGGCCTATGACGCCGGCACTTGAGGCTCTCTCGCATACGAGCTGGCTGCAACTGATGTGGGTTAAGGCGCTGGAAGGGGGGCCTAAAGAGTCGTTGAGTGGACTGCATACGGCTAATTAGTTAGTCGCCTTCAACTATTCGGAGAGAGGGGGATATTCATGGTACACATCTAAGCCCCCCTCCTCACTCGAAGTGAGGCAACTGCTCTGGCAGTCACATCGCATTGTAATCCATTAAAAATTGCCAGTCGACGGATGTATATCTCGCAGTTTGGCTATCTGCTAAATGTCTGGCAGCGATCGGAATGGCGAAAGTACGTGAGGCAGAGCCGCGCGGAGTTTCTGGCAAATGTTGTGCCTTTATTGCCTGTGAAATTAGTATTTATGAGTGCGACTCCAGGGCTGCGTCTGGCCTCTGATGCGTTCCAGTCCACGTCAAATAGGCGTCCTGGGAAGTCGGCCAGGATATTAGAAATGATTAAGGCACCTGAAACATTCTGCAATAAAATTGAATTATGACTTTTAATATTGGCAAAAAAAGACGAAGAAGCGAAAGATGAAAAGAGAAACAAGCAACGACAACATGCCTCCACCCCAGCACTGCCTAACCAGCCAGCCGCACCCACCCTAGACATTTGCTAAATTTCCTAGAATTTATTTTTTATTTTCGCCAGGGCTGCGAAGCGTTTTCTGCAAATGCAGAGGATGGGGCGCTTGATGGGAAATTCATTTAGACGTTATTTGGTTCGCAATTGACTACAAATTCGTTGAGGAACTAGATCAGAGTATGGCTCTTGGATGAAACTGGTTCCATTTCTCGAACGATTCAAGGGCTAATCAGGAAAGCTAAATACGTTTTAGTGAATTTACTTGGGCTTAAATAAGATAGCTATTTTGAATCGGAACAAGCTCAAAGTAATTTAAATTTGAACTAGTTCAATTCGACACGGTTGTAACAGACAAATGCAAAGGCAAACTTAAGATAATTGAGATCTTATGAAAATCAAAGATTATTGAGATTCCATAAAAATCGAAAGCTTAAGCTGGAACTAGTTCAATACCAAACTAAAGAAAAGTGTACTGGTTGACTTTTATATATATGTATATAATTTAAGACAAACTCCGGGAAAACAAATGCCTTAGTAATATAGTAAAAAAATTAAAATTTAAAGTTTGTATCGGAACTAGCTCAATATCAAACATAGGCAAATTAAGCTAGTACACTTCGAGACATAGCTATAAAAGTCAATAGTTACTCATTTACTTGAACGGATTAAGCTTCGATTAAAGCACAAGTTCTGAACCGGAACTAGTTCAATATCAAATTAAAGTAAATTGAACTAGTTCAATTTCGGGAAATTCGTTTTAAATTATTGAGCTGCATTAGAAGTGAATATTTTGAACCAGAACTAGTTCTATATTAAACAAAAAAGGAATTAAGACGGTTAAAATTTCAAGCATATAGGCTTAATTGTATTATAAATGATTGAATTACAAGTAAAACAGAAAATGTGATCTGGAACTAGTTCTATTTGAGACAGAACATTTGCATAAGTCTAATTATCCAGGCGAGTTATGTTAATGAATGAATGGTTCAATCTAACTCGGACTCAGTTCACTTTCATTTTTATTGTGGACGTTTATGTTTGGGGCTTAAGAGGCGCTGAGCCGCCTGCAGCCCTGGCAGTGACACGGCTAGAAATGCCAATTACAATTTACTTTAATGGCCAAGACATAATGCCATAACACTTTTAGTCAACGTTCGCGTTCCGTGCTGGGCCATGTGGCAATTAATTTGCATTTTTAAATTGCAAAATGGTCGCTGCTTGCAGCGCGGCTTATGTGGCAAGTGGCAAGGGGGAAGAGGAGGGCAATGGGGAGAGCCAAGGGGGCAGAGTGTCCTAAAATCGAACAGATTGCAATAATTACAAGGAAACGCGAGAGCTCTCTGTCCTGCACTCCCCCTCCCCCCTCTCCCTCTCTCTCTCTCTCTCTCTGCCGCTCTGTACCGTTTCGTCCTGTGCCGTTGCGTCGTCTCGTGTCCTGGCAAAGGGGTTAAAATGTTAATGGCAATCAACTTGCCGCGCCGCCTAATTTTTATGTGGCCCATGCAGAGCGCATTTTTAATGAAGCCAGCGTTCAAGGGGTTAAAGCACAAATTAATGAAAATAAATTGTTATTTGCCAAGTGGCAGTCGGCCGGGCTCAATTATAATAGCCAAGTGTCCAGAGAGCACTCGAAAGCATCCAAAAAAATGAGAGGAAAAAAAAAGAAAAGAAAATAACGACAAGAAAAGAAAATTTAAATAAATCAAACCACAAGCTGCTTAGCGGCGGGGCCCAGCTCCGGCGGAGTAATTTCCATAATTAATTTCTTTGCGCTCGCTTTTCCGCCTTTTTTAACGCATTTTCATAATTCAAGTATCTTTCAATGCGGCCGCCCATCATCATTAATAATCAATTTCAAATTGTGCACAAATGTGGACGAAGCTGCAGCAAAAAAATAGCTGAATGAAATGGCAAAAGAGCAGCGGAGCGATCGCAGCGCCCCTGCGAAGCAGACAGACCCAAAGCACAACAGTTACAATGCGGGTGGCACACAAAGGACATTCGTTTAGGCCAGCAGGTAATTCTGTTACCTGTAATCCGAGAAGTGGACTTGGCTCTGAGATTCACTTGAAGAACTTTTGGGACTTTTTATTATATTTTATATTAAGGAATTTAATAGCCTATTCTATTTAAGGCAGCAGCTATCTGACGACTAGGTTGTTTCTGATTATATATTTCATAAATAATATTATTATTGTATATTATTCTATTTAATTTTACTTTAATTTTACTCATAGATATTTTAAGAATGTAAATAAATTTATATATTTATATTTATATATTTAATATAAAGTAATAAAATAATGGGCTCAATATTTATTTGATTAAAACGTTGATTAAATCTAATTTAATATTTTTTTATATTATTTTATTTATTTTCATTTTATTTTATTTATTATTATATTTATTTTTTTTATTTATATATTTAATATAATTTAATAAAATAATGAGCTCAATGATTATTTGATTAAAATGTTGACTAAATCTAATTTAATATTTTCTTTTATATATTTATTTATCGCTCAGGTTATACCCCTAACATTTACAGCAGCAAAAAACCATTCAAGCTAATAATCCTTAATTCCTTAAGCAAAAAATAATTTCAAATTAAAAACAAATTTGTTGCCTGCTGCCGTTCTGCAAAATCGATAGGCTTTGTGCTTAAGTAGCGCAACAGACTTTGCCCACACAAAAAATACGGAAAAACTTCCGCCTTCAAAAATAAAAAATGCCTGAAAAAATCACGCTTTAATTAACCGCAATTATGTGCGGAGTCGTTTGCGTGCCCTGACCCCGCGCAGCCCCCCACAGCGCAGCCCGCAGCATCTTGGCCGCAAACTTGAGGCGAGAGAGTCAATAAAGCAAACGGCGGTCCACGGGCGCATCGGTCTCGGGCTAAAAATCAAGTCAAATTACGTGCTTATGAACGGAAAAATGTCGAAATGATTTACCGTGCATAATCGCCACTCGGCCTAATCCCAGCCCCCTGACATTTCTGCCCGCATCTTGGCCAGCAAAAAAAGAAACAACAAAAAATGAAAAATGAGAAAAAAAGAGAAAAATTAAAATTTCATTTTCACGCTGCTGGCACTAGGCTGGTCTAGGGTGGACCACAACCGCCGACTGTCTCTGCCTCTGCCTTTGCCTTTGCGTATGTTCCTTGTGTTTGTCTGGCTGTCTGTTTGTTTGTTTGGTTTCATTGTTGTTTGTTTGTTTGTTTGCTTAATATCCAAAGCCGTGAAAGGCCCGCAGCCCGCTAGAAATCCAAATGAAAACAATTTCTTGTCGCTGCTATTTATTTACTTGATATTTCCTTCTCTTCTCTTCTCTTTGCTGGCTTTGTTTTCATTCGTAAGATTTGCTCGATGGTCCTTTTGCGCTGTCCGAGTTTGATGTAAATTTAATTTATCGCCGCTTGCCGTGCCCCCGTCGAAATTTATTCGCTGTCAACTTTTTTCGATGTTTGTCCGCCGATTAAATTGCCGATTAAACTGATTTGCATGCAAATTTATGGAGCTACAATTTTTGGATAACTTTTATGGCCTGATAAACAATTGCCCAACAAATGGCAGAGGCAGGCGGTGGAGGGACAGCGAGCTGAGGAGAGGGAGTGTGTAATAGGCTGTAAGCATATCTGGGCACAAAATGTTGCATACCTTGCGGGGTTGAGGCTTGAGGGCTACCTCAAGTGGGCATGCTTCAGTTTCTTGGAAAACAAACTGCGTGTTCGATGGACATAAACGCTGATCACGGGAACCCAGAGGTATATGAGAGTCAGGGTTATCAATAAGGGTGTCCTTAAGGTAAACAGAATTGGAAGATAACATGCAGTATGTGAACGATAAAGATTAGATTATACAGCTAGACGTCCAAGACGTCCGAGTACTGCAGCATAAAAGTCTGCCAGCTCATGTACTGAAGCTTGCAGAAGACTCAGACCCATCTGGCAGGATCTTGACCCGAAATAAATCAAATACCCTTTTAAAACTTTCCCGTAGTTACATCCTGTATCTCCTTGCTCCCTTTTAGCATTTCATTTTGTGAGTGTTGCAGTGTTGCCCTAAGAAAGCATATTAGTTAATTTCTGTTTAGATTAAATTGCCTAAAATGTAGCAGGCCGAGGCGCAGACTAGCACAGACTAGTCTAGAGTCTTTGACCGCTAGTCTGTCCATCCGTTCCTACATTTGCTTGCCTGACCATATATCCTCCGTCCGCTTGTCCTTTCGTCCGTCCATCCATCCATCCGTGCATTCATCCGAATAGCGCGTCAAGCTCGACCGCTATAAGAAATAGAGACTTGAAATGTTATACGCGGCATCATGTGAGTCATGTGTTATTGGAACAAGATATTTACAGTGTAACGGTGAGATGTGTAAGGGAATGGTTGATTTTAGTTAAGTCAAGACCCGGTTAGGTAGGTCTTGAGGGTGGTGTCGTTTGAGTCTTCTTCTGACTCTGTTAGGGTGACAATCTAACCTTTAATTATATTTTATAGCGATCTCCTCTTTAATAGCAAAGACAAGTATTAAAGTTCGTTTCAAGTAAAAAATAAAAAATCACTTAAATTCTTCATAGACTCCCACTTCCCACTCTTCTCATCTCCGAAGGAATACAGAATGGCATTCCAGTTATTATAGACTAGATAGATCATGCTCACTTGCTTTACATATTATTATTATAACTATTATAATTATTAGTATTATTATTATTATTATTATTACATCTATGAGCAGCTAAACAACGCCATCTGCTCAACTATTTCAGATGCTCATCAAGCGATAACTTAACCCCATTTCTATCTCACTCCATTTAAGCCTTTTACCCCTTTGCCTCTGCTCACCCCTCCAGCTGCCCTATGCAATATTTTGCATATTGAATCGTAGATCGTTATTATTATTATTATAATTTAATATTATTTCATCTCTTTTTTTTGTGTGTGCGAGGCATTTGTTACGCAACGAAAGTCATTCATCTAGGCGTAGATCCTTTGAGACAGGGACTGCAATTCAACCCTTAATAGACAGCCAAATGCCATAAACAAATCTATAAAGCTGCTGCTGCTGTGTGTGTGTGTGTATGATTAATGTGTGTCTGCAATTATTGGTGTGTGTGTGCTAGAGTCCTGCTGCGACGCTCTCTCTCTCTCTCTCTCTCTCTCTCATGCCAGCTCGGCCAGCGGCTGTCATCAGGTGCGTTTAATTGCGCGATTTTCGCGCCCACTAGAAAGCGCGACGTCGGCCTCGACTCGAACTAATTGGCCCTTACACATGGCCATAAATTAATACATTTTAAGTTGAATTGTCTAAGCCGCCGCGCAGAAGGCGTCTGCCAATTGGCCGAGGGGTGCTGCGGCCCGGGCTGCTGGGGCCGCTGTCTCATTAATGCCTGCGGGCTCATTATAATAATTAAGGCTAATTTATGATGTCATTAATTTTAAATATACATGTGTAGCCAGCTACATGCCTCGGCACATGCATATCGCATATGTGCGTACATGTTCCGGTCAATCCTGTGACGCGGTAGGGTTAATGAGCGAAGGAGAGCGAGAGAGCGAGCTGTGTGTGTGTGGGTGTTAAATGAGCGAATGATTAGATGAAACCAAAGCAGAAGAGAAAAAAGAAGACTAACAAGTGACTAGGGACTAGTGGAGGTATTAGATGTGGGTTTAACTTATAGTTAGCTTGAAGAAGTATAAGTACTATAGGTAGATTTGACTTTGATATAAAGTAAGCTCTTCTGACAGAGTCTGCGATGTGTAAGGATAATGTGAAGTAAGTCTTATAAGTAATGAAGTATCAATCAATATCAAATATCATAAGTTAATGCATTATATAAAGGCTTACAGAGTGTTTGGTTTTTCTATACCAAGTGAAAGCCCCCATGAAGGGGGGCTTTTGGATGGTCACAGTCCCAGAATTAAATGCTAAAGAGGCGCAAGCAGATATGGGGTGTAACTACAGTTAAGCTTAAAGGGGATATTTGATTAAATTTAGGTCAAAATCTTTTCAAGTAGATCTTGAGAATGGTGTCGTCAGAGCCTGGTCCTAGCTACAGTGCTTAGGCTGACAAACCTTTCCACCGCAGTGAAGAAATAAGTAAGAAAGTTCGTGTGCTTACATAGAAAATAAATTTATTTTAATCAAATTTAATTTAACTATTCAGTATAGTTGCCTTTATTTTAGCCGTAAAATAGGTCTCAGTCTCGCACATTATCCTACATAAGAGCCAATTCAGTATTCGGAGTAGTTAATGATGGAACAGCTTCAGCAGTGGCTGGCTCAGCTTTCGTTTGATTATGAGCACAGCTATTTTAAACTGTTTTGACAGAGTTGATATTACATTGCCCATAATAATTCCCATTCATCGTGGTCTCTGAAAGAAGAACAATGTGACTTTGAATGAACTCTGAATGCTCTTAGACGGATTGAGGCTACAACAGGCATTTACACTTACTATTTAGAGTTTTTTTTCGTATCATTTATCATATTCATATTCAGGTTTTTATTATAGTTTATTTTTATACAATATTTTATAAATTTATAAATTTATTTTTATAATATATTCTTAAAAATTAAATCAAATTACTAAAAATATATTTTAGTGCTCCAAGACGCCTTAAAGAGATAAGCCAAACCCTGTTTGAGTTCAATTTCTCTGAAGTTGAAGTCGATGAGTTTTCATTCCATTTCATTTGTTTTATGAACTATTATTTGTTTTGCTTTACGAACTAGTTCCATCTCTGACTGATCTGCTTTTATGACCACACTCACATTACCAGCTCCAAATTTTGTCTGCCTTCATTTGGCAATTTCCATTTCAGTTTTGTACTCTTATCACCTTCGAAAGTTACAAAAAGGTTGCATGCATAAAAGAAGACTTGAATCTGCTTATAATTTGTTCGCACACACTTTTACACACACTTTCAGGCACACACACTCGCCACACCCGCTCATTATGAAGTTAATTTCCGGCTGGCTTAATGCGAGGCTGTCTCAAATGTTTTTGACTTGGTCGCTCTCGCTTTGTCGGACCGCTGCACATCATAAAATTTATCAAAATATGAAAATCACACACTCGCACACACACTCACACACACACACGTTGCTGCTGAAGCACCCTTTGCGGGTCTCAAGTGCAAGCCGAGCGCTTAATTAGCCCGTCGTGTGAATTGTTTAACATTTTTGGGACCTCACGGCGTATACACGTTGCTTTTTATGATTTTCACACTTTGCCGGGCTGCTGCCCGACTGCGAAATTTAATTACCACACTGCGGCCGACTCGTGGGTGGCAGCGGCGACGACGGCGACGGCGGACGAGCTGAACCACTTGGCGTGCAAATTACGCATGTCGACCGAGCCACTTGATTGGCGTTTTCAAGGGTCACACCCGCACTCGACAGCGTCCGCCCGATCCTTGTTTCCCAATCACCTCGCCCTCGCCCTCACCTCCTCTCTCCTCCTCTTCTCTCCATTCGAGGTTGCCTTCAAATTTCAACCGTGTGATAAGAGCACTTGAGCGACGGCTCTGAGTTGGGTTTATTAAGTAGTTCTATTCATTTTTAATGGAATATAATAATTTATATAATTTATTTATTCACCTTTATTTATCTCCAATGTGATTGACAAGTCGAGAGTCAGCTTAATGATAATTTAAACAATTATAAATGTAGATCGTAGTCCCCAACCCGATGGGATCCATTTATTTACCCGACCGACCAGCCATTGTCAGAGATATATAATTAAACTATAATAAGATAGGAAGTATGAGAGGAAGTATCAAAAATATATCAGTAAGATGTTTGAGTAAAGTTATTATAAAAACTATAAATGAATGATTCAAAGCAAAATATTAGTAAAAGCGGCAAAAATAATAATAAGAAATAAAGAGAGAGGGAGAGGGCACTTCCCTAAGATGAGCTGAAAGCAAGGATTCAATCAACGGAAGAAAGAGAGCTTAGGCAGGGATGTGATGATCATAATTAACGTTTATCAATATATAGAATTATTTTTTAGTTAATATTTAAATTAAAAAACATTTCTATATATTGATAAGCGTTAACTAAAAGCTTAAAAGTTATTTCTGTTTTAATTATTTGGCTGCTATAACAGCTCTAGGTGCACGTTCTGCGTGTGAGCCATCGGAATTCATTATATTACAATTAAAACAGGTTTTAATTTTTAAATCATTAAATTTGTAATGATTAAAAATTGAAGTTTCTTTTTTGAAAAGATTTTCAATCTTTAGTACAAAATTGATTGATATAGATCTAATATATGATTAATAGTCAGCATAATATACAAACTAATCTATTTTTCTCGCCCATATCTTATGATAACTTAAGGCTAGCTCTTACTCTCGTATGTATAGGGCATAGTTGCTTGCTTGAATTGATATACTTCTGCTTTGATTAAGAAACCTATAACGCATATTACAAAAAATAAATATTTTAATTAATTTAAGTATAAGTATTACAGAACATTAAATAGTGAGATATGTTTCTTAGAATTCAGTTTAGATCGGTCTATCACTTGGTACTAAGAGCTTTGGCTAGGACAAAACTAAAGCTAAATGCATTAAGAATTCAACAGCAAAAAGTACTGGCAACGATCAACGATCAAATATTTTCCTTTAAGCCCCCAATACAGGAGAAGCCCTTACAATGATGTTAAGAATTAAGACAAGCGCCAATATTTTAATATTTTTCAATCTTGACAGACCATAACTGAAGCATCCATCATCCGATTTATACCTTATGACAAGTGTGTGGAGTTGATCTATCAATGTGTGTTACTAGACTTTCCATAATTCAAATACATTTCAAAATATTTAATTGAAATCAAAATTTAACTTTCCATAACTCTAACTCGGATATATTTCATACCTCTGCTATAAGATCTAAGCTCCATCTTCGTCTCTGCCCCATATCTATGACTGCATTAGCAGGCCTCATAGTCTGGGGTCACATTTGTGGCTGGGACATTAAGAGAACTCGTTACGAGGCCGCTTATGTTTGTGGCTTGAGTGGCTTGGGTGGTTTGGTGGTGCGTCGTCATCGTCGTCTGTGGCTTTTACACCTTTTGCGCCTTTGTCAACATTTTAATGACAGCAATTCACAGTGCTCGGGAGCCGCTGATTGCGCACCGCGATACCTAGGCATTGTGTCTGCTGCGCCGGACCTGACCCACGAACAGGACTAGTCATCAAGCCAACCCCCCGTCCCCCCCTCCCACAGTGGCTGGTGTAACGTGTTTGAAGTTTGTTTGTGCGCCTGATAAGTGTCATATTTAATTTTTTCCTGCTGTCGCATTTTATTGTTGCATATTCATGGCCTGGCGAAGCGGGCGAGGCGGGCGAGAGTCGCCTGGGCAGAGGCTGGTGGTTAACAGCTCTTATCTTTTTTATGTTGCAACTTGTCTTGCCGCCAGGTCGCCAGAGACACGGCCATAACGAGTCCTTCAGCTGTCGATAAGGCAGTAGCAGCAGCAGCAGCAGCGTAACTTGATTTCGTTTTTCAACGTTCTTATTTCCTCATTTGAGTAAATGTGAATATAAATTTGAAAATGTATATGAAGCCGCTCTGAAAAGAAATATGAGGGCTTTTAAAACTAGCATGTGTAAGCATCTGCTACAGCTTATATCTATAATATATAGTTGTATAGCTTAATGTCTATTTTATATGAATTTATTTCCATGTTCAGCAAATGAGATTTTAACTGTGTTGCTGAAAGCTGAAGCAGAAGTAAGTTTTGCTCAGAAGCTATATGAAAGATATAGAAACTATATTAAGTATATGGGATTCTCTTTTTGAAGAAATTATTGCCCTAGGCATATAACAATCATATATGATTATAGATTGTAAGCCAGCTCTGCTAGGAAGCTGATAAAAAGAGTTTTTACATTTATAGTTATTTCAACAGATTTCGATTTATATAGAGATTGCGGATCTCTCTCTCCCTTTCTCTCCATGCTTCTCCTGATTTTTTCATCTATCATATGATCAAGGTGACGCTCGTATCTCGACATTTTGAGGCAAATATTGGGATAAACAGATATTGATATTATTTCAATTGTCATAAGTTTGTAACAAAGAGACACCGAAAATAATATGAATATAATGTTCATCTTAATATTTGTTCAGGAAGAAAGAAAAATTATCAAATTTTACTTGTTAAAGACATAGTAGTTGCTAGAAATTATTTTTAAAAAAAATTTTAACATTACTTTAACTGCATACATTTTTATTATTTAACTGCATGTTGTATTATTGCACATATATTTTGGTATAATACTTAGTTAGTACGAAATGACACCTACGTGCCCTGAAATCGACGAGGTCCTGGCTCCATTTCCAAGTAGCTCGGTGATACTTCTCCTGAACTGCAATACATGCTATAGTCGATGTCTTTGTAGCTTTGACAACATTATCTTTTAACATTGCCCCATAGGGCAATTTCGATATTTTTCAAACATTAAATAACTTGGATTATGTTTTATGTAGTGCAGCACTATTATTTTTTGAACACGACTGTATAACGACTGTTCGTTTTAAAGCTTTAAAACTTTGATTTCATAAAACTATTTTAATAGACAACTTATTTAACAGTTGTTGAGAGGCTTGTGGTGAACTTGGCTTGACATATTATTAAGGATAAATTTACACTAGAACAAAACGTTTAGTCTCTAGCAACTAGATAAGTTTTCCGAAGATGCTCAATGGAAAGATGCCTTTTTCAAGCATGCTTAACTATTATAATCTATTTATATTATCATCTATAGATATCTATAATAAAAAGAGGCATTTAAGTATCACTTTCATCCCTATATAACTCTCTATTTTCTCTAAGAATTTCTTCCATAATATCTCTTCCCGATGCTTGATCACTTCATTGACCCTCCCTCCTTGCCTCCCTCATGCAAAAAAAAAGCATAATTCTGGAGCTGTGCATCTGTCATATGCCAGACGCACTCGCATCATATCTATTAGTGCTGTCTGTCACATGTGAAACCATTAATTTAGCGCCGGAAAACTGAGCCGTTGAGTTTGTCATTTAATTGAATTTGACTGGCAAGCGGCGTCCCTGTCTGAGCTGAAGCTGTCGGAGAGAACTTAGCCGGCAGGGCTCGAGGGCTCGACTCCTGCTGCGAATCGTGCCTGACCGCCCGCCAGATATACACTTGATATGCTTATCCCGCTCACATGTGTGTCTGGAGACAACTTCATATACAGAGTCGACTCCACGTGCCTTGTCAAAAGGAATTTAAATAATGACAAACGACGCACGCTGCAGTCAAAGTTGAGAGCAGGCCACGAACAACAGTTCCACGAATTCCCAACCCCCAACCCCCCAACTCCCCAACCCCCAATCCCAGTAAAAAAGGCAAAGATAAAAAATTGCGGTTTGTCTTAACTTGGGGCCAAGTTTTTCGGCTGTTGAAAATTCTAATGTTGTCACATTTGCATCTATCCATGTGTGTGTGTATGTGTGAGTGTGTGAGAGATCACGTAGCACGTGGCAGATTGCATAGGGATTGGTTTGGTTTGCTGCGCTGCCCAGGGAAGTCGCATAGAGACTTTGCTTATTTTCATATTATTGCGATTTAGTTTTATGCTGCCCTACATATATGGGGTATATCATCATATGTATATGTGTGCACTTATATTTGGATATTCATAGATGTGACAGTTATGCACAGCATTACACAGCCTTCAAGTCCTCCGTTAATGCTGAATATTTTCAATACTTTTCTTTAACAATTCATACTTTTCTTTTAGTATTTTTTTAGTATTTAAATACTTTTGTTTTAGTATTTTTTAGTGTTTTTTATTATTTGAATTTTTTTAGTATTGGAAATATTTTTATTTTCAGTATTTATTATAAGTATTTTTTATATTTTATCCATGTGTGTGTGTGTTTATTTAGTACTAGAATACTTGTGTCTTAGTTTATTCTTTAGTTTATTGTTTATATTTGTGTAGTATTGGAAATATTTTTATTTTAGTATTTTCAGTATTTATTTTTTTTTTATTATTAGTATTTTTAATATTTTATACACGTGTGTGTGTTTATTTAGTATTTGAATACTTTTGCTTTAGTATTTTTTAGTATATCTTATTATTTATATTTATTTAGTATTGGAAATATTTTTAGGTTAGTATTTTCAGTATTTATTATTGTTTATTATTAGTATTTTTAATATTTTATTTTTATTTAGTATTATTAAATTTTTTTATTATTTTTGTAAAATTAATTTGGCGCGTTAGACGTGTGTATATATTTTATTGTCCTTAGAAGGCGTACAGTTCCCATAACAATTCCCAAATATTCTCGATGATATTTTTGTCTACCGCGTAAGGTCTACTCTCAAGGACTTCAACATTTTGGTGCTATATATATAGGAAATAATAATATAGTAAATAATAGCAGTAGCTGCTGGATAAAGGGAACTTGGATATTGTAGAGTTCCAAAATATATATTAATTTTGGAACTCTACAATATCCAAGTTCCCTTTATCCAGCAGCTACTCACAACTAGCCCTCGCTCTGACCTCCCGCCCTTCGTCCACGCAGCGTATTTTCTCGTCGCATAACTTCAACAATTTTCCCCTGCTTGCTTTTCGTTTTTCCGCTTTACTTTTTGATTTATGGCACACACGCATCTAATGCAAAAAAAAAAAAGAAATGAAGAAAAAATGAAACGCTTTTCTTCAGCATTTGCCGCTCCGGAATTATTTACCATTTGGCTTTGTTTGGGGCTAGTTTTTTTTAATAGAAAAATAAAAACGAAATGAAATTTATGACGGAAATGATAAGAGAGCACACACACACGAACACACACACACGCACACACACACACGGCTACAAATGGGCAACAAAGATATCTCGCAAAAAGTTTTAGGCCAAAAAACATTTCTATTTGCCGTTTCCGTTTGTTTTGCAGCTATTTCAAATATTTTTTTGCCCATTGGCCAGCGGAAACGGATGCGGCCATTGTTGAACATGAACAAACAACAAACACACACACACACAGAGGGAGTAACAGGATTAATGCTAACAACAAATATAACTTTATTAAAAAATAAATGAAATTTGTGCTCTGGCTCGCTGGGCTGGGCGAATGCGAAAGGGATTTGGCCGCAAAACAAAAACTAAGTTGAGGCCAAAAACGGATTCGGCGTCAAAACTATGCAAAGAATTTGAAAGTTGAGACAAAGGCCTAGTGCCCGGGCAGCGGCTGCAGCTGCTCCGGGCCGAGACCTGCCCATTTAGCCCTTTGCCATTTCGGGGGCATATTTCGAATTGTTATCCTTCTGCGAGTGGAGCCTCTGGCAGTGGCAACGGCAGCTGCTGCTGCTACTGCTGCTGCTTGTTGAAAGCATTTCTGACCCGAAAGCAGGCCAGAACCTGCACAGATAGCGTCACAGCTAACAGGACACACATGAGCGCCTCATCAAGTCTATCTTTGTAGTGTGTGTGCGTGTGTGTGCGGAAAACGGAAACGGATATGGCTGCTGGACAACGATTCGGTCTACGCTTCGGCCTCTGTGGCAGGGGCACTGGCCAAAAGGCGTAAACGGGATTAATTGAATTGAATAATTACATACACAAACATACTCAAACATACAGCAACAACAACGACGACAACGTAGGCAACAGCAAACAGTTGCAACAAACACAAATTTGTTATGTAGCACAGCTCGCTTGCACTCGTCGGACGGACTACTTGAAATTACTTTTATGCTTTTACGCAGGGAAAAGAGTATATTGGTTTGCCGTACCGTTTGTCTTGTTTGGTTTTGTCTACCCGTCCGTCCGAAAGTCTATCCGCGCGTTCGTCCGCCCACTCATCAGCTCATCAATATATCCACCCATACGTCTATCTGTCCTTCCGTCCGTTCGTCCGTCCGTCTTTACTTTCGTCGATCCGTCCATCCGTCGTTAAGTTCATTTATCCGTCTATCCGTCCATCCGTCTATCCGTCCGTTCGTCCGTCCGCTCATCAGTTCATCAGTTTATTTGTCCTTACGTCTATGCGTCCATCGATCTGTCCGTCACTCTGTCCGTCGTTACATTCGTCCAACCGTCTTTACCTCCGTCCGTCTCACTATTGGTCCTTCCTTTTCACTATTCGTCCGTCTGTCCATCCGTCCGTCTGTCTGACGGCCGACTGTCCGACTGTCTGTCTACTCTATTAAAGTTTACGCCTTGAAGCTTAAAGGATATATTCATTGGCATCCTCATCTTATTTGTCTTTGATCTCCTCTATTGACATACCAACAATTTGATACATATATGTGCTCATTGAGAGCCTAGTAAAAAGGAAGTAACTATATTTATCAATGTTTTGTAGCTGAAGCAAAAAAATTGATCACTTTATTTACAGCAGAAAGCTGCCTGATTGCTTTAGCAAACCAGATTCTACTGTTTATGGACTGCGAATGAGTATTATGCAGTCGGCAACGCACGATTGATTTTTGATCAGCTTAAACATGAGAAGGTCAATACTTTGAATGCTTCTTACTTCATCTAAAAAGCCTGAACAGATTCTGCTTTTATCCAAGACATCTCATCTCATCAAAGAAATGGAAGTATTAAATAAGATGGATTATTGCAGTACTACTATATTGTAGTACAACTATATTGTAGTACTACTATAAATCAAAAGTAATTCTCACGATTTGCTGTAGTCGAAATGCCCTTTAGGCTGGACCATCGACACAAGGGGTACCAAGTTGGGGCACCACTTGTCGATGACTTGTTTGCTTCATTCAGTCTATGCCTCTTTTCCAGCCATCTCCACACACTCTTCCTCTCACTCTCCCTCCCTCTCTGTCTGCCTACAAGTTTCACGCTGTTTCACTGTAGTTGTTAAATGGCTAATTTGTTTTGTTGCATGTTGTTGTTAGTTACAGCTGCCACATAATGCGTCCCGGCTCATGCCCCAGCTACATGCGGCCAGCATCCAGCAGCAGCAGCAGCAGCAGTCGAAAGGGTTTTAACTGCCCGCCGATGCTGTCAAGGACATTTGTCATAATTTACCAACATATCCAAGCACCACAGTGTGGGTGTGTCCACCCCGTGTGTGTGTTCTGTGTGTGATTTGTGTTCATTGGCTTAAATGCCTTGTGACGCAGTCCCGTTATTAGTCTAAACACCTGTGGCACATGCCGCATGCGAGTGTGACACGAGCATTAATTATCCTTATGCCATGCAGGATAATGATAATGATTGCGAAGCCATGGCTCGCATCACATCATGGTTGCTTAATCATCCCATTAGGGAGCGCCCTGCCAAAGCCGAGCCGTGAATACTAATGCGACTGAGTCCAAGCTGCAAACTTGCCATTTTCTCTATCCGCATGAAACTTGTCAATGATTCGAGTTGATGAAACGTTCCTTAAATGTCAATGAAATAGTAATAAACAGTGGGATATTTCAATCAAAATCATATACTTTTTGGAAGTATTTTCTTATTATTTTTCTTTATTTCCTTGGCTTTTGGATTGTGACAATGTCTAATAAGAATAACAGGATATGCCCGACTAGGTAATACCCGTAATTACACGCTTTCCGTAAAAAATGTTTGGTAATTGGTCAATTCCAGAGAGCTTTCCATATATACGTGGCATATAATAACAATGCCAAGTCTTTCATAGTTTGGCTTCTTTTGTAACTGAGCTTTAATTTAAAGAATTTGATTAAATTACATTAAATAAACACATAAAGCAAATCAAAATTACTTACAGACCATGTCTCATACACTTTTGGAGCTGGTCTCTTAGCAGGAAAAAATTTAGAAACTCATTTGATTCTTAAAGTTTGATTAAGTTTTTAGTCAATAATTACAGAAAGTCGAAAAATAATTTCTCTTTCTCTCTCTGCCTACCCCTTATCTCTCACCCTCTCTCTACCCCTTGAAATAATTGCATATAATCTAATTTATATAATATAAATGTTTTCAAATTACAATTATACAAAATATATCCATATGCATATCATATATGACTGTGTTTGTGTGTGTCAGAGATGCTTAAGATTGGCATTCGCTTGACATTTTCCGGGCTCATTTATGTTGAACTCTTATTAATTCGATTTTTATCGTGCCCCTGGGAGTCATTGTGTGGCATTTCACGAATTCCAAGCTTTGTGCATATTTCCGCCGGGCACCCACCCCAGCTCCAGCTTCAGCTCCAACTCTAACTCCAACTCCAGCACGAGCCAACCACCCCCACTGCGGGGCTACACCTACAGCACAGAGAACTCTCCTAAAGCGCGTAAATCTCGTGCGTCTTTATTTCTTCATTAATTTGAGCGGCGACGCTGGCAGCGACGCCAGCAGCGCCAGGAGCGCTGCACACTTCAGCGCTTAGATTGCCAAAGGTAGATTATTATATTATATTATGCCCTAACAAAGGAGGAAGCATAGCTACGATAGGCTGTAGGCTGTGCGAGTGCCTTGATTGCGAGATATCATATGTGAGCTATGCGACTTGGAACTCTTTGAGAATATCCCCACAAAACTTGGCAGTTCTGTTATCTATATGATAACTTATTCAAATATGTGAATTATATTTATATAAATACACTAAATATATTATATATTAAATATATTATATAATATATATACTAAATATATTCTTATAGAACCAGTTTCTATTCACATCAGTCTCTCATTTACTTAATTCTTCAGTTTTTTCTCGCTTGCTAGATATCATATTTGAGCTATACGCACTCTGGTATCTGCAGGAATACCCCTACTATACTTGCTCAGTCTATTATATATATGAAAACTTATTGATATATACGAATTACATTTATATAAATATATAAAATAATATTATAAAATGTATTTTCTTTTAGAACCAATTTCTCTCAATCAATCTCAATCTCTCATATATTATAATTAACTCCTCAGGTATACACCAAAATTATATAATTCTTAGTCCGGTAAGGGTATTCCACATTCGCTTTACCCCCGCAGACACTTTTCATTTGGCTTGGCGCGTGCGACGCCGCTTGGGGTGACCCTCTGGCCGCGCTGGGCTGGCGGAGGGGGGGATTTTAGCTCGCGATTTGAACGAGTTAACGTTAACGTTACCGTTAACCCCTTACAGCTGTGGCAATTTAGACAGTCGTCCTGCGCCTGGGCTCAGCCTTGGAAATCTAATTAAAACAACAACCACCGATTTTTGTCTTTCGGGCCGCGTCTAAAGCTTTATAAATGTTTTGATTGCATTAAAGCGCTGCCAAGCGCGACAAGGGGGGGGAGTGGGAGGGTAGGGGCAGAGGATTGGGCAAATATATATTTAGAATTGGATATACTTGGGCCCAAATGTGTGCGCGTGTGTGTGTGTGTGTGTGTCTATTAGCTTAAGGTTAGGCAAGACAAAAGTTTCAGATTTGAATTGTCAAAGCCAAGCGAAAAGTTTCAGTTTTATTTCTTTATTTTATCTAGCTAATTTATGTTTGTTGTGGAGCACATTAATGGCTTACAGTATCTAATTGCAATATAATTTATGTAAATTTAATAAGAAAATGAATTAATATGTGTCTACATATATATCTATATATTAATTTAGATCTTTTCGGAGCAATAATTAAATAATAAAAAAAAAAAAGAATTTGTGTACTCTGGTCGAGACTGCTCGACCATGGATACCTTGCAATCTTTGAGTAGCTGATATTCTAATTATTTTACTCTTCTCTTATATACAAATTGAAAATTATACACACTCAAAAACACACACACACACACACACACATGCACCCAAATTATGGACACTAAATTGTTGAATGACTTTCTTTCTAGATGGACTTTCCCAACAAAACTCTCAGAGCGTAATAATCATATTCATATGTGTGTTTATACTAAAACAGAAGTCTCTAGCAAACTGGAGAGGAAATGGCAGGTATCTAAAATCAGAAATATACAAAATCTTGGTATTACAGAAACCTACACAGCAAATTCGAAGTCTCCAGCTTTAAGCGTGTTCAAGCTTCGAAGTAAAATTAATAATTTATTACTATCGATAGCAAGTTAATGGAATGAGTTATCGATATAAATGATTGACTTGTACTAGTCTCTAGCATTTGTGGCTTACGGACGGATGGATGGACGGACGGACAGATAGACGACAGACGTGACTCAGCTCGTTGTCCTGATTGTGAATATATATATACAGCTATTTTCAGTAGAATGATAGTGCACTGAATGCACTGAGATCACTGAATGTTGGACATCACAATTTAGTGCTAAATAAAATATTTTCAACAAAATTTGAAACAAATCTTAAGATTAACATCTATTCTTATTAATTAGTTAATAAGAAGGAGAAAACACCTAAAATTGAGCTGTTCGCAAGAACTATATATATTGTGTGGTCTGCCATGGCTTTTTTGCGTGTTACAATAATATTCAACCAATTTCAAATAGTTCCAGGTACAACAAAAAAAAGCAACTGTCTTAGGTCTACAATTCACATTGTAAAACTATTAATAAAAGCTAATAAAATTTTATTATATTTCTTTTTTTTTAATTTTTGTTTTTATATTTACATAAGCAAACATTGTTTTGGACTAAGCTCCACTTAACTCTTTATGCTTAAGAGAGAAAAAACCTATTTGATTCGCTGCAAATGTTGCGGTGTGCGCAGCTCACTGAGGCCTGTCGTAATCGGTTAGGCTTGTGCTTTGTTCTTGGCCAGGGCCAAGACATGCACACAAACAATTAACAAATAATAACAACAATGCTATAAATCTAAGCACAAGTTAACTGTGAGCAAACAATGCTTGTTTTTCTGCTTCAACTGTGAATTGGCTGGGAGCTGGGCGCAGTTCAACCTCCTTGAAGCTAGAAGTTCATAATGGACAAGTGTGTGTGTGCGTGTGTGTGTGTGTGTGTGTGTGTGTGTGTGTTGGGTTGAGTCTATTATTTCAGCTCGATTAAATCGTCTTACGGCTCAACGAGCTTTGTCTTAATATTATGTAGATGTCTAGAGATAAGCGGGAGTCTGCCTAAGCTCTGGCCGCCCTCGAGTCCATTGTGCCCATTGAGCCTGGCACATCATAAGCACATCCTTATGTAAATCTTCATGTGTGTGCGAGTGTTTATGTGTTGGTTGATAAACAAAATGTAATTTAGTACGCAACGGTCAAAGGACGCACGGCACCTCAGGCGGCGTCTTTGGGGCAACGTGTTGCGCCTTGCGAGGCGGCCCAGCTGCGAGCTCTGAGTTGACTCTCGACAGCTGCCAGGGCATGGCGAACGGCTAAAGGACCTGCCGCCCAAAGACAAATGCCTTTCTGCTGCCAGCAGACGGCAGCTCCTTGCTGACAATGCCTGTGCCAAGATGATGATGACGCTGACGATGATGAGTTTGTTTGAGGTAGCTGCTGCTGCTGCTGTGGCTGGGGCTCGTCACACATGTCGCCAAATGGCAAACACTTGGGGCTGCCGCCTGGCCATGTAAGCGCTGTGTTTATTTGCTCTGTTCCCCATTGTTAAAAAACATTTATGCAAACAGAAGGCCGAAATGCCGAAAGCTTGTGCAACTGACTTTTCAATCGAGTCTCTCTCATGAAATGTCACATGCCAGGCGACGGCAGCGACGGCGACCGAGACTGTTCAAGCAAAACAAAACCAAAAGCTTCAACTAAATTGCAGTTCTTTTGTTGTTATTGCTGTGGCCATAGTTTCGCTCACTCTCTCGTTTACAGTTGGAGCGCGCTCACTCTCTCTTCTCCTATTTGGCATTCGCTTGCGCTCGCGCGCGTTTTGCACTCTCGCTCGCTCGCTCTCGCTCGCTCTCTCTCTCTGTTTAGCGCGCTCCTTGTCTAGCGCTCGCTCGTTGTCGCTCTGTCTCGCTCGCTCGCATACGGCAAAAGCTCCTCCTCCATTTTGTGTGCTTTGTCGCCGTTTCTGCTTTAGGGATTTTTATGACAAAAACCAACAACTACAGCAACTACAACAAAAGCAGCAACAACAACAAGCAGCAGCAGGCGTCGGCAACGAGAGCCGAGTCTCATTTGCTGTTTGTTGTTGTTGCTGCTGTAGGGGCGTCGCCATTTTGTGTACGCTGCGTTGGCTCCACCCATTTGGCTAGTGCGATTAAATAACAGCAGCAAAGCTTAAATATCCACATTATATATAAAGTATTTATTACATAGCTCACACACTATATATCTATGCGCACACACACACACATGTACATTTACATATGATACTATGTAAATGCTTTGGGGGTCTTTGGCCGAGGCAGTTCTATTTACATTTAGTGCACTTTTTGCACACTTCCCCACAAATAGTCAATAATTCCTTTGTTTATTTGCCAACTGGGAGAAATTTGTTATGTGTAAAAAATGACTCGAAATTAAATATTTGACATTTACAAATTCATTAACTTGTACTGAAACACAAAAATAAAGTTGAGTATTTAAGGGTCAGTTAAATTTAAACAAATAATAGTAATTTTAGGAAGAAGAACTAAATTATATAAATAGAAATCATATCAGATACGCTTTTAACATAAGTAGAAACTGTTTATTATACTTAACTATAAAAGTAACTTTGTATAAAGTAATGAAAGCTTAACTAAATTTACATTCTTTGAATAGAAATATTGTAATTTTAAGCTAATTTTATTTGAGAACTAACTGAGCTTTAAATAGTTGGCTTCATTTTTAGTTTCAAGTATACAAATGCAGATCCTAAAAAAGTTGAGTCCGCTTTTAGTCAATTGTAAATTGAATTATTTGAAAATAATTTGTCAGCTTATCAAGAGAATATTACGAATAATACAAATTTCGTTTAAAAGTTACTGATAACAAAAAGAATTTTGAAAGAATTTTGCAGCTAAGAAAGGAAGAAGTTATCAATTTCAAACCGCTCCGCAACTTGGCAAAAAAATAATAAAAATGAAATACAAATTATAAAATAACAATTACATAAATAAATACCTTTCTTTAAGCTAGTTTCGATTTTAGAGCTTTGGCCTTAAAATGGAATCCTTTAAAAGATGGTCTACTCATTAAAAAAAATCACTGAACTCTCCTTACTCTAGAGCTAAATAAACAATTACTCTACACCCCTTCTTCGGCATTTCTGAACTTTTTTGAGGATTTAACTTGCTAGCAACAGAAGTTTTTGAGTTGATATATCGATGAAAAGCCGAGATTTCGGAATAATAACTATAAAATTATACAATATATGATTACAATATAATATTAAATAGTACAGCACCAAAATTCCTTTCAAATTTTTAAAATTGAATTGAATTTTATCATTGGATATCAATTCAAAATTAGGGTTTACTTAAAATAATACAAACTGAAAATAGCTTATCATAGGGCTACTTTAGTTTAAGATGGGGACGCAGTTCATCTGAAATTTTCAGAAAAGTTAGGTCGAGACCTTCATTTATATTTTGTGGTATAAAACCTTGACTTTTACAATTAAAACCGGATTTTCTAGACTATACTATAATATATATACTGAACTATATTTTTTATACATTTTTTTTTTTTATATTAAACTTCTTTTGTATTATTTTAGTTCTTCAAAATTACAGGCTTTTATGGGGCATATGTGTTAATATACAGCCATGACATGCATTATCTGCTATGCAAAACCCTTTAAATAATATAAATTTAAAAAAATTGATTTAAAAACTGAAACATGGAGATTAGATTATTCATATATTTAGTATAAAATGTTTTCTACAATATATAAAATATACAATTTCTAAATAATCTAGAAACATATATCGAAAGCCTTTTGACTGCTTTTTAAATACAATTTGTGCGCGTCTCGTCAGAAACAATCGAAGAAATTCAATTAAAGACAAAAGTGGGCAATTTTCGCTCAGCTTGTTTACGTTTTTCTCTGTTTTTCTCAGTTTTTCTCTGCTTTTTTGTTGTTGTTGTTAATTGGTAATTGGATTTGTGGCTCAGAGTCGACTCGACGACTCGTCGACTATTTGACTTGTTAATTTTATTGTTGTTCTTTTGCGAGTCGTCTGGGCCGTAGCCACGTCTCGCCTGGCGTCTCGAGACCTCGCGTCTAATGAGTGAGCAAACAGAGTGAAATTTTGTAAATTCGGCGAACTTCGTCGAGCCGCCGCTGCGAAGACTTTGATTCGCCGCGCACAATGAGCGAGCGAAGGCAGGGCAAGCGAAATCCTTTTGTACTTAGCCGAGTTCATTTATAATTAAGTTGTCTAATTCATTTCGGCTTTTGTTGATATTCATTTTTTCTTTGCTTGCCACTTGTTTCTCTTGTTCCCCGTTCGCCTCGCTCTGGTTGTTGTCCTTGGCCATTACCACAAAATCCACTCTTGACTCCCCGCTGCGCTGAGTCAACAAAAACAAACGTTTTTTTTCTTCTCTCCACTTCTTCGTTTTGTGTTTTGTTTTTAATGATTCTTATGGCATTCGAGTGGCTTTTTATGTGCACTTCAGCTTCAGCTTCAGCTTCAGCTGGAGACCCGCTCGACGCGGCCCAAGTCGACGCGAGCGGAAACGGAAATGGAAACGGCGCAGGCAACGCCATGAAGTTAATTTTATTTATGCGCTCGCTTTCCGAGCAAGAATTAGCAGCCAGATAAAACAATGGCCCAATCCAGCGCCAAGCCCGCACTCACCTGGCCCCCACTCCCTTCCCCCTCCCAGCTGCTGCTGCTCCTCGCCGGGAGACATACTTAAAATGCAATAAATACGACTGGAAGCGGGCAAAAAGGATGCCCCAGCTGCCAGCAGCAAAGTCTTCCTCGGCTGTATTTTTCAAGAAAATAAAGCAATGAAATCGCTAACTCCGATGGAGCTTAATATTATTCTGAGGAAATGTGAAGCGAGTTATTGTATTGTTATGTCTAGTCTATTAGGATTTTACTAACACATTTCCAGTTTAATCTCTATTTAATATATATTTCGATTGAAATATATTTGATTTAGGACAATTTCTTTGCTTCTCTGCGATTCTCATGTATTCAAGTAGAGCTCAGAGGTGCATGTTTGTTCTTCTTATATAAATATTTATGACATAATCAGGACTTTAATGTGAATTTAATATTATGAAAATTGAGATTCCGATTCTTATAATTATAGCATTCCCTCTTCTATATGTCTTTCTGACTTTTAGTTTTTTTGTACTCATTCTTGCTGTCTCTCTGTTTACTTGTGTTGTCTCTTCCTAATGACTCTTTCTTCCCTTTTGTTTTCGATTTGTTATTTTCATCTCATTCTTTTCAGTTCTTTTTTCCATTTTATCTCTTCTCTCACTCACACTCCTCCTCTGTCTTTCTCGCTCTTTCTTTTTCTCTCTCTTTCTCACTCTCTCTCTCTCTCT